>OX459109.1:3955974-4440974 GCA_949775045.1 Metridium senile
TGAAAGCTTGATTACCATGAAGTGAAGCTCCTAGTTTAATATCCGAGTCAGCAGAAATTGCCTTTCTTGGTAAAAGGATGGGAGAAACTACAGTTTGATTTCCAACGCGTAATCCTATAAGCCCCTTATAGTAATCGTACCAAACAGCAATATGAACCCATGAAGATAGTCGAATCCCTTTGCTTTCTATTGCATAAGGTTTTGTTTGCCACTTGAACGGAATTGTAGCAGCGATTGTCGTTTGTTTTGTTACATAAATCTCTAAGCCTGTGCCATAGCTAACTACGACACCATGTGCTTCAGGGTAGACCCAGACTAGGATTGTCAACGAGGTCATGATGTCAAGTCGTGTATTTAAAGGAAGTAATATATAGCTTGAATGAGATCCATTGAAGTAGTATGAACCGTTTGGGTCGCCTCGAGGCCCATCATCTAAGATTACGTTGCTTGGTGTGCCTCGTGGTAAAGAATCAGGGCTTGCTTCCCTGGAACTACTATTACCATTCAATGGGTAGAAAGCAATAGGAGATTTTGGCCCTAAAATAAATTATCATTGCTAGCTATTACTGGTGCCTTTATAATATCAGTTGTGGTGAAGCTATTGTTGCTATTTGTTGTCTTGTCTGTTGTTTCGTTATTGTTGATGATGATGATGATAATTAAGATTACGATGATATCGATAATGATTAGTGACAATAGTCATGATGATGATGATAATATTATGTACTCAAATGATGATGGTGGTGACGGTGATAATTTTAACGATGAGATGATGATGACGATGACGATGACAATGAGGATTTTTAAGTCATGAGGATGTTCACTCACTACCGATACATTCAATATTTACAACACACAACTCTGTAGCGACAAAATCATGTTACGTAACTTATTTATAAGCCAGAACCCTAAAAGGACCTTAAAAGGTACGCACAGGAAATATTTTTACCCTATTACCCTAAAAGGTACGCCGATCCCCCCTACCGCTTGGACAAAGGGAGTAATCCCCCCTCCCCCGGTCTAACCACCATGCTTACATTTAATATCTTCACAATGAAGACGATGATGATTGCAACAATAGCACTAGTAGCAACATCAACGAATGAAAAAAAAAAAAAAAATATTGAGAGCAACACCAACAGAAACAACGTCAGCAAAAGAGCGAAATGAACTGTCACAACATAAATAATTTCCTCAACAAAAGCAACATTGATAGCATCAGCAACAACGACAAAGATCTAAACACCAAATGTAAACTATCGATTTAACTACCGACGCTAATTATTAGTGCTTTTCCTTTTTCCATGCTTACTTCTGATATCTTGACAAATGTAAGCAGCGAAATAGTCACATGGCAGATCATTCCAATAATATCCTTTCCATGCAGATACGTCTAACAAAGCTCCACAAATCCCATCACCACTTGGTTCGTTAGGTCCCCACAAATTGCTAGGTTCTAATGTTTGGGCATCGTCTGTCCAAATCCACTCAAACGATCTTCGGAAACCTGTGTGTATTATTTTGTTGAAATTGAACTTTTTAAAGATTTGTGATGTAGAAGTGAGAAGCTTGCTATCAAATGTTGCTAACGAGCCGCCTAATTTAAGGCACTCACGGCGAGCTCCTCTCCAGTATAATGATAGGACTACAAATCGAATACACGATGATTTGACTTGATACCATTCATTGCCACACATTGAAGTTTCTGAAAGATATCAATATCGGTCTTTATTATCCAATAAGTCATAGACGAGTAAAAATATCGCAGGAATAGGATCTAGCCCTGAAGTAAAACAATATTTTCCATTATAGAATAACAAAAACCTTTTGATTGGATAATAAATAACTTATTAAACAGTTTGATGTGTAATATGGCTGGATATTTTACTCGTTAACTTGCATTTTCACTCGCCCGGAGGCTCGTCAAAATACAGCGTTTCACTCGTAAAATATTAAAGGATTATTGAGGTCTGTACGGGAAAATATCAGACCGAGGTATTGACAGTACGGACCGAGTGCAGCGAGGTCCGTACAAAAAAGACTGAGGTCTGATATTTTTCCGGACAGACCGAACAAGCGAGGTTAATAAAGAGTTTATTATATGGCTTTTTTTCTTAGCGATGTACGAAATCGCAAATATTTTATCGCCGAATCTCTCATTGTTGAATGAATAAAAATACATTAAACACACACTAAACTGGCTTAAAAAAAACACTTTGCAGGCATGAAAAGGCAAAACTTCGAAAAAATATTTATCGCAATACTTAACAAGGTTTTTTTTAATTTCCCCGTCTGAAAAAAATACGAAAATTGGACCGTTGTCATGGTAACGGTCTGATATGGGAAAATATCAGACCGGAAATCAGCCAATCAGAGCGCGCGTACTATCGTAGCCATATAATAAATAATTGTCCCGCAAGGTGTCCATGTAAAATTATTTCAACACTTTCCCCCGGGTATATAAAAGTATGAGGATGCTCGCCCTATCTTTTAGGGGTTAAAATGAACTATTTGGTATTTTTAAGGGTATCGAAATTGAAATTTAGAATCTCACCATTACTTTGGAATCTTTTAGGGTACCGCAGAAGAAAAGTAATTCATATTGAATATAGATATGTGATTATGCGGGGTATTTTTTAGGGGTTTACAATCCGCAAAACCACACTCAATTATAGAATTTCCCATGTCTTTTAGGGATATTATTTTTAACTTCCGACGAGCATCTCCGATACTTTTCACCGTGATTCCCCCTCAGGCACTTACCTCGCTTAGTAATGTCTGTCACACCAAACGAGAAAGTTACTTCATTGCAGCACTTCTTAGCGGTATATCTATTCGTTTGCACTTCTATTTTCGAATTCCCAAATGGACTCGCAAAGTAGATCTTTTTACTAGCATTTTGTTGAAGTGGAAAGCTATCCTGAGGAAATCGTTTTGCATCTCGTGTATCAAGTTTCGTTGGGAACATGTGTAGTGAACTGTAGGTATATACTTGTGGTCCAAAACCGGCGGTTGTGTTAATTTGGAAACTTAGCAAGTTAGACCATCCGTTCGATTCTATGGTCGGTTGCTTCCAGTCAAACATTACATCGTCTCCTTTTATAATCAGGGAAAATGACCTTGTTTCTGTGAGATGAAAAAATAACTGGTACATTAGATTAAATTACAAAGGGGGGAGAGGTAGCCTCCTATGCAGCCGGGGGGGGGGGGGCTGGAGAGGGGTTCCACTTGGGAGGGGGGGGGGACTGGAGAGGGGGAACTGGATTTCCATGATAAGGGTTCCCCCACTTGGGGATGCAAATATCAATTATAATAAAGGCATTATTGAATACAATAAAATTATCAAATTAGAGACACTGACATTAAATAACTGTTTCTTACCATTCGAGGTGCAAAAACCCTTTGAGAAGGTAATATCGTCGATAGTAGCATCGCCATAAAAGCTTGTTCCACGTATTCCCTCGACTACAACCTTATTAACACAGTAATATTGATTAGAGCTCGAGTACAAATATTATACCCGTGAAACATGCAGGTAGAGTACAAATATTATACCCGTGAAACAAGTAGAGTACAAATATTATACCCGTGAAACAAGTAGAGTTCACATATTATTATACCCGTGAAACAAGTAGTACTAATTAGTACTAAATAATGCTAATTAACCAATAGAAAACAATAGAATTAGCATAAAATATCACTATTAGTACTATTTATGTTTCACGCTTTTAATGTTTGTACTCTATAAGATAGAAAATTAAACAGTAATGGTGATGGCGATAGCGATTGGCAGTAGAAAACAGTGACAATAAAGACACGGGATACGAATATAAAGATACTACGATAACAGTAAAACACATGCTTACCTGATAATAGTTATTGATACCAATGGACACCATTCCCTTGTACCATTTATTACCTCTGTTACCAGATTTCACCCACAGGGGTTTGAGAACAGATGAACCTTTTTGTCTAACGTAGATAATCACACAGCTCATTGCGCTACCATACATGTGATAGTCGAATGTCATACACAGATTGCCAGACATCCAGGGGCTAGTTATACGAGCCTTGTCACCAGCTATTCTCGGAGCAGAGGCTTCCAGGTAGATAAACGTACCAGAGACAATGGTGCAAGGTCTATCTGAATACATAATATAAACCTTTTGATTAAATCCCACAACGCTCGATTTGACTGATGATTGACTTTTGACTTCAATTTCTCATATATTTTTTTTCAACATATTAAACGACGAATTCCAATGATTTTAAACGTGGCAAATACGATGTAATAGACCTCTTTATCTTCCTTGTTTGTTGTCCCAATTCAGATCACGTGATGCTGCCCTTGGGAGTTGATTCTTTCATATGTAAATGATATAACACGTTCATCAAAAAAGAAAATTATCAATAGAATTCCACGTGATGCAGAGAAGTCTATGTATTAAGTATGATTTATATGCACGTTGAACTTACAGCTCAAGAACCATTTAACTTTAAAGAATCATGAATACCTAATGAGACATTTGGAATAGTCAACATGTCTATGTGAGGCTAATTCAACAAGCATTGAATACTGATTATAATTCAACAACAAATTTTCCTCCGCTCTCATTGGTCGAGGGGCGATCACGTGACGTGAGCTTAATCACAGCATAATGCTCTCGATTCAACTACTCTATTGTTTAAATAGTGCATTCCAAGACCCCAAGGCAATAATATTAGTTTGAAATAAAAAGCAAGTGTTATATGCCATCGCCGACGGAATATGTAGCTCAGTAATATATTGTTTCAGATAGAATGTACTTAAAATAAAATAAACTAGTCGGGGTACCCGTGAAAAATTCACTACTTTTGCTAACGCTTGGGCTGCTCTTTGTAATGATTGGGCTCCCTGTGTCAATGATAATCCAAGATGGCGGCCGAGGTGAGATCGCTGCGAGACGACTTTGATTTCTAGTTTTGCAAGCATTTAATTTCTCGTTCCAATTTACACCCTATTGCACCTAAAATTACCTATTCTAGCATTTATGGAATTCGTTTGGTGGCACAGTGGGCGGGTTTATTGGAATAAGATGCGGACATTTTTCGCTTAGCGTATTATATATATGATAGTTATTATTTATTTTATTTTAAACAATATAACAAAATGCATTTCGGTATTGCAACGAACTTTTTGGTTTGAACGTTGACTGAAATAGCTGTACATGGGTAAACTTTACGAGATTGACCGCAGTACGTTGTAAATCAAAGGTGATATCATATTTTACTTAGAAAAACCCACGATGTATGCCTTTTAAATTAATAGGAATACTCATGATTCTAAACTGATTATCGTATCAAAAATATGCCTATTGTTCTGTTGCAATCCCAACCTATAAAAAATCTCTCGCGCTAATCAAAGTATTTTGTTACTTCTCACCTATAACACCATATATGGTAGTGGCATTGTTTTCAAGATTGCATACGGTATCTTTGATACGTAACTATATAGCCGTATTCTCAACTACTAATAAGGAAAGGTATATGTTTTTAATAAAAATCAGTAACAATTTTAATTACCTGATAAAGTTCCCAAGTAGCATTCAATCCCAGCCTTTCTAGAGGATTGGCACTGATTGATACCCCATCCATCAAAGTTACAGTCAGCCAGTCGAGACTCGTTGCCTTTGCACGTAACATTACTAATCCACTTTAAATGAGGTGTAGCTGAGTAGATGTAGTATACCCTTCCACCTCTACGGTGCCCAAGCTGTTGGCATACAACATTTGTTGCAAGGCTATGCCAGGGCTGGTAGCACACGGCACCCCATGTGTTATTATGATAAATCTGGAGCTCTCCTCTAACTGAGGTGCCTACAAGCCGAACGTCTCCCTCTTTCGACGAATTTGACTTGTCTGAAAACATTACCACAAATAATCCATTACTCCCAATAATAATGCTGCGATCATAATTATTAAATAAGTCACAATTACAATCAAGTTGCAAATCGCAATCAATTCACAACCATAATCACAATCAAAATCAATTCAAAATCGCAATCACAGTCACAATCAATTCACAATAAACATTAATAAAATTAATGATAATAATGTATTTAATTTGTATAGTCACAAGCAATAGTTACCTTGAGGCTTGCACTGTTGTATGATCTGAGTCGTAGGTCCAGTGTTTCTGCTTGACGTATACTTGCTTCTTATTGTCCATTCAAAGTCAGTATTATATTCATTATGCCACAAACACAGACCACTTTGCAAGGTGTTTGGCTCGAAGTTGCAATCACCTAATTAAACATAGCGATTCGTTTTTATCATGATCATCATCGTCATAATCTTTATTAACATCATCATCATCATCTTCATCGTCATCATTGTCAACATTATCATCGTTATTATCTATTTAATCATCATCCTTATCTTCAATATCGTTATTGTTAATTTTTAAAATTATGGCTATTGGTAGGATATCGCAATCATCGTTATCATCATCGTTATCTCCATCGTTATCGTCCTTATCATTGTTATCTTCATCGTTATCGTCATTATTGCGTTATTTTTATCGTTATAATTGTTATCTTCTACGTAATCGTTAGCGTTATTTTACCGTCATCATCGTTGTCGTCATCGCTTTCGTTATCTACATCGTTCGTAATCGTATCATTATCTTCATCGTTATCGTCCTTATCATCGTTATCTTTATAGTTTTCTCCATTATTGCGTTATTGTTATCGTTATAACTGTTAGCTTCTACGTAATCGTTAGCGTTATTTTACCGTCATCATCGTTGTCGTCATCTCTTTCGTTATCTACATTGTTCGTAATCGTTATCATTATCGTTATCTTCATCGTTATCGTCCTTATCATCGTTATCTTCATCGTTTTCTCCATTATTGCGTTATTGTTATCGTTATAAATGTTATCTTCTACGTAATCGTTAGCGTTATTTTACCGTCATCATCGTTGTCGTCATCGCTTTCGTTATCTACGTCGTAATCGTCTCGTCATCATCATCGTTATCTTCATAGTAATTATCATCATAGCGTTGTTGTTATCGTTCTGTTCATCGTTATCGCTATCATTGCGTTGTTGTTATCGTTCTGTTCATCGCTATCGCTATCATTGCGTTGTTGTTATCGTTCTGTTCATCGCTATCGCTATCATGGCGTTGTTGCTATCGTTTTGTTCATCGTTATCGCTATCATTGCGTTGTTGCTATCGTTTTGTTCATCGTTATCGCTATCATTGCGTTGTTGCTATCGTTTTGTTCATCGTTATCGCTATCATGGCGTTGTTGTTATCGTTTTGTTCATCGTTATCGCTATCATTGCGTTGTTGTTATCGTTCTGTTCATCGTTATCGCTATTATTGCGTTGTTGTTATCGTTCTGTTCATCGTTATCGCTATCATAGCGTTGTTGTTATCGTTCTGTTCATCGTTATCGCTATTATTGCGTTGTTGTTATCATTCTGTTCATCGTTATCGCTATCATAGCGTTGTTGTTATCGTTATGTTCATCGTTATCGCTATTATTGCGTTGTTGCTATCGTCGTTTATGTTCGTTGTTATCGTTCTGTTCATCGTTATCGCTATCATTGCGTTGTTTTTATCCGGCGTTACTCATCGTTATCGTTAATTTGTGGATACCAGTGTCGCTTTAATAATCACCTTCTCGATCGTTATTGTTTTACATATTGCATGCCAAGATCTATATACATCCTTTCCGAGAAAGTGTGTCACCCGTGAAAAGCACAAAAGCTAGTGGCTCAAAGGATCATGGACCAATGGATCTTGTTGTTTGATAAGTCAAAATGGACATTTCTCAATAAAATATTGACAAGTGTAGCAATTTGTTCATGAAATCCCTGCGTTATAATAAAGTGTACAAAAGTAACCGATAATCCCCTGCGCTACTAGCTTGTAGGCTTTTCAATTCACGGGTGACAAAGTTTCTCGGAAAATGTGTATATTCTGGTCCCCTCGTATAACATATAAACTATAATAAACATGACATACCATATTTCTGGGGGCTGTTTTCATGTCCGTCGCAAAATCCAGGCACTAAAGACACGCCAGACAACACTATCGCGGTTTCGCCTTCAGGAGTGGCAACAATGGTCAACTGTAGCCAATGCACAATTACACAGGTTTACAAAATAGCTTGTCATATATTATAACCCCCATCCCTCTCGGTCGTCTCCGGCAATACCATGCCGTACATGAATAACATGAATAGTATCGCCTTGGACAACCTTTTAAAAGTAGGTAGTTGCATTGGCGTAGCGTGTATTACGCAAATACGCACGTGCGTACTTGTGGAGGGAAATTTTCAAATGATTTTTTTAATCGTTTTATATGTAATTTTTGAATTTTTGTATTCCCGTGCGTACTTGTCAAAATGACCACGCTACGACGCTGAGATGCCTAGAATTCCTTTCTGTCTTGGAAAGCCCATCGGCACCTTTGACAATCTCTTTGAAATACGTTTAAACCTATAATTTCTTCCCGTATTAAAATGACATTTCGTCTTTGAAAACCTTTTTAAAACAGGTGTATGCCAATAATTTTTTCCCGTCTTGAAAGAAGTTTTAACTTAAAAATTGATGAATTCGTGCAAACAAATATTGAATAAGTTTTAACTTGCCTGCAACTTTTTTGTTGAAAAAAGTGAATACCTATAATTCCTCTCCATCTCGCAATATTGACCTTCCACTTTCGACGAACCTTTTTAAAAATGGTGTACGCCTATAATTGATTTTTGGAAAGGGTATGTTATCGTACCTGATAGATGCCAGAGTGAGGCAAAGTAATTTGCGTCATCTTAAACTTTGTAGTTTTGTTAGAGCTCCAGATCTTAAATACACTAGCCGGTATTTTGGACAATATAACAACATCAAGGCTGCTCTGATCGTTTGCTATACTATAATTGAATTGCATACAGTACGGTGAATCTAGACGAGGACTGATCAGATATGCTTTGGTTTGACCTTGGTGTTGCAGTGAGGGAGAAGAAACATATATAAAAGCATTACCTGCAATAGAAACATACAATAGAGTTAAAATTGTCTTTCTCTGCCCGTTTATTTTGTTATATATTTGCCTGTATTTTTGTTTGTTTACTTTCTTTGTTTCTTTGTTTCTTTGTTGTTCATCTGTTTATTTTAGTCAAGCTGCTAACGTCCACCATTGTTCACTTTAGTGATAGAAGCATGAAACTTTGCATAATTACTAATAACCATGTTATGATTAAAATTTTGATATGGATCCAAGCTCAGATGAACAACAAAGAAATAAAATAGAATAGAATAATGAACTGAAATGCATTCGGTGTATAAGTGAAATACAGATACAAGAGAAAAATATTATATGCCTTTGGCAGGAATTATACCCCACTTCACTTCACTTCTGCGTTCCCATTTACGGTGTTCAAATTCACATAATAGATTAATATAAATTGTTACCGAGTTTCCATAGCAAGCCATCCATGTAAAATTTATTGACGATATTTCTCCATCCACACAATGTCCCATTAAAACTGCAATTGTCTGCAAAGAGTTTTGATCAATAGATCAAAATCAGCATAAAAACCTTCATTACTTGACAATATAGTAGAAAGTACAATAACAGCGGAAGCTTGATAACAAATCATAATGGCCTGACAAACAATTGAGGTTGTAAGACGCGCATTAGAAGGGGGAGGGTGGTGAGTCGAGTGCGGGAACTTGATTTCGAGCTAGCTTAAATTTGAGACTATAAAATCACTTACATGATTGGTCAGAGTGCGTTATAACAATATTACAATGCTGTGTTAGCTTATCAAAAACTTCAATGTTATCAATGGCAATGTCTGCAGAGTCTGAACCGCCAGCTGTCGCTTTAAATGATACCTACAAATTAAACAAATTATTAAATGCCCGCTTGCCCGCTTGCCCGCTTGCCCGCTTGCCCGCTTGCCCGCTTGCCCGCTTGCCCGCTTGCCCGCTTGCCCGCTTGCCCGCTTGCTAACCTGATATTTGTCAGTGTAGTTTATGTTAACACATCCTATTTGCCAGGCATTGCCTTGACTACCACTAAGCCTCCATAGTATATCCCGTTTTCCTGTAGTAGTATTGACTATAACTGCTAGTGATTCTACTGTAGCGCCGTACATATGATAGTAAAAGGTGATTTGTTTAGGATCAGTAAATACTGGACTGATCAGTACTGCCTTGGCATCGTAGATAGTGTCACCAGATGAATCGATGTACGCATAGTAACCAATACCTGAAAATCAAATATCGCAAGTAAAGTCACATTAAGTTATAAAGCACACTACAACGCACAAGTCTAAACCGGCTTTCACAAACAATAGTTTATCTATCAATTATATATAACCCACGATAGCTACGTGCAATAGGCCAATTTTGAGTTAACTACTACGCAGTCTTAGCATCTGCTGTAGGTAAATTAGTCAAAGTAGAGACAAAACATGTGGCATTTTTATTGTCGGTCGGTCGGTGGTTGGTTTGCATCTCTGGGTTTGTTGGTGCGTTTGTTTGTTCGCTCAGTTGTTTGGTGGTTTGTCTAGCTTTGTCTGTTTATCTGCTTGTTTGTATTCTACTTCGCTTGTCGTTTGTTCGTATGTTTGTACATTATTTTGTTTGTTAATTCGTCCGTTTGTTCCATCGTTTGTTCTTCGGTTAGTTTTTCTGGTTGTTTTGAATACAGTATACTTACCCGCTTATAAGAACCTGCAATTTAAGAACCTGTTAGCCTAAAAATATCAATTTAGACCCCATTTACATAAGAACTTATTTAGCCTAAAATTTGAAACAGGTTCTTATTTTAGAAAATGAACCTCAAAAAATCTTCAGGCAAAAAGAAAACTGAGACATGACTCAAAAGTAGTGAACTTGAACATGTACACACTTCTAAATTTGGTCACAAACTGTCTAAAGGCCAGACCAGTTTTGGCATTAAATTAATATACATGCCACCCTCAGTACCAGCCACGGGTGTATAAAATATTTCTCATTAAATAAGAACCCATTTAAGAACCTAAATAGCCTAAAACACCATTTACATAAGAACCCGTTTAGGCTAAATTTGAAAAAATGAGTTCTTATATTAAGCGGGTAAGTACAGTACTTTACCTGAAACATCATGTGAAGGTCCAGTTTCTGCTAAGCTTGATCTACCATTCTTCAAAACCCATGAATTGCCAGCACTTTGTACGTTATTCCAAAGACAGAACGATCGCAAATCAAACGAACATCTTACTGAAGGAATAAGCAGAAGAAATTCTCATATATACCTACTGTCACTGTTTGTAATGAATAGACCAAAAGCAATGTAGTAGATATAAAATCAAATTGCTTCTGTATAATAGTTCTTATTAGTGTTTTCCGATTTACCGGCACCAAGGAAGATTTGGCACTAATAGAGCCAGATGATAGTACTGCAGTGTTAATTTGTCATTATTTTTGCAATATTGTTTTTATTTTTTTTTTCTTCTTTCTCTGAAAATGTAATATTTGGAACACATACAACTCCTAGAAATTTTAATAACGGTAAACATGGACGTATGCTAATTAGTATCTGGTACTATTAGTACCAAAGTCGCTAAATCGGAAAACCCTATTTAGGGACAATTTGAACTAACAAAGACAAGTAAAGTTGTGGTAAAATGAGGTATTGTTTCCCTTTCTAGTTTTATATTTCTGGTTAAGGTGTCTGGTTGAGGTAGTTTCTCATGGCACACACATCCCTTTTTGAATTCGCAAATACATGATCTTACCTTCGTCCCATGAATGTGAATTTTATACCAAATCACAATCTTGGATGAAAGTTTTGAATGATGTTTTAATTATGATAATCAAAGTTTCCGTAGCAACAATAAACAAATTTTTTGGAAAATGGTTTTTCTTAAATATCTTTTGAATTTGAGCTGATTGCGAAAAACCAATCAAAGTGCTATAAACTGCCCCATGCATTTAGCACAACAATTAGGAAAGTTAGAAGAAAAGTTATAAATTATCTGTTCGATAACGAATAAATCATGAAAACAATTAAATGTGTATTTTGTTCGCGTGTAAATATAAGCGGCAGAATATTTCCTTGGACCATTATTTAAACTCCCTGGAAAGCTCTGGTTAATATGTAGGCAATGCAGAGATCGAGCCGCTTTTTATCAAAATGAAGTTTTGCTTGACGTTTTCACTCTTTCATAACTACGATCACAATTACGTATAACTCACAAAAGAACAATTTTAAATATATAGTCAATAATATTGCAAAATTTTGACTTTTTTAATTGTTCCTTTTTCCCACGTTTTACATCTATTCGAGCTGGAATGCGCGATGAGGATATGGGATCTCTTTTCGACCACCACACGTCACTTTGTATAGTTCGTTATTGAGTTAATAGAATTTTAGAAGACAAAGAGAGTAGGGTATAAACAAGAGTTCAACGCCATTCGCTGAGGTAAGCAGTTTTTTTATTCCTTAGCTAGGCAATTTTGATTTTTGTATCGCAGACTCAGCTATTTTTGAGGCGAATTCAGAATTTGTGAATTTAGTTAATCCGAAAATAATCCGATGAAAGCACTTTTCTATAGGGTATACAAATCCTAGTAGGGTGTTTATTGTCCATGGGATTAGTTATAGAAACAAAAGGTACATCTGTTCTATATTTAGTCATTATTAATGGTTTTATATACGCGTATGAGAATAATTTCCTTACACAAAATTCTAGCATATAGAAATATATCTACAGAGCTGTTTAGTTTAGCTTTTTTGTAATCGTGTTCATTTAGTAATATGTAAGTTGGTGTATTGTTTGATAATCCTTTAATCCTTTGTTTATCTTAAAACCTACAAAATTGTGCAAAATTGTGAATTGTTAATGAGTTCAAAGACTGGTCTACGATAGATTGATGATCGCTAGCAAATTGATTTTTATTATAAAACTCTCAATTACTACCATTGTTATCCGGTCTATTCAATTATAGAGGATGGTAAAAGTCTAATTCTCTTCCATTTCTAGGCCGGCCGCTTTCTTGTTCTATTTCATTGTCAGTGTTTGTTATACCTCTATTACGATCAATGAGTTTGAGCTCATTTTTCTTCCAATAAAGTTGATGCATAGAACCACAATCTTGACATTCGCAAAACAACTTTTTCACGATATTTGAATTAGTAGAAATCTTAGTCATACAAATGTCACATTCGACGGGCTTCCCCCACTTTCGGAACCAGGTTTGATCTTCCCATTGACACATAGGACAAATAATGATAGGGATCCTATCGAAAGATTTTGTTTCTTGACAAACCTGGCACTTGCCTTCCTCTCCATCATCATCATCATCATCATCATCATCATCACTTTCCATTTCCTCTTCTTCTTCATCGCTGTCTTCTTCATCATCATCTTGTTCTTCACTGCTAAAATCACTATCATCAGAACTATCCTCTCCTTCTGGTCGCCTAGCAACCAGTTCTACGAGCAACTTTTTGTTTCTTATGAGGTTTTTGTTTATGCCTAATTCTGATAAACCATTAATAAACGTTTGAAGTCCTCTGGGATTTTTAACATCCAGGTTATAAGGTAGCATAGAATATTCAATAAGCTCTACCATCTGTGTCAGATGTATTCTTCGCTGGTGATAGGTCATTTCTCCATGCGAATTCCAATATAAAATAGCTTTTGAAGACGCCATGCTGTGTAGAAATTCTAAAGCCCTATCTTTGGGTATGCTTGGTGAGATATTTTTCAACATAGCATCAATGTCAGTTTCAGCAAAGTTTATGCTTTCGTCGTCACTTTCACTGACAGTGCTTATGTCATCCTCTGAATCAATCCTCTCTCGCTTTCTCTTTATGCTCATTTTCCTGTAACTCTCAAATGTATAATGATCGTTTAGGAAAGTAACAGTTTTAGTTATAGCAAAAGTAGACTCAAAGTAGACATCAAAGGCGATACGATTTCCTCCACAAATCCTGAACCTTTTTGAGATAAAATTTGCTTTTTCCTTTTGAATGGAACTGATGAGTCGGCTAAATTTCTTATCAAATCTCTATGCCTTTCCAATTGCCGTTTTTGTATTTCAGAAAGAGGAATCAACCCTCTCAACAGATTATAGCAAACTTCGCACAAAGAATGCACTTGTGGTGGGGTAGCAGATGATAGCAGAAATAGTCTTTGATGATCAGGGCAATGAGCTAATAGGTGGAGATTATTGACAAGCAACTGGCTCATGTTTCCTGTACTGAGCTGTTTTAATAATGAGCTACCTGATAATATGATAGGATATTTATAGCCAACGGAAGCCAATAGCAGATCCGCTACGTAAACTAGTTATTCAATTAGAACTTAATGCAGTTTATATTTAAACTTTTTAAGGCGGTGAAATTTCTAGGGAAGACCTCGTGGTGCAATGGTAGCACATCTGGCTCCAGACCAGAAGGTTACGTGTTCGAATCGCGTCGGGGTCATGCTTTTTTATCCTTTTACGGATCACACGCACTAAAAAAAAAATGACGAGGATAGCCTGATAGCTTTTGCCTACCCATAGCCTGCAAGCTATTGGCTATCCATAGCCTGCTAGCTTTTGGCTACCCATAGCCTGCTAGCTTTGGTTACCCATAGCCTGCTAGCTAAATAGGCCGGCTACCCATAGCCTGCTAGCTTTTGGCTACCCATAGCCTGCTAGCTTTGGCTACCCATAGCCAGCTAGCTATATAGGCTACCCATAGCCTGCTAGCTACATAGGCTACCCATAGCCTGCTAGCTACATAGGCTACCCATAGCCTTCTAGCTACAAATTGACAGCTTGGTAGCCAAGCTATTGATTTTTAGAAAGTGTATATAAATAGGGCTAAAATGATCTATTCATCTATAACTAAAAAGACTCGCGATGACTCGGATGTGTTCATTGTGTCGGAAGTCAGTCAAAAATTTATCATCACATTTGAGTCGAGTCCACAAAATAAATGGACCAGAACGTACATACTGGTATCAGCAAGGAAAAATACCTAATGATGATAGTCATCAAAAACCTACAACCCTTCAACTTGGAAATGGATCAATAGAGAATTGTGGAAAATTTCAGTTAGAGCACCCATTCACTGCGCTTGTAGCGGGTATGACAGGATCAGGAAAAACATTTTGGGTCCAAAATCTGCTTAAGCATGCAACTCAAGTTATCACACCTGTGCCACAAAGAATTGTGTGGAGCTACTCGCAGTGGCAGCCGGCATACGATAATATGTTGAAAACAGTTCCTGGAATTGAATTTATTAAAGGGGTGCCTCACGATATTGACGAAGATTGGTTTTTTGATGCAAAATTCAATAACCTGATTGTCATTGATGATCAAATGTCTGAAACCTCTAATGATAAACGCATCCTGAATTTATTTACCAAAGGATCTCACCATCGGAATCTTAGCGTCATTTTCATGGTACAGAACCTTTATTTTCAAGGGAAAATAATGCGAACTTTAAGTCTAAATACAGCCTATCTTGTATTGTTTAAAAATCCGAGAGATAAACTCCAAATAACTACCTTGGGCAAACAGATGTACCCCGGAAAAACAGAGCAGTTTATTCAAAAATATGAAGCCGCTGTCCAACGGCCTTACGGATATCTTTTTGTGGATCTCAAACCCAATACCGCTGAAGAGTGTAGACTGCGGGCTAATGTTTTACCCGAAGAAAGGGCTCCTACCCAGTCCTCAGCTGAAGCTCACTCAAACACGGCCTTAGAAAGTTTGGTAAACTATTTTGAGCGTCAGAGTGTTGTGCAGCCACCACAGTTAACCATATTGCAGGGATTGAATAAACAAATGCAGAATATCCTCAACGAGCCAAATGTTTCATCGGAAATAAAAATGAAAAGATATTCTCAGGTGTATCAACGCTATTTAGATCTAGAAAAACAACTAAATAACAATTCTTCAAGAGTTCACCTTCCATCTAATATCCCTATGGTCGAAGCATTACCTACGCATGATGACAACCTAGATGAAACTCAACCTACAACCCCTCAAAATGCTCCATCAACTAGAGTATTCGATAGTGGCTTTGAGAGCTTAACGGCTATGCCTAAAACAAGTGCAGTATCATCATTTCAAACCAACGAATCATTACTACCTCACTCGTCGAGTAGTCAAATGCTAGAGAAAGCTTCGTCGACACCATTAAAGGCTCCTTCTACTTATGAAGTCAGAAAACCATCAACCTTATTTGATCCTGCAGTTAGTTCATCACGACAAACGCTATTACTAACGCCACCATCTTTATATAAGAAGCCTGTAAAATGGCTCAATTATGCCGATTCAATGAAACAGAAAGGCATCCCAGAACCTATTCGACGTTCGGATAGATTAAGAGCAGTAATCAAGAAGCCTTCAGAAAAGTGGCAGAAATATTAGACTTTTACCATCCTCTATAACTTGAATAGACCGGATAACAATGGTTGTAATTGAGAGTTTTATAATAAAAATCAATTTGCTAGCGATCATCAATCTATCGTAGACCAGTCTTTGAACTCATTAACAATTCACAATTTTGCACAATTTTGTAGGTTTAAAGATAAACAAAGGATTAAAGGATTATCAAACAATACACCAACTTACATATTACTAAATGAACATGATTACAAAAAAGCTAAACTAAACAGCTCTAGCTGTAGATATATTTCTATATGCTAGAATTTTGTGTAAGGAAATTATTCTCATACGCGTACGCGTATATAAAACCATTAATAATGACTAAATATAGAACAGATGTACCTTTTGTTTCTATAACTAATCCCATGGACAATAAACACCCTACTAGGATTTGTATACCCTATAGAAAAGTGCTTTCATCGGATTATTTTCGGATTAACTAAATTCACAAATTCTGAATTCGCCTCAAAAATAGCTGAGTCTGCGATACAAAAATCAAAATTGCCTAGCTAAGGAATAAAAAAACTGCTTACCTCAGCGAATGGCGTTGAACTCTTGTTTATACCCTACTAAAGAGCATAGATTAGATCATTTATTGCCTCAACATCACAATCCAAGGTACGTTCTTAGGCAAGCACGAGTATTTTACATTAACTTTAAGACCAACAGGGCGATCGCGAAGAACAGTTTTATAACTCACCAGTGTAGACTCGCTAATAATAATAAAAAAATCAACTAGCCTTCTTAGATAATAATCAAATTTTACATTATGTCATAGTTTTGATTATAATTATTCAATTAACACAATTATATTGTATTTATATTGTAAATAATTTTTAAACTCATAGAGTACAACCATTAAAAGTGTGCAACATAAATAGTACTAAATAGTGATATTTTATGCTAAATCTATTGTTTTCTATAGTTTAATTAGCACTAATTAGTACTAATTAGTACTACTTGTTTCACAGGTATATTATTTGCACTCTAGTTTTTCATTTACATATTGTACGTAATTTAGCCAATGGCTACAGTGTACGTTATTTTAATAAAGTATCTTAATATCTAAAGTAACGACATATAGTCCCTTTCACAATTCCCTGCGCCATCTTGATTGCTAGCCGGGCATAGATTTGAGAAGCGAGACGAACGTTGAGCTTGCAATGATAGAGACCTTTTAACACCTTGCCGGACAATTATTCATATTCTATCAATTCCAAGCTCAACGGTCGTCTCACTTCGATGCATAGGCCCGGCTACCTTTTAAGATGTCGCAGGGAACTGTGAAAGGGACTGTTACGTTTCTGGTTCAATCTGCTTATGATATATCCATTGTGTATTTTGATGTCAAATAGCTACACTGACCTGTACCAGGCACCTCGCCGCAGTAACGCAATGGGCAATATTCTACTGGGGGGAGATAGTACACGTAGAAACTCCCACAATTCTTTACGCCAATCATAGTTGAGAAGGCACAACAGTTGGGGTCCCTTGTAAAACACACTTTACGTGTAACGTTCCCTGAAATGGAAATACATCGGATATGAAGTAGCGTGCCAATAAAATATTAGTCAATTCCTGGTTTGCATTACCAAGATCAGAATGCTTTGTTATTGTTATCATCAATTTATCAGTCTTTGAGTTATCTGCCCCGCCACTAGAAGGACTAAGGCTTGTATTGGCATGTAAAAAAATATAACCGTGATAACCATGGTAATGTTCTTCTACATGGCGAAAGAGATATGCGTGAATGTAGAGAAACCAGAGTGATTAACAAATGGGAGTCAAGAGGTCCCCTGTGTCACAAGCAATCACTACAACGTGTGGGATGTGTGGGATCGGGTAACCTTCGAGTTACGCGCTTCAAGTTACGCGCTTCGAGTTACGCGCTCTTCGAGTTGCGCGCTCTATCACGCCCCCACTGAGCTTGACCACGCCCAGGGGATAACTCGATAAAACTAACACAACTTAGTTTCTTCGAGTTACGCGCTGGCCGCATAACTCGATGCAAATAAAACAGCTTAGTGTCATCGAGTTAAGCGCTACAGACTTCAATTAAAGGAGCTCAAGGAGCTCATGTGGTTACTCTCACTTGTTTAGTTAAACGTTTCTGCAGTGAAATGCTGCAATGCTATTCGAGTGGCTTTTGAATTTAGAGTAGAAGTTAAAAAAATAGAAAAATAATTATAGACCTACTTTAAAATTAGATTAAATGGAAACTAGCGAGTAAACTAGTATAGGCTGCGTCGGTGTTTGGTATAAATGGTAGAGTCAGTAATATAATGAAATTTGTAACATCGTAAAAATAACTTTACTGACGTTTCGTCGGAGTAAAGTAAGTTTCTAGTTTAACTGGTCTATTATCGATATTTTGGTTGAGTGGTCACTGACAAACAAATTCAAAATGAAACTATTGATAATGATATCAAAACATCACGGTCACAAAAAAATGATGACGATTCAAGTGAAGATGAAGATGAAACTGAAACATAATAATCTTTTTCTTGAAATAGAATAAATGGTAGACCCGGATTGTTAAAAAAAAGTTTCTCTATCGGAAACGAATAAATAAGTATCAAAAACTGTCAAAGCAACAATTAAAAAAGGAGAAAAAAAAAAAAAAAAGTAGTGATGTCAGTTGGATTCGAACTCTTAACCCTTCCAGTGTATCGCGTTAACCCAGGTGGGGTTAACCGGTTGTGCTATCGTAGTAAACATGTGACATCATGCCAAGTTTTTGGATATATATTCATTGGTTCCGTTAAAAAGGTTACACTCGGACTTACACCGCACGATGACATAGTGGTTACCTATCTATAGATAGAGTAACCACAAAAAATTGAAAAATGTGTAAATAAAATGAATAAAGAAGAAAACTGTTTATGTTTATATATATTTTATTTTTTAAAGATCGAAAAAACCCATTTCACTACAATATATTGATATAAAAGCAGATAATCTGATTTTACATATTTTTATTAAAATGACCACTTAACATAAACATGCCTAAACTTTAATTTACTCCAAACCCCAATAAAGTACATATTTTCGGAAAGTTTCTGGTCAACGGTACTAGTAAATGTGGATATTTGAAACTGTGTTTCTCATTTTTGACTTTCTCATTCATTTCAAAAATAATAGTACAATTTTGCTATAATATATTAGATACAAAAGTTGGCCATCCTATATATCTTGTAAAATAAAGAATCGAGTTATTAAACGAGTTATCTAAACATAGTTTAAATTTCGTTTAGGCCTTTAAAAATATAGACATTTGACAAAACACGACGAACGCTATATCGTGACCGATGCGGGTTTTGGTTGACCGACAACTTAATTTCATGACACAGTAATAAATATTTAAAAAATAAAATATATATAAACATAAACAGTTTTTTTCTTCTTTTTTCATTTTATTTACACATTTTTCTATTTTTGAAGTCTGTAGCGCTTAACTCGATGACACTAAGCTGTTTTAGTTCCATCGAGTTATGCGCCCAGCGCGTTAATAATAATAATAATAATAATAATTTATTTCTTAAAATTGTCACAAAAGTCTCGATACTTTTTACAATAAAAGTGGTGTCATATCTATATATAACAAAAAATCTAGAATATATGAACATTTGTATAAAATATATATGTAAAAATTAATTGATATAAAAAAAATCAAAACGCTGATTAAAAAAAATAAGTTTTTAAACTTTTTTTAAAGTCCACGATGGAGTTGTTATTGAGTCTAATGTTGTCAGGAAGACTGTTCCACAGTCTTGGAGCAGCAACACTAAACATTCGATCGCCAAAAGAGGATGTTCTTGATCTTGGAATCTGAAGGAGGCCTTTATTGGATGATCTAAGCTTAAGTGTAGGAATATAAGGAACGATGAGTCCTTTGATATAGTTAGGAGACATGTCATTTAGTGCTTTGTAAACAAGGAGAGCGGTCTTAAATTTTATTCTTTGGTCGACGGGTAGCCAGTGAAAATTGTAAAGAGTCGGCGTAATATGTTCTGATCGGTTCAATCCAGTCACCAGCCTTGCGGCAGCATTATGTACACGTTGTAATTTAGCAATCTCAGCAGCAGGCAGACCATAAAAAGGCTGTTACAATTATCAATACGTGAAGATATGAATGCGTGGATCAAACGTTCCGTCGAATGGCTGTCTAGGTACTTGCGTATTTTACGAATGTTATGTAAGGCAAAAAAAGCAGATTTACAAACGTTGTTTATTTGAGACCTGAAAGACAAATGTGTATCAATGATAACACCCAAATCTCGAACCTCGGTCTTAGGGGTTATTCTAACAGATCCAATGTTGATATCTGGGCACGTAGGGACATATTTTGTGAAGTTCGAGTAGATATGTATGATCTCTGTTTTGCCATTGTTGAGTATTAGTTTATTGGTAATAGACCAGGTTTTGATATCTTGCACACATTTCTCAAGCTTATTGATGGAGGAAGCACGATCATCAGGTTTTACTACAAGATACATCTGTGTATCATCGGCATAAACCATAGCATTAATACCATGTGCTCTGAATAAGTCTTCCATGGAGCAACATATAGAGAGAATAGCAAGGGGCCCAGAACAGACCCTTGCGGAACACCACAGTTGACAGTTGAAGTTATAGAGTTCAAGTTGTTCACACTTACAAACTGAGTTCGGTCTTCAAGGTACGAAGTAAGCCATTTCTTGGCATTTGAGAAATACCAAAACGTCTCTCCAGTCTGGTTAACAGGATGGAGTGGTCAATAGTGTCGAAAGCAGCCGTGAAATCCAGCAACATAAGAATTACTTCGTAACCCTGGTCCACAGCTTGCAGAATGTCATTCTGTACGCGCAATAGTGCAGTCTCCGGCAGTAGATAGAGTGATGTTTTCGGTAAGCAGACTGAAAGTCAGAGTATAAATTGTTGGCCATCAAATGAGATTGAATTTGCTGAGCTATAACACGTTCAATAGTCTTGATCAGGAAGGGAATATTGGAGATAGGTCTATGGTTGTTCAAGACTTCAGGATCAAGAGTTGGTTTTTTGATAATCGGTGTTACTCTGGCAGTCTTGAGAGTGGAAGGTACATGGCCGGTTGATATTGACAAATTGATAATACTTGTAATAGGAATGACAAGGACATCCAAACATTCGTTTAGTATACACGTGGGAAGTGGATCAAGACTTTGTGGAGGAATTCATAATAATATCTCTTGTGGTCTTAGGTGTAATCAATGAAACGTTCGTCAACGTATTAGAACATGGTTGTTGAAGTATGTCGACATACAATTGTGATGGTAAGGCTTCTTTCAGGGATAGATGTAGGTTTTCAATCTAAAGAATGTTGAGAAAACATCAGGTAGAGCGTTTTTGTCGACGGTGAGTGGTAAGATGGCTGGTTTCCTTCCATTAACAAATTTGTCAACCACACGAAACAGATCACGGTCATCACAGCCATCAACTGTAGTCCGGTGATATGCTGTTTTGGCGTTATCAAGTAAGTTCTTATATACAGTGCATTGTTGCTGGTAAATTTGTCTATGTACTTCTAGACCACTTTTTCGCCATTGTCGTTACTCGAAGAAACTAAGTTGTGTTAGTTTTATCGAGTTATGCGCCCAGCGCGTAACTCGAAGAAACTAAGTTGTGTTAGTTTTATCGAGTTATGCGTTGGGCGTGGTCAAGCTCAGTGGGGGCGTGATAGAGCGCGTAACTCGAAGAGCGCGTAACTCGAGGCGCGTAACTCGAAGATTACCTGCCCTCGGGATGTCTTTGGTGTTACTTGCGTTGCAAACAATGCACGTATTAATAGTGGGTGATATGTAAATCATATCATATCTAAGCCCATCCTATAAACTAGTATAAAAAAGTCATATCTAAAGTCATATCTAACTTTGTTAAAATAAAATTTTCTTTGCCTGCAATTTAATATTTTGTTAAATGGAAACTAGGGAGTCAAGCTCGAAGAGTCAACAAATTTAAGCATCCTTTTTACGGTGTTTATTGGCTATCGTATACATTTTTGTTGTTAATCAAAGAAAACAATTGTGTTTTTATAAGTGTGGACAGGAGATCAAGCTACAGGTCTCGGCTACGTCTCCTTTCTTATTAAACACTATTTTAAAAATGTTTAAAGTTACCTTGAGATAGTGTAGGATGAGAGCCTTGCATCCATCCAGGGAACGCAGTTGCACAATGGAAAGAAGGAACACATGTTGTTGCTATTTGTAAGCCCGCTGACCCAACAAAGCGGTACCAGTTGGCTTTGATGTCATCTTTATCACACTTGTATTTGCCATTGTAACTTTTAGATCTGTACCGTGATCGATCGATATTAGACAGCGTTTTATAATTAGAGCATTGCCCTGCAGTTAAAAATGAATTGACTATAAAAAAAATATTTCGATAATATTACTAGCTAGTAATATGCGTTTGTTTGTTTGTTTGTTTGTTTGTTTGTTTGTTTGTTTGTTTGTTTGTTTGTTTGTTTGTTTGTTTGTTTGTTTGTTTGTTTGTTTGTTTGTTTGTTTGTTTGTTTGTTTGTTTGTTTGTTTGTTTGTTTGTTTGTTTGTTTGTTTGTTTGTTTGTTTGTTTGTTTGTTTGTTTGTTTGTTTGTTTGTTTGTTTGTTTGTTTGTTTGTTTGTTTGTTTGTTTGTTTGTTTGTTTGTTTGTTTGTTTGTTTGTGATGATGTCCTCGAAATTACTTACCTTTGACATACGTTTGTACCAGAATGTACACCAACACAACACTTAAATAGTCTATTCCCATGACTTGAGTTGATGTGAATACTCAAAGGGTTTATTGGGTGACATAAGCAGACATCTGAAACAAAAGGAATTTCATAGATAAATAGAGCTATCAACTTTCGTATTCACTTCTGCCTTCTCTCTCTAAATCGTAAAAAAATATATTTCACGTATAATCATGGTTATGTTAATTTTTGGATATCTTTTTCACAGACTTGGTTAAGTTCCGAAATGTCCTGCTCGCGTTGTCATAGGATCTAAGTATGAACGAGCCCGTTTTCGTACCCAGACCCTACTCACTCTCTGGATCACATTGTAGGCTTTGGGGGACCCTACTAAACCGGAAGTCTAATAAAAAAAACGTACGCAAATGTTATTAATTATCGTTAACTATAAGTATCGCTTTTTTGTGGCTATATTATCAAGACTAAATAATCCTGATCTTGCAACTATTAGTTACCACAATTTGATATGTCACAAACAGACGAAATGATAAAGAAACGTGTGCTTGTGAACTAGCATGAGCCCGGCCTGTAACTGTGTTTGCCGTATATTTTCTTTTTTTTTTAAATCTACAACTAAACATTGGCAGGCGACTTTACTGTCGGTCGATTACGTTCGATTGCCAGTAGATTATATGAAAAGCACAATTATGATAACATCGGATTATCAACTTAATCGGGATGACAGAAAAATAACAGTGTATTGTCTCGAAAACTTTCGGCACATTTGTGTCTGAATATATGATGGGTAGTAATGCTTTCTACTCACTGCTTTGAAAATAATCAGTAACAATAATATGCAAGATGAAGTATACATGCCGATAATCAGTTAAAGTCTGCGTTCAATTTTTAGAACGCAAAAACAGTGTGAAATTGCTCTTATATGATAACTAGAATTACTGGTTTGTTTTTCACCCAAAACGTGAGTTTCGTCAACGAAAGCAAACTTTTAGGCAAATGGTTACATCACACATTCTATACACGAATATGCAAATTTTAGTAAAAACGCTCAACTTCAGCCATTACATATTACATAAATAAATGATATTTGAATGAACAGGTGAAAATTACAGGACGAAAATCCCCATTGTCAATTCAACCCTATATTAAAAAAGTAAAACATCAAATAAGCCAAGGTAACAAATATTGAAATGATTGATTATCATATATAAACAGAAAAATAATTTAAATCTATTGTGGCCGATACGATGTTAATTTATATTTGAGTAAAAATATGGAGTAGATTCGTACGTGAAAGCAGATAGACTATTTTAAAACGTTCTTAAGGTAGTTCGGGCGTCATAGATTCCTTCACTAGATCTTTTTCAAACTTCTCATGTAAAAAGAGCAAACTAAGTAAAGTCCAAAACTAAAATAAAAATAATGGGTCACCTTACTCGTTTCGGAGATAACGGCGGTAGACTGGGGCCCATTTTGGTCATTTTTTGTGACAAAAATGTAGGAATTTAAAACATAAAACGCTATTTATTCTATTTTTCCCGATAACAAACTTTTTAACAAGCATTTGCAAAACAAAGGCACTTTCCTAACAAACATATTAGTTGCTATGTTTTACTCAAGAAAATCGTTTTGTCAAAAAACTACAGCGAAAAGTACGGGCATGTCGAGAATTTTGATGCAAAAATAATTTCAAAATGTGAAAAATACTACATTTTGCGTTCGAAAACCATATCATTCTTATTTCACGGAATGAAAAGTTCTGATAAGGCAAATCAAACTATAAAAAAATGGGGTGACACCACGCTCTTTTCCGAGTTATAGCACGAAAAACCTTTAAAATTTTTATTTCGTGAACCTGTTTTTTGTCCGTGCGGGACTGATAACTAGTTCCCTATAAGATCATCGAAACAAACTTTAACATTTTTTTGTCCTCTGGTATCTCTAGAATCGGAGTAAAGCTAATTATGACCAGTTTAATTCGTAATTCTTGCCCAAAACACTAATTTATGTGACGCATTATAGTTCCAAAAATCGACACTAATAAGACGAGGATTTGAACGCGAAAAAATCATGACTTTAACGAAAAATCTTGATTTCTCGTGAACGCGGGTCTAAATTCAGGAAATGTTTTGCAGATCTGATTTGCTTGTCTTGTGAATGCATAATGTTCCCATGATTTTCAAATCGGAAAATACTATGGAAATCAGTAGACTGGTAATCATGCCCCAAAAATTCCGTCCACGTGACCAATTTTTTGAGTCCCGTCCAATTTGCATTTTTGAAATTGTAAACAACGCGTTTTGATTTCGGTCGTTTTGAAACTTTAAGGCTTAACTCAAAGCTTATTTATTTTTTTTTATTTTCAAAAAAAAAACACTAATTTTTGGAGTGCTGCAGCTTCTTACTTTTTTTCAAATATTCTATCGTATATTTTTGTTAGTTTTGTTTGCCATTTTTGTAATTGCTGTATCTTATTAAATCTAATATACAAATTAGGTAATACCTAATAGCGGAGCTCCCAGTTTAATTTTTTCTTACAACATCAATATGTGCATGTAAATACTACTTATTAGATATTTTCTTGGGTATTACGGGCTGATATTTTACGAGTTGCTTACGTATTTTGCCGGGCAACATTGAGTGGGTATCAGTCTATCAAAGAGTGTGTAGCTTAACAAATAATTTTAGATTAAGAGAATTCCAATATAAGATACTGAATAACTGTTTATTCTTAAACATGAAGTTCTATAAATTTAAAATAGTGGGCTCGCCTTTATGCACATTTTGTAAAACATCAAACGAATCTATGGAACATTTTTTTGTCGAATGTGTAAAATCAAAGGACCTATACTTTAACATTAACCAATGTCTAAGCAGCGCAAATGTAAAGTTAATACCAGAGCTAAGTTTTAAAAATGTTCTCATTAATAGGGAGTTCTGAAGACACTATGGAAGGTTTCTTATTTTTACTATACAAATATGTACTTTATAATTGCAAACAAAAACAGTTACTTCCTGTCATTAAATATTATCCAATAAATCTAATAGACTATGAAAAAATCGAATACATCATTGCAAAAAATAACAACAAGCTATACAATCATTTGAAAAAATATGAGAAAATCCAAAGCTTAATTCATAATTTATTTTTCAGTCTTTTGTAATTGTGTGAAAAAAGTGTAAAAAACTATCAAAAAATCAATAAAATATATAAAAAAAAACTGTTAACTGTTTATTGTAATTTCTATATCATCTTTAATCGAAAAATATAACTTTTCGAAGATTCAGCGCGCGGAGAGAGAATCAAAACAAAGCCCTGGAAAAGCCAGTAAAATGTAAGATATTTCTCGCTCTCTTTTTGATTGACATAATGTCAAAAACCTCATTGGCTATCGATGTAGATGACGCCATCATGTAACGCAACGCACAAAAGGAAAGTTTGTCATTTACACGAGGGGCGGAGATTTCTCTTTGAAAAAAGTCCCATAAAAGCATGTTAATGGACAATTCATGAATGGAAATTGATTAAGGACATTCCGTAGTAATAGATTTTGACATAACTTTTTATTGAAACTTTGTACAGTTATACTTTAAGACATGGGCATTTCAAAAATGAAATAAAAAAGGGGGGTCACCGTGTTGGTTTTGGCACTAGATCACGTCAAAGTTACTCATTTTGACGGCGCGCGAGAGTAATATTTCGATGTATAAAATGAGAAGAAAAGGCGATTAATGGCACTCTTTTTTTATATTAGTATTGAAATATTAGGTTTAATTACATCTTAGCATCCCAAGTCTTCATTCACACACAATACTTGGATAGTAAAGTGGACCTGTTAAAAGAAAATAGCGATAATGCAATACACGAGCGTATTGATCGCGAACACCTGGATGACAGAATATTACCACAATTCTGAAATATCTCGAAATCTGGACATAAATTTTTATTCAAACTCGGATATGTGTTTGCAAACCTGGATACCATTAGTTTAACACCATAAAAAAGATAGGTCACCGTATTCGTTTTGGCGCTATGGCACTTTGAATGTACGAATTGTGATCTTTTAGTAATACCGACATAGCGCGCGCAAGGTGCGCGAGCTGTAGCGCGCGCTCTCGCTGGTCAAAATTGTGCGCAGTAGAGCGTGCGCAATGCAAAACTACGGAATCTCCTTAAATGTAAGTAAAAAATTGTAATAAATCTCACTGCTTTTTCTTAGGTTGGTTATCGTTTTCATTCTATGCACTTTTTCATCTTTTTCTCAAATTTTCAACTGTCACTTCAGTCAATAGTTTTGTTCAGACAAAAAAGTGTTCAGAAATGTTTTTGATGGAAAATGCCATTCCCAAACGATAGTGTGAATAGCCTTATTATTATCCCTTTTATTTTTAAGTCATTAAGCTTATTTTGCTTTTGATAACGCCTTGAAAAAGTGCTGTGGCTGAACAGTCGTTTTACGGCCGCTTTTTACCTTCTTTTATTTTCCAAAGTTAGTTAGGATTCCGGATAGAAAAGGTTAAACCTTTTCATTGTATTAGATTTACTAAAAAGTAGTCATGGCAAATCTTCAAAACAAAACAAAAAGTTCTTTTGAAATGGAATTAAAAGCCTCAAGAGTTATAAGTTCTACCAACAGAACTGATCGATTTGAAAAGACAAGGATTTTAAAACAAGGTATTTTATTATGAAAAACTTTGCATTTTGTTTTGTAAAAAAAACTTTAACGACTTTGAAGTAAAAACTACTAAAAAAGCTCGCCTTCGTAAGCATAAAATAGTCAATATTGCTAAATAAAAAGAAGTTTTCAACCAATTTTAAATTATGTTTGTATTTCGATTCATCTTTGATGCTTTCCGTTGATGAGGTTAAAGTACATATCATAAATAGACAACTTTTTCAATCGAAAAAAGGCTACGAAAAGTACAATTTACACATGCACAAAGGATTTTAAATCTTTTCTCTTTTGTTTCTATAATAAAACAGAGCGGATTTTTCCTTTTTGAACCTTAATTATATTAATTAAGTTTTTAGGTGTTTTTTTTTTTTTTCACGCTCGTTATATCAAACAGTTTTTCAGCATTAAGTTAAAATAAGCTTACTGTCTCTCAAAAACTTGAAACAAAAATTAAACTTGAACTTACTTTATCGGCGATTGTATTTTACTGAGGTTTTCTACTCTTCAATGACGTCGACATTGATCATATTTTGACGAATAAATGTATGTACTTGAATTTTGATTGATTAAACATTGTTCATAGTTTAACTGCCAGGCTTGAAAATCCTTCAATAAACTGTGCTAGGACAGTTTTCATATCAAACAAAGTCGCTTCTTTATCATTTTTTTAAAATTGCTGTAGTCTTTTAATATTCTTCCACGGAGGTATCTAGAAATACGTTTTCTTGATCTTTTGGAATCAGTCTTTTGCTTTTCTTTAGTATAATTTCTTCGTTTTTGTGTCCTTGAAGTTTATGTTCTTCTTCGGTCAAAACTCACTTTATGTTCCTCGAAATTCATCTTTCTCCGTTGATATTTTGAAATAATGAAAGCCCTGTTTTCCTCCGAAACGTTCGTTCTCGAAACCCTTTTTCTTTGGCGTTCATTTTCTCTGTTTTTCGTCTGACAAGTTTCGTCTGACAAGTTTCGTCTCATTTCGTCTCGCTGTTCTTCATTGAAACTCCTTCGCCGTTCTCTTTCTCTTTCTTGTCTTCTTGTCTTCTTGTCTTTTCCTCTTCTGTTAACTGGGTCTTTTTCCCTTATTAATTTCGTTTTCTTTTTCTTTTGGCATTTTTTTAAATTGAAGAAAGCTTAATATAAGTAAAAGCGATAAAAAAGTTGATAAAACGTCGAGAAAAGCGATAAAAAACGTTTTCTCAGGGAAGGATATTTTGACGCGCGCGCCCTCTACAATTCCCGCCATAAATAAGTAGCCAATCAGAATCGCGATGTACACGGACGGACGGACGGACGGACGGACGGACAGAATAGGGATTGCTGTGTCGGTCGACGAAAAATCAACTAGATGGGTTACCAATTTTTCTTAAGTATGGTGCTCCGCTCACGCGGGCCTTCGGCCCGCGCGGGAGCTCCGCTATAAACATGAAAAAATAAATAAACAAGTGGTCTGTAGATATGATATCGCCGTACCCATGTATACTGTATGCTGGAACGTGGTTGGAATGGTAGTCAAAATTAAATCCAATATATTTTGTTTTCTAGTTGGAAAGTCTATTATTATTTGATAAACTTGGTGAAATAAATATGTACAGCATTATTGGATGTTGCAGTTCCTGTCAGTCCAATCTATTTCTGATAACTTCAAATCACCGATTAGAATTATTTGATCAAACTTGGTTTTTGATACCAAGCGTAGAGTTACCGCTAGTTCACTCAATTTTAGGTAAGTAACGAATATTTTTTGTCAGATAGCATTAGGTTATTCCTTATATATTCTCACTATACCAATGACATTTCTCAGCTGGGCGCCACATTTGAGAATTATGGATTTTTTTAAATGTGATATTTCGGCAAACTCCAACAGTTGCTAAACTACTAGTATTTTCGTAGCTAAATTACATTAAGTTATTATCACTTCTAGAAAACGTTTTTAAGAAATATAAAGGTATAGTAAGTATCGGTTTTTGAGGCAGAACGTTGCAAGCAAATGTTGAAGCCGTTTGTCCGGGCCTTAAGACAACTTGTGGTTAAACTAGTGATGATTTCGCTGTTGTTTCTAAGAAAACAGCTGGTGCAGAAAGAAGCGATAACTAGCGTCAAAATTTGAGATCCATGCAGGTTAAGAAAACAACTGGATTAAAAATGAATATATCATCAACGTCTGCGGACTGTGTAATATAATAATAATAATAATAATAATAATAATAATAATAATAATAATAATAATAATAATAATAATAATAATAATAATAATAATAATAATAATAATAATAAATAATAATAATCACTTTAATAATAATATAATATTAATATAAAAATATATAAAACTATCTAAAAAATTTACAATTTCGATTATATATAAATATACAAATTACAATGCATTCAATTTATAAAAAGGATCATCTAAGAATGTTCTGATCAAACTTATACAAACAAATAATACAGATCAGAATAATAATAATATAAAAAGATATAAAAATAAATAAAAGTCTAGCTTATTCGGGCAATAGCGTTATCGAGGGAAATGTCTACATTTGTAGTATCAACAGTTCTTCTTATTGACCTTGATCCTCTAAGGCATAGCAAAGCAGAGCGTATCAGTGCAAAGGAAACTTTGGCCCTAACCCATGACATCGTATTAGCATAGTTCTCTCCCTTCTTAATCGATATTAATTCAGCTAAGCGTTTATGGTAAGTCTTGCACTCAGTGCCCATTCCACCTGTTGTACTGAACACTAAAGGCGTAAACGTTCCTTGCTCCACCTCCATGACCCTGTTGGCATATTTGCGTTTCTTCTCATTCTCATGCTGCCTGTAGACTTGCTCAGGTGTCTGCTCACGGTAGGAGTCTGCATAAGGGTGGCATACCCGGACATCAAAGTATACAGACCTCTGTCGCTCCCAGAAACCTTTGGCGTGGATGTCAAGACGGGCGTCGGGGGATCTGTTCGCACCCCTGTTCAAAGTCTCTCCGGTTATCTGCTGAAGAACCGGCTCCACCTCTACATCCTTGCACACTGTGCTCAACAGCTCTGCTTCCAGATCACGAAGCTCATTGTGACGTTGTATCACGAAGCCGCCCCTCCTACAGATCATCGCATGGTCGACATCAAATATATCTCCACAGATGCACGTCTTCGGTATGTCGGAGATTTCCCAATTATATCTCATCTTGATGGCGTCTCTAAATTCTCGTTTGTTTAGATCGTAACCCAGATCTTTTATGGGTATTACAGTTAACCAGCTCGAAGCGCCTTTTTCCGACGTTAGTTCTAACGCTCTCAGAGATCTCGGTGTTAGATTGTTCTTGACCATCTCTTGTGTCTCCTTTAGAAGCTCGTTTTTCCTAGCTCCTGCCTGTAGTTTAGCAGAGCGCATATCTGCCTCATCTGGAGGTTGATGGTTTTGAGTCACAATGCGTTTTACCAGGGGTTCAGTGATGGTAACTGAGGCCTGGTATTCTAGAGATGACGATTCAGTTGGATTTGCGATACCCAGTCCGCCCATACGTACTGGGAGTGCAAGCAAGCCACGTTCGTCTGTAGTAACTTGATGCTCTGTGATGGCGGGAATCAGAACTTCAGTTAACGCACGCTCAAGTGGCTCAAGCAAGTCGGTAATATCAGGAAGTGTCCTTAAAAAATAGGTCCAGCGGTGACGTAGACCAGCGGTAAAGGCAGCGTAACTCGCCTGAGGTTGGGATATGGCGAACTCTGCAAGCTTGCTGATTTGGCGAACCCAGTCCTCAACTTTCTCTTCAACATATTCCTCTAGGAAAGACCTGGATCCGAGGACTGCTCCAAGGTGCTTGTGGCCTTCAGAAGTGATGTTGATCGCAGTATCACCAAACACCTTTCTTGCAGCGTTCTCTCTCTCGGGCTTGGTGATTAACCAGCATTTCTTCGCGTTAGGGAAGTATCCTAATGCTGGTCCACTTTTGGAAAGATCGTCCCACCACTTTTTGACGTCATCAAGCGAGCCACTTCCGGTTGCGTCATCCGCGAACCAGCACTGTTTGGTTGAGCTTGATAGTTGTAATCGTGTGATAAGTGGCTGAAGACTAATGGCGTACAGGCTCATAGCGAGCGGATCACCCTGCGTGGTGCCTTCAACAGATCGTAATTCTTGCCCGCCGAGAACAAAAAGCCGAGCGGGTTGTCTGTAGGTATTAATTGCATACGTAGCTACGGTTGGGCATAACACTCTGATATTGTGTAATGCTGCGGATCTGTTCAGAGCATTAAAAGCATTAGAGGCGTCGATCAGTAGGACGGCATCTGTTTCATCTGCTTCAAAGATGTTGCGCATTGCATGAATTGCAGCTTCGTTTCCACTTTTTAGCCCAGCGCATACTTGAAGTGAGCCACTTGCGTCGATGACATCAGATTTAGTTACTCTTGTCACGCACTTCCCAATAATCCTACGAAGGACTTCGCCAACTCCGATTGGTCGGACCGCGCCCTCTCCTTTGTCGAGTGGTATTAAGCGGTTAGATAATAATGCCTCGATACTGCTGGGATCAATGTACTCCGTACATAATCTTCTGGCCATTACAGCGACAGCGTTACAAAGATCTGCGCTTGACCTCTTGAAGGATTTGCAGGCAAGCAGTCTCCTAAATCCATTTGCATCTACCCCTGAGGGTCCCCCTGAACCCTTGGTCCTGAGCGCGGCATCTCGAACCATTTCATCGTCAATTTCCTGAAACATCGTGTTTGGGACGTCTTCGATCGGTCCAAAAAGTAAGGATCCTAGGCGGGCTTCCTGTGCGTCGGGGTGCTTTTCCTTGAGTTGCATCATGACGTCATCACTTAAAGGGAGAATCCCTCCCCCGTTGTCATCACTGAGATATCGCAGGGCAGAATGAATTTGCCCTCTCATGACAAGATTAGCAAACACTTTAGCCTTATTGGGTGGTTCAGTTCTTTTAGAATTAATAAGACGTCTTTGAATCATCCGCCCTTCTCGCAATAAGGTATCAATGTCGCCTTCTTTCCACAGTGCGAGACGTTTAGCCAAACATTCCTGATGATCCTTCGCCTTAGATTTCCTGCTTGGTTTTTGAAGCCCAACGGCCATAAACACAATAGCTGCTTTGAGAGAGACATGTTGCCCTTCTGATCCATTGTTCCAATCGTTTATATGCTCAGTTAATTTGTTAATGAAATCTTTGCCAGTTTTTCCGTACGGAACAAGAAAGGTGTTCTTGCGCCATTGTGAGATTTCATTATATGCATTATCGATGGTCAGTGTCTCAAGAGTTATTGTTTTTCCGTCATTAGAGAGCCCCCAATTAAATGAGAATGGAGTTTCCAAAGCTTTGTATTCCGGCAATTTTCCGGGCATTTCGACTGACGCGTGTTCAATAACAGAATAATCAGCTTCCATTGTTTGTGGTGTCTCCTCAGAGAATTGAACTGAAGTTGTATGCAAATTTGTGTTTAAAGTCGTCTCATTAGCATTTCGGCTTTGCTGTCTGTTTGGATTAAGATTTTCAACAATGGTTGCGCTTGAAATATTATTTAAAGCAATATTCGAGCTAGTGGACTCATCGACCTCAGTATCATGTACATGTATATTGCTCGCTGAAATATTGGTGTCGATTTTCTCTAGTCTCGAAGCTTGGTCCCTCAGATTCTGGCTTTTAAAGGCAAGATGTGCATAGCCTTTCGCTTCCCACATCTCGGTCATTACTTCAATATAATGTAGCCCTTTTTCCTTCCATTCCTATTTCTTGGAGCATTATTCGACGCAACCAAATCCTTCGCATTTGTTTTACATTCGAGGAGGTCCTTGTTCATTCGTTCCGTCCATTTAACGTTTCTAGTCCTTCTAGACATCTTATCTTGGAAGAGCTATTCAGCACACGTCCGCCATTTTACACGTCCGCCATGTATATTATAATAATAATAATAATAATAATAATAATAATAATAATAATAATAATAATAATAATAATAATAATAATATAATAATAATAATAATAATAATAATAATAATAATAATAATAATAATAATAATAATATAATAATAATAATAATAATAATAATAATAATAATAATAATAATAATAATAATAATAATAATAATAATAATAATAATAATATGCCTCATTTATATAGCGCTATATCTCTAAAATAGCTCATAGCGCTTTACAATCTACTAATGTGTATATGGAGGACTTATCGGACTGCTCAAAACCAGCAGTTTACAATCATGAGTGTTGTTAGTGAATGCCTCCGAGGCCTGACTGTTGTACCGGGAGACAATCCCCTACTCTTTGCGAACATAGCACAACAGGATCTTTAACGTCCACCTTATATAGGATTAGAGTGAAAGCAGACGGGACCTCCGGCTTTACGTCCTTATCCGAGAAGACGAGGCACATAGAGAGTAAAGTGTCTTGCCCAAGGACACAACGCAATCGCCCGGGCCGGGAATCGAACCCAGACCAGTAGGCCCAGAATCCGATCCACTGATCACTGGACCATAACGCCTCTCTTTTAAAACTATTGTAAAATGAAAAACGCGTATTTAGTGCTACTGACCGAGCTCGAAGAAATCGCAGTTACATCCATGGCTTACCTATCCCATTTTCTTGCCTTTATATTCAGCACAATAGCATCAAAAGGTACTTTTATGGTATTCTTATACCATTGTTGGTGACCATCCATAAACTTAATGAAATTTGATAAATAAATAATCATTTTTTCTTATTAGTAATTCATAGGTTTTTTCATACATATAATAAGTCTAATAAGTTTATTATTTATATAGCGCTTTATATGCAATACTTTAAAACGCTTTACATATAGAAGAAAACGTTAAATAAAATGCCTATGAAAAATAGGAAATAAATAATTTAAAGATTTATACATTTATAACCAGAGCTATGAAAAATATCAAAATTGATGTACATGTATATACAATATCTGCGAAAAGTGCCTAAAATGACTGCTTGAATAAAAAAAAGTATTTAAATGTTTCTTAAAAATGTTAATGTTGGTTTAGGCTCTTAGTTGATCAGGTAGTTTGTTCCATAAATAGGGTGCTGTATAGGTGAAGCTTCTGCCCCCAAATGTCGTCTTTTTGACTTTTGGAATTAATGGTTAATAACAACTGACCGGCCAAAAAAGCGTTCTCCTGCATAGCAACTTTACATTGTTTACATTCTATTGAACAAACATTGGCAAAATCTGAACGATAATTACTGATCGTGAAGAGAAATTTAAATTTCCTTTAATCCCTTGTATGATAATTTAGTTTTGGAAAGACTAAGGTCGACGAATTAGCAACAGATTGCACAGAATGATTCAGCAGACCTATTTAAAAAAGCAAATGCAAATTAATTGTTTACATTCAAAAAGGCTTAAAATTAATCTCAGAGTTACTGATTTAATTACTGTTCCTCTTTTAACCGTTTTTTTATTTTGTGAGATCTTGTAATGCTTTTTAAACTTTAACAAATATTTTAACTTTGTTACTCGAATGTTTAATAAAAATTCGAACCAAATTTGATTTGATTTGTATTCTTGCGAAAATAATTAAAATATCATGCGGTAACTGTGCGTCCAAATATCAATTACAAAAACGATAAACAGCTTAACTCCCCGCTGACAATATAATTTGATATAATAACAACGAGAAAGCAAATCGATTTTTTTTTGTTCAGATCTTTTGTACGGGACTTTTTATAGTCATTTCAAAAATATGTTTTACGTAAACTAAAAAAATTATTGTAAATATGTGTGAGTTTGTTTTCTATTTAGATATCGTTGGAATCATTTTCCTCAAATATCAATTAAATGTTGTGAAATTTAATCGGTATTGGGAACAATTTCATATTGGCAAAGACATTAGTAATTTAAAGAAAGGAGCCCCACAAGAAGCGACAATTAAAATAGAAAAAATGGGATAACATTACTGAAAAATTTGATGAAAAATTCACATTACGAAAACGTTCATTAACAATATTAAACCAGATTGAAATAATGCAACTTTTAGACAATTATACGCGCGCATATAATCGGTTTATATCTGGAACTCTCTTATTGGCCAAGATACAAAATGGGATAACATTATGAAAAATGTAATGAAAAATTACAAAAACGTTGATTAACAATATCATGCCAGATTGAAATAATACGACCTTACGCTTGTGCTGTGCTGTAACAGTTGGCTGCCCTCAGTATGAATTTATTATTTTTTACATTACTTTGAACAACGTTTGTAAAAATATACGTTAAAAAAATTATGGCAAAATTATTTGGTTTATGAATGAACAAATGTGTATGATTTAGAGTATATTGGGGCCTGTGATTTACGAGAACCGTACGTATAGCAAGCGCATTTGAATGTTGATCAAATATGGCGTACAGTTATAAAGCACTTTAGGACTCAATTGTCAGAACACTCGAGAAGTGTTGAGAAGTACACTGCTTGGCGTCAATTTTATCACTTCTGTTATGCTAATTCTGTCAATCCCCACATGCCTTATTATCCTTAATTTAATATTGCAGCTAAAAGTTAAAATGTTTAAAGAAGTTAAGGTAATGATATTTTTTTATGTATTAATTTCATACCGTCTTATTTATATTGTTTATATCATAATCAATTCCAAACAATGTTCAACTATTAACTATTTCTTTTAGGACAAAGTTTGTCAAACCAAGTGTAAATCCAGTCAAGGCTGCCCGATTTAATAAATAAATTATGATTTTGGTTTATCTATCAAAACGTTAAAATAAACAGCCAAGTAAACTATAACCCTTTTTCAGTAAGCAATAAGGTGCTTAGCATGAGTTCACCCATAGAAAATGAGAAAGTAAAATTGAATTTAAATGTTAGGAATATCCAGTTTTGAAACGCAAGATAGATGGTGTATTATTTTGCATCTGCGAAATGTCAGCTCCGAAATGTTGCTCGCTCGTTTGTTTGTTTGTTTGTTTGTTTTGTTCGTTCGTTCGGCGTTTGTTCGCTCGTTAATAGGTTCGCACCTTCGTTCCCTTGCTTATCTATTTGTTTGTTTGTTTGCTTTGCTTTGCTTTCTCGCTTGCTCGTCTATTCTTTTGTTTATTTCTGATTGATAACGATTTTGTTAACGTACTAAGAATTAAGACTAACGCAAATATTCAACATTTCGAAGCCGACTAATATGCTCAAAAACTTTGAAAATAGATGAAAATGGCGTTGAAAACATAATAAACACTAACCTTACTTTAGCAGAAGCCTGAGGTTGTTCTTTGATTGTTATTTCACTATCTAAAACCATCAAAAACAAACACTTACAACGATAGTCGAAAGACGTAAGTGGAATATTCCCACCACAAAACGCGAGGGTTGTCCAATACACTCGAATCGAATCGAATCGAAAATTTCAAAATTCGATTCGTACCAACGGTGAAGTCATGAATTAAATGTTAGTTAGAATATATTAATGTTAAGTCAAATTCCGAAGTCATTAACTGATGATATTTGACTTATATATTTCGTTCATTCAAGTCAATCCTTGATTATCTTACAAAATAGTGTTGAGAGTAACTATTCTATCAAATGGAGGTTATGTTAGTTACTACCTGAATCCATGTTAAAAAAAATGTTGCAATTTATAGCAATTCGATCGAATGGATCGATTCGATCGAATGGAGACTATGTTTGCCCCTACCTCAATGACTGCAAAATAATATAATTTTTTTTTTATTTTTATATGGACCGTTTTACCTACTTGTTAATGAATCGAATAACCGAAGATAGCACTGATACATGTTCGTATAGAGGGCCTTAAAACTTTAACCATTCGATCGAATCGAACGATTCGAATATTTGTATAACCAATCGAAAATAAAAAGTCGATTTGTTAATCAATAACTAGGTAAAGCACTCATTGATGTTATTATATAATAACCTCATATTTAATTTCCCGCAAAGCATTGCGGTTCTTCTTTTAGATTGCGTGACAAAAGCAGAGACCACTGCGCTGGATAATGCAGGAGAGTAAAAGAACAGTTCGTATAGAGGGCCTTAAAACTTTATCCATTCGATCGAATCGAACGATTCGAATATTTGTATTACCAATCGAAAATAGAAAGTCGATTTGTTAATCAATAACTAAGTAAGGCACTCATTGATATTGTTATATGAAACCTTTATTATTGATCTTCCGCTTACTTGTCAATGAATAACCGAAGATAGCACTGATACATGTTCGTACAGAGGGCCTTAAAACTTTAACCATTCGATCGAATCGAACGATTTGAATATTTGTATTACCAATCAAAAAGAAAAAGTCCATTTGTTAATCAATAACTAAGTAAGGCACTCATTGATGTTATGATATAATAACCTGATGTTTCATTTCCCGCAAAGCATTGCGGTTCTTCTTTTAGATTGCGTGACAAAACCAGAAACATGCATGAGAGTAACAGAACAGATATCTTGTAACTCTTTCGAATCGATCGATTCGATCGAATGGAGACTATGTTGGCCCCTACCTCCAAGGCTGCAGAATAGTTGAAAAAAATTTGTGGAATGCTCAATTTTACCAACTTGTAAATGAATAACCGATGATAGCACTGATACATATTCGTACAGAGGGCCTTGAAAGTTTAACCATTCGATCGAATCGAACGATTCGAATATTTGTATTACCAATCGAAAATAAAAAGTTGATTTGTTAATCAATAACTAAGTAAGGCACTCATTGATATTGTTATATGATAACTTTATTATTGATCTTCTGCTTACTTGTCAATCAATAACCCAGGATAGCACTGATACATGTTCGTATAGAGGGCCTTAAAACTTTAACCATTCGATCGAATCGAACGATTCGAATATTTGTATAACCAATCGAAAATAAAAAGTCGATTTGTTAATCAATAACTAGGTAAAGCACTCATTGATGTTATTATATAATAACCTCATATTTAATTTCCCGCAAAGCATTGCGGTTCTTCTTTTAGATTGCGTGACAAAAGCAGAGACCACTGCGCTGGATAATGCAGGAGAGTAAAAGAACAGTTCGTATAGAGGGCCTTAAAACTTTATCCATTCGATCGAATCGAACGATTCGAATATTTGTATTACCAATCGAAAATAGAAAGTCGATTTGTTAATCAATAACTAAGTAAGGCACTCATTGATATTGTTATATGAAAACTTTATTATTGATCTTAGGCCTAGTCTGGGACCTTAACTCGCCTTAACTCGCGCAAAGTCGCCTTAACTTGTCAAATGCACAGGGAATTGCCTTAACCTTATCTCACAAAGCTGAAATATACACATATAAGTCATGTTCTTTTGGTGTCACTCCAAATTATGAGATTTTTCCTTAACTCGCCTTAACTCGCCTTAACTCGCAGCATTGAAATTTTGATTTTCCCTTAACTCGCCTTAACTCGCCTTAACTCGCCCAAACTCGCAGCATTGAAATTTTAAAGACGATTTATTTAGAAAAGTCGTTGTTCAGACTGACATATTCCAGACTACATGTAGGTGAATCATACATGCTGTGCATTGCGATCTTGTCTAAAACTGTAAGTGATAAAATCCGTATAATGACCGAATAGTCGCGAATAGTCGCTAATAGTGACGAATAGTAACGAATAGTCGCGTAGTATAGTGATATATTATTTCATAGTGCAACTATTCACGCAATGTGTATGTATGTAAGATATCTGTCTGCGAGTGGCCGCGCCCAGATGTTTATCTTACTTTAATACCTGCTGATTGCGTTATAAACCCGGTAACGTAAATGCGTTTAACTCACGTAAGACTTAAATGATTCCATCAGTTCTACAAATAGCTATATACTATAGTATAAATATATATATAATATTCTTGTAAAATCAGTTGAGATAAAATATTTCAGTTGAGTTTGTGCCCTTCACCTTGTTTGAACCCGAAACATCTTTCCGTTGCAATATAAAAATACTAAAAAGACCAAAAAGTTTGATATTCAATCTTCTCCATCCCCTCCCAAGATGAACTGAGGTACGCCGTTCGATTCTATGTACGTCAGTCGCACATTTTGGGGCGCGTTTCTTTTTCGTTTCCCGCGCAAACCACAGGGAACCCATGTAATTTGCACCTCTTATTTTGTGTATTTAGAGTATCCGAGTTGAAAGCTGTACAAGTCCATTAAACCAGGCTTTTATTCAAAAGAAATGCATAAAATGGCGAAACCCGTATTAATCAAACGTTGAAATAAGCTTCTATTTTTGCAATATTTTCTCCCGCGGTCCCTGAAACACCAAATTGCGGCTATGAGTCCACAACCTTTGATATACAATTAAAAAATAAAACAATTAAAGTTAAACAAACAGTTTTCGAGCAATTCAAAGAACTTTTCATATTCGTTTAATTTTTTCTGATTTTTATTTAACTGAAATTAGCAATTTGGCTATAATATTTGTATGCAAAAATGAAGCTGGTATTAAAATGTTCAATAAAAGTCAATATTTTGACAGGCGTGCCGTAGCTCTAATTATATATGATAATCTGTATTTTATCAAATCGTCTAACTAGTAAGCCGAAAACATGCTTTATTCGATGCTTTAACAAAATATCTTTACATATCTTAAAATATTTAAAAAAAAATATGTATATTGTTTAGCTGATGTCAAAATTGTTTGCTTTGTTTAGAAAGTCAGCATATCTATCGCGTAAATATATATTGAAGAACTGAAACCAGTTGTCTTGAGAATTCTCCGGATGTAATTGGTTTATCCTTTTATATTGTAGCTTATTCATCCCAACTGCTACTAAATATCTGTCAAAAATCGTTATCAAAGCCTAATCGACTGTCTACAGTAATAGAATTTCGGTAATTTTATCTTAATTATTTCATTATCCTTTCTGGATTATTCCGTTCAGCGCCTACCACTGCAACAGCTTGCCATGATAATATATCATACGGCATATATAACTTATAAATCATTTGAAGAACCTGTAAACAAGACGAAAAAACAATACCAACATATTAAAATATAGATCCCATTAGGAGTGTGACAGCAATTTTGAACTGTGGAAAATTTTATATATTTTCTATACGGCTTAATCATAATTAGTTAAAATATATGTTAAATGTAATTTATTATAAAGAAAATAGCTGAATTCGAAAAAGGAAAACACTTATTCGTCGTTGCATGATCAAACTGTTCAGTTTTCAAATTTGGTGCTCTCATTTTAATTTGTTAAAACTCACGGAAAAATCTAAGCGAGATAACGCCCGAAAAATGTATTTATTTATTTCGGTTTTTAAAATTGTTTTAAATGAAGCAAAAAACTTTGATATATTATCAGAAATAGCGCTTATTCAAACTTATTCAAATTCAATTTATTTTATCTATTTACTCAATCTATTATGCTGAAATTTTAAACAATTTTCTATTAAAAAAATTTAATGGCTTTTCGTCTTTATAATGTTTCGGGTTTTTTTAAAAAAATATCGATAAAACTGTTCTGTGATGTATATTTCATGGATATAGTATTTCCACTCTATTCCAGAGTTGTAATTTGAATAATTAATTTCATGAACATATATATAGTTTTTAAGTTTTTCACAGTAGCAATATTATTTTTTTCATGGATATAATATATATATTTGCGTTCTATTCCACAGTACCAATTTTATTTTATTTAATGGATAAAAGTTTACGCTCTATTTCACATTAGCAATTTGATTTGATTTTATGGATAAAGTGTAAAAACGTACGCTCTATTCCACAGTAGCAATTTGATTTTATTTCATTGATAAAATGTTTACGCTCTATTCCACATTAGTAATTTTATTTTATTTCATGGATAAAGTGCTTACGCTCTATTCCACAGTAACGATTTGATTTTATTTCATGGATATAGTTTTACGTACTAGCGCTTAAAGTAGTCTAATCTATGCTATTTAAACCAATAAATAAAGTGCTTTACCTTTAAAATTCCAGATAAAAAGTAGGCTGCTTTCGATAAAATAACGGTTTAAAAATGCTTTCGTTAGTCCCTGCTTGTTTTACCGTCGAAACATCTTTGTCTGCCCTTTGTTATTTATTGGGGGATTTATTTATTGATACAATTCATTGTTTAGAATACGTAATGTGAGGCATACACAAGGTGATGTCCGCTATTTAATAACGCTTGTAGCGCACATCAAATAACGGTTGAAACAATTGATGTTTATTTAGCAACAAATTGCACTTTGTTATACTGTAGAATATCCAATAATTTAGGCGCTATACAAAACTATTAAATTATTATTATTATTATTATTATTATTATTATTATTATTATTATTATTATTATTATTATTATTATTATTATTATTATTATTATTATTATTATTATTATTATTATTATTATTATTATTATTTATACTGTAATAACAGTTGTGAGTTTGCAAATGAATATTTTAATCGCATTTGTTTGGGTCAGAAAGATTTTGTAATGATGTAACCGGCTCCTCCACAGGTATCTCTTTGTAGCTAGAAGTCTGGGAATGAACACAGGGCGAAATCGAATATTTACTGTTCTTTACAAGAAAACGTAAAGTCCACTTAAAGAGTGGCTGAGACTTTAAGTGTATTCTTAAAGTGACCTTAAAGATTGTAAATGACCATGGTAGCTTTAAGTATTCTTTACGGCACTTTAAGTAATATTTAATTTGCAGACGCTATCTTGTGGTCATGTCTATCTTTAAGTACTTCTATAAAGCGAACTTAAAGAACTTGTAAAGGACGCTCATTCTTTAAGCGTTGTTTACTACATTTCTTAATGTTGCCTTAAAATTCATCGTTACTTTCAGTCTTTAAGTGAGTTTCTTAAAGAACTTGTAAAGGACGTTCATTCTTTAAGCGTTGTTTACTATATTTCTTAATGTTGCCTTAAAATTCATCGTTACTTTCAGTGTTCTTTGAGTGTGTTTCTTAAAGTTCGAGTTAAAAAGTTTAGCTCTATCTGCATATAGGCAGATTTTGAGCAGTCCGGGCCATATCTAGAACTCTTTCATTTAAGGCTCTTTAGTAAAACTCATTGGCTGATCGATATCATTGAGCTTTTAGTCGAAAAAAACTGTTAAAAAATGTTTTAAAAAAGGTAAGAATTAAAATAACTTTATGAGCATGCGCATAAGGCATGCGCATAAGCATATGATAATAACTTTTTATCCCAAACGGATGTGAGCTTCACATTTTTAGGGTATAAATGTTGTTTGAATACTATGTTGTGAGCTGAACTTGGCCAAAGATAGGGGCTATCAATACGTGGCGACGTCATATATAGGCTTTGGATCCTGGTAGCTTCCTCCCATGCAACCGAGTTAAGGCACCGTAAGTTCCTTGGAACAACAAAGACCGTTTAGGCGCCCCGACATCTAAGGAAGGTTAATTTCTTGTAGTGGCCGCTTTGCAGGGTGATTCGCAACCCAACCTGTAGGCAATACTGCAAAAATTCGACTGTGGTCTAGGGGAATTTTTTTATAGTTTTATAAAATTGACGTGCTGATCACAGCGATGGCAAATATTACAATAGACAGTCTATAATGTTGCAATTTACTACCATTGGACGAAAAAATTGATTTGTCACGTAGGCAAATATATAGGCAAATATGGAGGTATAAATCATATTTGACTAAATGTAACAACATTTGCCCATAAGATGTATATGATATGGACTTGGCGGGGCCAATGTCAAAATAGAGTACATATCCTATATCGGTATAGCAACACCATTCAGTCAATACCTGGATGACTGATTTAAAAGCCATATTGAATAAAATATCCAAAAAATTCTATTCTTGCTTCATTGTGTATTATTTTCAATAAAATGACTCAACTGACTATTTTAATTTGATTTAGCAAAGGTTTGAATTTTATCAATTTTTCTACAAATCTACTAATAAGTGATTTAAAACAGCTATCCTTAGAGAGTCAGTACTATATGCAATGAAAAGAACCAGCTATTATCAGTTTTCCATTCTCATTATTACATTTCCCACTTCCCATTACACTAAATTCTCAATAACTCATGACATATTCAAGGTATAAAGATTATGTGAGCAGTTTCTTGTTTGTGTGAATATCAGCTTTCATAAAATGTAAAGTTTGTGTCATTTTGAAACATTGTTATGGATGACGTCAAAAGTTGCTTTTTTGGCCTTACAGGTGTAGGGCGGGGCCAATGTAAAAATAGAGTACATATCCTATATCGGTATAGCAACACCATTCAGTCAATACCTGGATGACTGATTTTAAAGCCATATTGAATAAAAAGCAAACTGTTGGCCAATAAAATTACTAGGAGACACCTTATTATAAATACAAGAATGGATATCTTGGATATAACTGAGATATCTAAAAGCTCAACTAATATTGTCAAAAAAGTACATTTTCGTGAAAATTGAGATGCAAAAGGGCTTCACATGAATACAAGTTGCTCGCTACATAAATGTTGTTTGAACATGATTTTTCAATAATTATAGTTAATACATTATTATCAATGTAACAATTGTTTTCAATATCCATTTCTATATTATCAATTTCCTGCATTATCAATGTAACAATGTTCTGCAATATCCATTTTCTATATTAAGTTCCTACATTATCAATGTAACAATTCTCTGCAATATACATTTTCTATATTAATTTCCTACATTATCAATGTAACAATTTTCTGCAATATCCATTTTCTATATTATCACTGTAACAATTTTATATATTATTCTTATTTCAATAAACACTTGTTGTTCAGAATTTGACTACCACTTTTACTACAAGACCTACTTACCTTTGATAGTTTTATGTTACCCTTCTTTTTAAGAATGAAAAACACCAGTTTCTTCCGAATTGAAATTCATATCTGTCGTAAGGTCACTTTAGTTATGAAACTTTACGTAAAAATATCAATTGCCTTAAAGTGAGGAAATGTCACTTTAATACTCTTTCCTGGTTCTTTAAGTATCTTAAATTATCTTTATGTCGGTCTTTAAGGTTTCACTTAAAGACTAGTAAATACAAGTTTACTTGATCTTTAATAACGGACACTTAAAGAATTAAATAGTTCATTAAGAGTTCTAAGAGATTCAATTAAAGATCTAGTAAATGTACATTTCAGTATTTAAGTTATGACTTAAAGACCAAAGAAGTCATTCTTTAAGTGTACTTTAAGTTAATTAAATCTATGATTTCGTCCTGTGGAAGATACAAAAAGTGAAAAGGAGGGGGGGATGTTTACGATAGCCAATAAAATGAAACTTGCAACACCTCAAGAAAAAGATACTCAGCTTTATTGACGCTTCAAGCTTTACTCGCTAGTTTTCATTTAACAGAATTGGAAATCAATTTTCATAAAGTGTTTTTAAAAACGGGCTTAGATATGACATTTTTACATAGTCCTGGATGAGCGCAGGGGAGAAAAAAACTCGTCTTTTTTTTCCTTTTCTCGTTCTCAGTCTCCTAACGGTTAACAAAACCGTTGCAAAGGAAGCCCAAGAGGAGGAAAAGGAGTTGCCTGAGATGAACTGTTAGTAATGATTGTGATATCAAGTTAGCCTTTTAAAACTAGAGGACATTCTAGACAAGTCGCCCAGACGAAAAAGTTCTTCATAAACATAATCTTCTGACATCTATTTGAAATAAGAAAAATTCAACCTTCAATCATGTTCAAAATTAATTGTTGGGACATTGTAGCATTTTTATGAACGTTTTTGTTTAAAATATACAAAACGTATCAATTTGATTTTCAAACACATATCCCTTCAAAGCAATCGTATCAAAGATACCGTATGCAATCTGGAAAACAATGCCATTACCATATATAGTATTGTAGGTGAGAAGTAACAAAAGACTTTGATTAGCGCGCGAGATTTTTTCTTTTTTTTAACAGGTTGAGATAGCAATAGAACAATAGGCATATCTTTGATACGAATGTTGATTGGTCTTTCAGATGATAACCGTTTGACATTCCAAAAACTCAACATTGATACAGGGGAAAGGAAGAAGATCAAAAGAACGTGAGTCATTATGTTAAATTAAAAGTTCCTAATATAAAGGGAAAAAATGGTAATTTGAGAAGGCTTATCAATTAGGGCGTGATGTGTATGTATATAAAGGGGATATTTATATCCAGGAGTTTGATGGCAAAGTTTCTAAAAGATAACAAAAATGTCTGCAGATAAGTAATTCCCTAAATCAACCCATTCTTTAAGATTTCATTAATATTAATTGCATTAGTTCTTGCCATATCTGTGTTACGATGATTCTACTTCATAGTTAAATATGATGTCCTCGTCCTCGTCCTCGTCCTCGTCCTCGTCCCCGTCCTCGTCCTCGTCTTTGTCTTTGTCCTTGTCTGTGTCCTGTTATTACAGTTATATGCAAATGTTTTTGAGCACAGCTCTCAGGCAAAAACAAAAACTTGGACCGAAAGTCTCAACTTTACGATTGTTCAAAATCATTTGCATCAGCAACTTTAATAAAAAATATCAGTCATTTGCTTGTCTCTTTGTTCGTCTGGTCTGAATTTAGCTCTTGGAAAATCGCCAATTGTACAAGTGGACGAACAAATAGACGAGCAAAATCAGACGTTAATCTCGTCTCAATTTGTGTTCGTTCGTAAAATTCTAAAGAATGTATTACAGTCGCTTTAACTGACTTGAGCTTTGGCAATCAGAAAAATTATAAATGCCAAGTAATCCTGTATGCTAAAACAATTATTTTACTGCTGAAATAACAAGTGTTTATCGATCATATCTTTTAAAAGAGCTATACAGTTACGAAATTCAATTTTGTTTACACTTCGAAAATGCATTTCTCGCGGAGTACGTGTGATGCCGGGAAATCGCCTTATCAAGCCTTCAAGCCTAAAATGTCAAATTTCTCCTAAAATAAAAATCTGTTGAAACTTTCACTATTATTTCTGTGATACGGACATCGAGGGCTATCTTTGAGCAAAGTATGAGAAATTCGGTTTCTAGTTGCACACCTATAGTCGATATTCTCAGAGGAACGCTCTTAACCCCTAAACCTGAACCTGGCCCCAACCAGCCATAATATAACCCCGCCCTAACCCTAAAACAAACAACTTAGCCTGCGTGGCGGCTCTTGGGGAATGGAAAAACCCTAGAGCCGCCACGCAGGCTAGGTCATACTAGTCACATATCGAATTGAAATAAGGCGACCTGCTATATTGTTCTTGGCTGGTTAGCCTCGTGTTCATATTGAAACACAATGTATGATAAGCTAGCCATGTTAGTTTCGAGGCATGTCATGCATTTTTTTCTTTCTATTTTTATGTGTTTATGTAACTACACTTCCACCAAGTACTCCCAAAAATGTTCTTCTTAAGAATAATTATGACAACAACTTGACAAAGGAAGAAAATCAAAGGAACGTGAGCTATGTTGTTGAATTAAAAGTTCCTAAAGAAAAAGAATGGCAATTTGAGAAGGCTTATCAATTAGGGCGTGATGTGTATGTATATAAAGGTGACATTTATCTCCAGGAGTTTGCTTGTCTGACCTGACCAAAACGTATACACCTAATTCAAAAAAAGGTTGACGGGGCGAACGGCGATCAGCGATTGGTGATCGGCGATTGCACGTTCCGAAAGAGACTGTGGATAATACGAATTTCTTCTTATTCAATTATATATTACCCAAATACCGTTCAACGATGACCGTAGATGGGTGTCTCGAAGTTTTCTCTGAACCGTGGAGGCATTGTTTGGGCAATTTAGAAACGAATAAGGTCGCCGTTCGCCCCGTCAACCTTTTTTGAACTAGGTGTATTCATTGGCTGATTGTCTTGTAATGTAAGAATTGTTTTGTTTTGTGCACGGTCACGGTTGGCAAAAGTGAACAAAAAAATAGAACAATGAGTTCCCTGTATAACCATCTCATTCTATTAACTCTGATTAGACTTATAAATTAGCTGTCATTAGTAACCCGTGAAACATTCTTTAGTGATCACTCTTTAACTACACTTTGTTTCACGGGTTAATAAGAACAACTCTAGCATGTACAGTATTCTCTTACTAGTCGATTATCGCACGTTTGATTGTATGTAGAGTATGTACATGTACAGTACTTGCATTAAAAAAAAAACCGTTAACAATATAAACTGCATTCAGGATAGTATCAACTAATGGTAAATTGCCTGGTTTGCTGTTGATTATTTCAAGTGAAAATACTATATTAGTGAAACATTAGAAATACCGTTTCATGTAATTTTATTGTTAATTTATTTAGCTTGAGCTATTTTTATTAATCTGTGAAACACACTTTTGTGTATCAATCTTTGATGTACCTTTAGTCTCTTGTTGCTTGTTATGACAAGTCTACTTTTATAGCTAAATTAAAAGAAATCATTAATTGTAGTATTCATGTATTGTATTTTTAAAAACACAAACCGCCCAAGGCTATGTTAATGTTTGCAGACCCGTGGGTACAAGGGAGCACGGCAGACTGTTGTTGTGGTTTGAATATACACCTATTTCAATAATCGTTGTCGCAATTAAAGCTACAGTCCACACTATGAAGCCTGCAAAGGATGTGATTTCTTCTCTTGTCATCGATTTATTCATAGCATATTTTAATTGTACGTGTTTGTGTTATATGACCATAACAAGTTGTTGCAGTGGTAAATATAAATACAAACATTTCTTTAAAAACGTGCAATGAATCCAAGTCCATGTAGCCGACATCCTTTGCAGGCTTTAGTGTGGACTGTAGCTTCGGCTGCGACAACGATTTTTGAAATAGGTATATATATTCGATCTTTTGAAAGTTTTAAATTACATCGTCAACCGTTTTTGGTAAATTAATGGGACTATCCGCTAGCAAGTGAAAACTGCGGGCAAGCCTGCCTCTGCGAGCGAGTCCCGAAGGACTTACAACTATCGGGCGACACTCGCCGACATTGCAGGACTCGCTCGGCAATGATAATTGCGCCTGCATTTCTACTGGTCAGTCGATTGACGAGAATATTCAAAAGATCGAATATATTCAAACCACAAACAACAGTCTGCCGTGCTCCCTTGGTGGGTATGTGTAATTTAGCTTGTACAATATGTATTGTATGAAATAAAATTGTTTTTGTCACAGTCATTGTCATTGTCCACAATGGGTTACTTATGCTTGTTACCATTGTTATTATTATGTGAATGTTAACAATAAAACAGAGTTTCGCTTTGTAGAGTTACATAAAGTCAATAAAATACGAATTATCATTAAATATAATCATCTGTATTAAAATTATCAAGAGTCTAGTGCATGTCTCCAATAGATCTTTTCACGGTTCACGTCCACAACCCCAGCCTTAGCTTGATAGCGTGTAATATATATTTTTACCACATTTGATAATTTTCTCGCTTTCTGATTGGTGGAGAGCCGTGGTAAATCAGAGTACACACCACGGTTTCTATTTTGCTCATTTTCTAACTGTCTCGTGGTTCCACAACAATTTAGACGATTCGATGACGGCCAACCGTGGTGAATAAGAGGACATACCACGCGAAACTATTGTAAGTTTGTTAAATCCTTTACAATTAATTAACTATAGTTTGCAGAAATTTAAGAAATGACACATTATCAAACAATTGAAATACTTCGAAATTCTTAGAATTTGTAGTCAAATTCTAAACTATTTATTATTTTAGGACCTTCAGGAATCCTTAAGGGAAAAAAAGGAAAGAAAGAAAGATGAATAAAACAAAACAAAACCAAAAAATAAGCAAAACAAACAAATAAAAACGAAGCAAAGCAAATTTTTCAAACGAAACAAAGCAAATTATAAAATTCTTAAATTATACTGTATTTTAGTTTTACGCAATTTTACGTTTTACGCGCACCCATATATATATAGCTAATCTTTGTCAGAAAGAATGTTTCTTTTGCAAAAATGTTTTCAAACCTTGCATTCATTTTGTGCTACTCGTGTATTTTTTGATTGACAAGGTCACTGGACAAGGTCCTGCAAAAGGCCTATAACGTAGACGTAGTCTTATACGCCATTCAACGTCTTGAGAAACTACGAGGGCTGACTAAACCTTTTCTTAATTAAAAGAAATCAAAACAAAATGTGGGGCATTTCAGGCTATAAAAAGGTAAGGATGAATACTTCTATATTTACAATCCATAATCAATTAACTTCAATTGATTCATTTGACTAATGCACTAACATTGGTAATCTTCCAAAACCAATCCAATCATGTCACAAAATAAAACACAGTAAAATTAAAAATCATATAAAGCTGCTGATATGGCATGTAAACGTTGTAAAACTGCGTAAAAATATCATGAAAACTAACATAAAATGAAAATGAAAGTTACCAAATTTCTTCTTGGTTAGTTGCGATGCTTGAAAAAAAAAAATTAATTAATGAAAAAATGTTAAAAAATCTTGTAGCTGCACTCGATCTCAGGTTTTTGAATTCATCGTTTTATAATTGTCGGTGAACCTAAACTAGCTGTATTTAATATTAACGTGAAGTTAGCGAACATTTTGGCACAGTTTCCAAGAATGTAGATTGTATGTGTAATAATCAAACGCAATTCTTCTTCGAAATAGCTGAAGTACATTGAGATTAACACTAGCTTTCTTTGTATTAATAGTGATAGCTATCTATAAAGCAACTTTGTCTCTACATACTACACAAAACCTCGAAATATCCACTGTTTGTACAACAACATGCCAATATCACCGTGCATACCATCGATCTCGACAGTGTACTAACTGTAGACACATGTGCGTAAGCTATAGTTGAATTGCATGTTTTGATGCGCGCAAACATTGACGACCTGACACTGAGGAATTCGAAGGCTTGAGTGTGATCCAAAACGCCTGTCTTTATCGATGACCCCGTTTTCTTTTCTTTCTTTATTTGTTTTTCTTTATTTTTGTTTGTTTTTGTTTTTTTGCACTCTTTTGTAAATAAGTGTATTGGGGGAGGAAGGGGGTGGCCTTTTGTGATTTTTTTCATATTTAAAGACTGAAACATTTTTATTTTTGAAAAAGTGGTGCAACTAGTTGTAGAATTGTACTTAATCTTAAAGTTCTGACATAATCTCGTAGAGCTAGCTTCGTACTTCCAGATGTACACACGATGGCCAATGTTTTACATATATGGCTTTGAATTGTGTGATGCTCTTAATATGCCCTATATATGTTTTACTATAGAAAACTTTCTATCACTACACTACTGAGGAGGGGGCAGACGGAATTAAAGAAAATGGTGTAATCAAGGCTAGCGTTGCTACGCCGTTAACAGATGATGCAGTGGCAGGATCAGGTATTGCTTAAATTGGCTCGGTCATAGATTATACGTGAGTTGAGTCTGTTTGATGTGTTCTTCTATGCCACGAGGGATTTTCTTCGGGTTATCTCATGTGCAAATTAAAATCATCAGGTCATAGTCAAATTATGTGTATGGTGTATGTGATTACCTTTTTTGGTTCTTATGTTAGTTTCGACTCTTTTCACGCATTTCTTTTCCATTTTTAGGTGTTTATGTAACCACACTTCCACCGAGTACTCCCAATAATGTTCTTCTTGTGAATAATTATGATGGCAACTTGACAAAGGAAGAAAATCAAAGGAACGTGAGCCATGTTGTTGAATTAAAAGCCCCAAAGAAAAAATTTGAGAAGGTTCGATCACGTGTGTATATATATAGAGGTGATATTTATATCAAGGAGTTTGATGGCAAAGTTTATAAAATGTAATAATAAAGATATCTGCAGATAGCTGATTCCCTAAATCAACCCATCTCGTTAAGATTTCATTACTACTTCATAGTTAAATGAAATTGTAATCGTAATAATGCTCATCGTAGTTTTCATATATTGTATTTTTAAAAACAGAACCCGCACTAGTTTACTATTTGCGGCTGTGTGTAATTTCTTATTTAATGCATGCACATCAGAATTCAAATAAAACTGTCTTAATTATCTTTATTATATCTTATTTTTGTCTAAGTTTTCTTTCTACGGTTGTCCTCGTCCTTGTCCTAGTCCTCGTCCTCGTCCCAGGAATTATATTTAAATGTTGTCAAGCAATCACAAAAAAATAAATCGATACCAATCCATGACCTGACACCTCCCCTATTGGAATGATAAATATTAATACTAAAGTTATAAATTAAATACAATCTCTGTTCGTCATTTGATTTTAAATGTAACGGCGATATGGATGATATCTCATCACTTTTTTTTTAATTTTCCAAATTTCCCCTTTTTTAATTTTACAAATTGCCCGGCTCTGGAAATCTAAACTCAAACAACACTTGAATAGTTATATTTATTCAAAAATAATGGTTTCATAGAGCACATTAAAGACGAAAATTGTACATTAAAGCGGATTATTGCAATTATTAATTGATTATTGCAGGCTAATGTCGAGATTTGAGAAGGACTCATGCATCGTTGTGAATTAGTGAGAATTACCGGCGGTTCGATAAGTCAATGTTGTCATAGTTTTGCTTTTATTCGTCTCCGATTTACGCTCTGAAGATAATTCACTTGGTCTTCAATAAATGTTTTGTTACCAACTGTCAAAGAACAAAAACGTAGCTATAAAGAAATATTTTATACTTCCAACTGACCTTTATGAACTAACGAAATCACAGTGAAAAAAACATATTCTGTTCTTACTAATAAAGGAAGCTTCCCTGCTAGCAGAGTCTTCCACAGTTCGATTCTGACGAGAGAAAGGAAGACTCTGCCGAGCGAGACTGCATTCTTTGTAAAGCCGCCGTCCACAACCGTGGACGAACGAAACCAGTTTTAAAACCGGTTTTACTGGTAATTTTAGATGCTTCATCTAAGCATCATAAACCAACTAAATTACAACGAAAAGCTATCAAATCTTTTCTGTCCAAGAGAGACACGTTTGTTTGTCTTCCAACTGGCTATGGAAAGTCATACATTTATCAACTTAGCCTGCTAACGGCCAAGCAAATGGCTGCTAAAGCTGGCGATTCGAGCTCAGTCATCGTTGTAATATAAGCTGGCCGTAAAAACGAAAGGTCATCATGACGTCAGGGGTTGCTTAGTTACCTAACGCATGCGCAACAAAGAATGCAGTCTCGCTCGGCAGAGTCTTCCTTTCTCTCGTCAGAATCGAACTGTGGAAGACTCTGCTAGCAGGGAAAAAGGCAGCGAAATCTCAATTGAAAATATACTGGTTACCTGACAAAAAAAATATAATAATGGTATTAAATATAAAATATATTATGTTCCTCCATATTTTGTCTTTGTTGTAAGTTCAACGACTTTGTAACGAGCACGCTGCGCTGGGATTTTCCCGCTTTTCACGTGATATCCTCTCGCCCAATCAGAGTACGAGAAAAATGAACTTTAACAGTTGGCCAGTATATAACAACACGCCTTTCTGCATTCTTTCTCTTGAGACCGGACCGTTTATACGAAACCACCGTTGGCTAAAGCTTCAATTTCTTCATTTTGTAAAGAATTCAAACCAACATGAGTAAGGTAAAATGAATGTTTATCACTTTCAAACTATAATCAATTTATTTAGAGTAACTTGTTCGAGATAGCGAACACAAATCGAAATTCATTCCAGTCTTGTAACAAAAACAAAATCGGAACAAAACATCAAATTAAACTGAAAACTATAGACACTATACTTTATACCTTATAAGTGATAAAAGGGAGTAGTATCTTTGAAAACTTTGCCGTAGAATAACGTAAAAGAAAAATGATAAAGAAACTATAAATTTAAAGTGATACCTGAGTATATTCAATAGCTTCGATGATTGTAATGTTCTATTAACTGCATCGTTTTAAAACTTTCACTACTCGCTTGTTAGCTACTAATGATTTCTCATGCTCAAAGCATAATCAATTTCTTGATAGTAATTCGAATTTGTTCTAGTGTTATTAGGTAGCGACTAGTCGCCTAACAACATCATCTTCCAAATTAATTCAATCTAGTCTTGTCACAAAATATAACAGAATCAAACATACAATGAAAGTGCTAGCTACCCTGTTCAATATCTAAAAATTATTATTAAAAAGTAGATTGAAAATGAAAATGAAAATGAAAATGAAAATGAAAGTTACTAAATGTTTACTGTTAGGCCAAGGAATTGTTATTGTGTGCTGACGCTCGTTGAATGCAACGTGCGTCGTAAAATATCAAAGATGCGTATTATTTTTTCATCGAAAATAGTTGTGGTCATATAATAAAAATCTTATTAACCGAGCTTGGTCGATCGGTCTGTGCAGGAAAATCTTGACCATGGTCGGATTTTCGTTATGGTTAACTTTATAATAAAAAAAAAATTACACGGCGGCTTGAAGATGTAAAGTTTATCTTCTTCAATCGATCTACTGCAATAGTTCACTGCGCTCACTCGTGAAATATTTGTTTACCACTCGATAAACTTGATATTTATTCCCGCCACCGTGTATAATATGCTCTATGTATGTTTTACTATAGACACATTTCAATCACTACACTGATGAGGAGGGGGCAAAAGGAATTGAAGAAAGTGGCGTAATCAGAGCTAGCGTTGCTACGCCGTCAACAGATGATGCAGTAGCAGGACCAGGTATTGCTCAAATTTACTTCAGTGACTTTTCAACTAGTGACAGTGCTGTTTGGTTACGTTCTCGTAACCCCAACGAAAAACTCCAGCTGTCGCCAGGGTAAACTTAAATCATCAGGTCATATAGACCGAATTTATCATAAGGTGAACTCTATATATTGTTCTTGACTGGTTAGCCTATAGTGTTCAAGTTGAAAGAGGCTAGCATGTCAAAAAGAATAGCTATTCAAATTGGTCGCTGCGTCTGCGATTACCCTTTTAATTTGGTTCTTATGTTAGTTTCGAGCCCGCCTTTCATACATTTCTTTTCCATTTTTAGGTGTTTATGTAACTAAACTTCCACCAAGTACTCCAGATAATGCTCTTCTTATGAATAATTATGACAGCAACTGGGCAAAGGAAGAAAATCAACATAACGTGAGCCATGTTGTTGAACTAAACGTTCCTAGAAAAGAAGCACGAAATTTTGAGAAGGTTCGAACAGATGTGTATGTACATAAAGATGATATCCATATCCAGAAGTATGATGGCAAAGTTTCTAAAAGAAAATAGAAATGTCTGCAGATAACTGATTCCATAAATCAACCCATCTCGTTAAGATTTCATTAATACTTGCATGTGTTCTTGCCATATCTGTGTTACGACGATTCTACTTCATAGCTAAATGAAATTGTATTCTTAATTAATGCTCATCGTAGTTTTCATATATTGTATTTTTTAAAACACAATCCGCCTAGACACTAGTTTACTATTTGCGGCTGTGTGTAATTTCTCATGTAATGCATCCACATCAGAAATCAATTAATAAAACTGTCTTTATCTTTATCTTATTTTTGTCTAAGTTTTCCTTCGTCTAAGTTGCACTTGAATGTCCTCGTCCCAGGAATTATATGCAAACGATTTCAATCAATCACAAAAACATCAATCGATACCAATCCATGACTTGACACCTCCCCTATTGGAATGATAAATATTAATCCTAGAGTTATAAAATACAACGTCCCTCCCCTCCCCTCCCCTCCCCTCCCCTCCCCTCCCCTCTCCATTGATGCAGATTTAAAAACAAAATTAAAATCAAGTTTGGAAGAATAAATCGAGCTTTCCAACCTCGATAGGAACGCTTCTGTAGGTTTGGCTGTAAATATAAAATATAATAGGTTCCTCGATATTTTGTCTTTGTTGTAAGTTCAACGAATTTGTAACGAGCACGCTGCGCTGGGATTTTCCCGCTTTTCACATGACATCCTCTCGTCCAATCACAGTTCGAGAAAAATGAGCTTTGACAGTTGGTATATAATAACACGCTTTTCCGCGTTCTGTCTCTTGAGAACGGACCGTTTATACGAAACCATCGTTGGCTAAAGCTTCAGTTTCCTAATTTTATAAAGATTTCAACACATTATGGCTGTTAAGGTAAGAATTAATATTTCTCGTTTTCAAACCATAATTATTTATTCAGAGTTACTTTCGAGTTCAAGTATATATTAAGTGGCGACTTTTCGAATCATAACCGATAATCTTCGACTGATCCAATCCAGTCTTGTAACAAAATTTTCGGAGCAAACCATCAAATAAGCTGACGACTATACAATATACATTATAAAGGATAGCAACGTAGTAGTATCGATCATTGAAAACTTCGTTAGATTACGTAAAATAATCGTGATAAACAAACTAGATATGAAGTGAAATCGAAAATGAAAATGAAAGTTGCTGAACCAGAGCACATTCAATAGCTTCGATCGTGATGGTTCTGACACTTTCACCAGTTGATATTCTTAGTTTAAAGTTATCATCAATGTATATTTTATTAAATGTAAGAACATTCAAACAAAATTGAATATAATAGGGGGGAAAAACTACAGTTACTTGCAGTCCCGACGTTATTTAATAGATAGCCACTGAGGTATATTGCAGCAGCCCGCGAGGGCAAACTGAATTCATATGGAGTTATATGTTTACTATATAGATATCAGCTTTCTATCACTATACTACTAATTAAGCAAGTAGCAAAAGGAATCAATGAAATTAAAGGAGCCTCAACCACGCCGTGCATGCATTGCGCGTTGAGTCGGCCATTTTCGTTACCATCGAAAATACCCTTTCTATGACATAGTTTAAAAATCCAATTGAATATTGAACATCCTAACATTTACAACCAAAATTTGAACTCAGTGTTGTTCCTTATTTATTATGTATTCGTTTTCTGAAGTTATTTTTCATATTCTGTGGTTTTAAGATGTATATTTTTCAAGTTTTATACGAGCAACTGAAATCTGTTCTAAGTGTCTTCAAAACCGGAAAATGGTCACAAATAACCTTTATGCAAGATCTATCTTCAATGATTTTTATTTAAACCATTAATAGACGTTTCGTATACAATGTGTTTGTTCATTTGTAGGGTCTCTGGCATAACTAAACCAAGATAAAGACTTCGAAAAGTAGAGAATTATATCGGAAACGGCGTGTGAGTCATGTGTTGATTTACTCGAGGAATTCATGTTGTTTCTGTCTTATTGATCTATGCATAACATCGAAGGAATTATCAACACAACAAATCTTTTAATATATATAGAATCGCTTTACATTCATAAACAAACACTCATGCCTTCATGTACCTAGAATTAAAATCAAAGGAGATATTTTTAAAAAGACTGAAATGACATTTCGATTAGCCGTCACATCATGAAAAGACAGTCTAATGTTATTGTGCGCTTCGACTGACAGTGTCGATGCCTTACAACCCGGGCTTACAAACACATTTGGATTCTTCTTATATATATAACTTGTATTTTATATTCTTGTTTGCCAAACACTGCCATAACCGTATATAAAAGCCAGCGTTCTTGTCACTGCATGACATCCAAGGTATCGAGCTGTTTATGTCCTGTGTCGTACATGTTCAATTTACAAAGGCTTACCTAGTGATCATGAAATAAAATTCAATAAGACTTTGTTTTAGGTGTATTATTTACAAAGTATTTTTAAACAAAACTTAAAACATGTTATTGGAGAATTCAGACAATGTTCATGTATTTACAATACGACTAGAAGCTTCAGTCTTTTCGATCGAGTCCGAGTCATTCTAATTAGCAAATCGAATGTGGTTTAGCGTTGTCTGTACTCTTATCGACAACGATATTCGTCATGACAGTGGTCAAAATGTTGTGGACTCACGACGCGCAGCGGAGTGAGTCAGCAACAAATTTTGATCACTGTCATGACGAATATCGTTGTCGATAAGAGTAAAGACAACGCTAAACCACATTCGATTTGTTTTTTACAACACAAACCAAAATAAATGTACAAAAAGTAAAATGTCAGTTAACGGACGAAAAATGACGAATTTGTCACGCATCGAACTCAATGGTTTCTCTTCAAGCTACGGAAAATCACATAGTCTTCACATAATTTACAAAAATGATCTTTTTTCAGCCGGTAAAAAACAAATAAGCTTATTTTCATACAGAAATACAGTGCACTGTTTGTCTTGAGAGACTGCTAATTGAAGTTAGAAAAGTACAAGAACGTCAAACACGGCCGATTAACTGGGTTCTGGTGAAACGTTTTTGAAAATTTTCAAACAAAATGCATTTTTTATACATTAAAACTGATCATATAGAAGATTACACAATATCTGATATGTCTAGCATTTGAACAACATTCTAAGCTTTTCAAATCAGTTCTGAACGAATGGTATTGTTCGTCAGCACGTTTTTGTTGAAAAGACTACAGAATTGATTGTGAGTGAAGATTTGTCGAAAAGACTGAAAAATCGCATAAAATTAAAACGACAACAGCTCCATGACAGCATAGTTACATTTATTACAATTTTCTACTTACAGAAAAGTAATTTCCATTGATAGTTTATCCATAAACTTCTTTTTAAAATCCTTTTTTGACGAAAAAACTTTGTGGATGACAAACTTTCCCTCAATTACGCACGAGTGTTGTGTGACATGATGACGTGATCACCGTTGTCTGGACTCTTATTTACCACGGTAAATCAACCAATCAGCGCGCGAGAATTCACACAAGTGTTGTAAAAAAGTTCTTCTAACGTATTCGCTAAGCATTCACAATTATATCTTTGCAAATATTTACTTTACTGACACTATCCTCATTCATTCCTATCGATTTCTAGGCTACTTTGACTCCAATTTGTCTTTTAGATAAAACGCAACGCTGGCGAAAGCTCGAATTGCAAGCATGTAGACAATAATAGAGGCGCGCAAAGCATCGTGGTTGAGACGGCTCCTTTAAGTGCATGGTATTTTGCTAATATAAAAAACATATTAACTAGTAGTTACATCATGGAAGTGAAATTAATTCTGCAAGTGGAATATGGTATTCATAATAAATGATAGTTTATTGTTGTCTTCGTAATTAGTGCTACAGTTGTAGCTAATGTCTGTAACTACAAATGACTCAGTTACTCTATATGCCTGACTTCGTTTAGGATATCATTTTTGTGCCGTTTTTTTTTAATAAACTTCATTCATCCAGCTACCGTGTGTGTGTCTATATAGCACCATGCGCTCATTTAAAATATTTTTTTTACTTGAAAACCATCTTCGTATCTTCTCGCCAGTATTACCACTACACTACTCAAGCAGGGGCAAATGGAATTGCAAGAACTGGTAAAATCAAGGCTAGCGATACAGTAAAAGATGCAGTAAAAGGAAGAGGTATTTATTGAATTTAATTTTTTCTCAATATATTGTTATAAAAAAAATGGACACAATTGAGAAAATTGAGAAGCCGGAAATCGCTTGAATCGGGTGGACAGTCATTTATTTTCAAAAGGTCGAGGGGTAAGAAGATATTTATACGTTTAGCACTGAAGGCCTTAGCTTCAATTGAAGCTCAATTTTGAGGATTTTACCCCCCCCCCCCCCCCCCCCCCCCCCTCCTAATAATTATTGCACAGTCCCTTACATAATATTACCTGCTACACAATCATCTCAACCGACACAGGAAGTCCAAAAGACTATGGCAAGCATAAAAATTCTTCTATAGTATTTGCATGAAAATATTCCATGACGTCAGTCAGTTTTGAGGCCTGACACATATTTTTTCATTATTAGGTGTTTATTTTACCAAACTTGGACCAAATAATACGGATAAAGTTCTGCTCAAGAATAACTATGGATGGAACTTGACAAAGGAAGAGAATCGAAAGAACGTTAGCCATTACGTTGAAATAACAGTTCCTAGCGATAAAGCTGGAGAATTTAAAGATGTTGGCAAGTCGGAGCAGCGTGATGTGCATTTATATGCAGCCGGTGATATTGATATCACGAAATTTGGTGGCAAAGTTTGTGAAAGGAAATCGGTCAAATGATCATTTCAGCTAGCTTATTCTTTTAATCAACCCAGTCCTTACGATGTTCTTAATAATTGTAGTACGTTGTGCATGCCATATCTGTAACACCAAGCTTTGTGCTATTGTAGAAGAGTATACACCTAATTTAAAAAGTGTTGTCGTTCAGACGAAACGTAGATCGTAGATTGTAGATCGTAGATAATAGAAGTAGAGACTGAAGTTGTGGATGGGATTTTAACAAAACAAAACACTTTCAATATATACCACTCCAACAGTCTCGGCCTCCATGTAGAATAAAAATGATAATAATACTTATAAAGCGCCTATTCATCGCGGTTCTAGGCGCTGTAATACAAAAGATATATATAAAAAATATTTTAAAAAATATTATAAACTAAACGTTGATTTAAATAAATTTTTGAATGCACCTGCATGGTACTTAAAGACATATCTGATGCATACCTTTCATTAAAATCCCATTCACTACTTCGTTCCCGCTTCTATAATCTACGATCTATATTTTACGTTTCACGAACACGACAATGTTATTTTCAATTAGGTGTATAATGCCATAGCTGCCATGTTGATTGAATCTTCCTTGATTTTCCTAATCACATGGACACCGAATATCAAAAGGCGTTTTTTAACTACTGTCAATCAAAAATATCAAAGCGCCGACAATATATTTTTGATTGATAGAATCAAAAAACGCCTTTTGCACGTTGTTATTTTGACTTTGGTGTCGATTAATTAAGGGAATTACAGTAACAAAAGACGCATCTGCAGTCTAAGTCAGCGTAGTTCTTTTAAATAGTTGATTATCACACGTTTGATTGTATGTAAAGTGCTTGCATTATTCTAGTAACAATAATTGTATTAAATAGTACTAATTTATATTCCCTTGTTCCTTGTACGTTTGTTATTAATTGTTTGATTAAAATGCAAATATTATATTCGTAAAACATTACTACATGAATGTCTCAACTTTTTAGCTCAATATCTTTAAATTAAGACTATGACAATCTGTTGAAATCATTAAAAATAACAAGGGTTTGTCATATACACCTATTTCAAAAACCTTTGTCGCAAACAAAGCCACAGGTCCACACTCTAAAGTCTGCAAAGGATGTCGGTATTTCTTGTCTTGTTATCGATTTATTCATAGCATTGTTGGTTGTACTTGTTTGTGTTGTATGACCATCAGTAACAAGTTGTTACAGTGGAAGATGATGAAACAAATATTTATTGAAAAACGTTTAATAAATCACAAATTCTGTTCATATTACCGACATCCTTTGCAGGTTTCATAGTGTGGACTGTGGCTTTGTTTTCGACAATGATTTTTGAAATAGGTTTATATAGGTAATCTTTGTCAGAATGATTGATTGTTTTCAGTGACAAAATTTTGCATTCATTTTGTGCTATACGTATAAGTTTTGATTGATGTCGTGGATAGCCACGATTGGGCTCCCTGTTTACATAGAATTCCGTGCGCATGCGCAAGCAGGCACGTGGCTTCGGAAGAAGAAAGGGTTTGAGTCGTTCGTCGTTGTTCGTCAACTTTACTTCATTCTAATCCACCAATTATTCACCACAATTGACAAGCTCCCGTAACTTTAGTATCTCCTTCAAAAAGTCTATAGTATAGACTTACGCCATAAAACGGACATCCTCGGGAACCCAGGGGTATTCTTCTGTCGCTCGTTTCTCGCTTCCACAACATATACCCCTGGGAACGTAGTCTGTTGGAGCTTGTTCCGGAAGTCATTATTATGAACTTATGAACGACTTTCTTTGAATGGTTATCTCGATTTTCATTGGTCGACCTAATAAGGTCGACCAATCAGGAAAGAGCTGAATTTTGACTTCCGGAACAAGCTCCAACAGACTACGTTCCCAGGGGTATATGTTGTGGAAGCGAGAAACGAGCGACAGAAGAATACCCCTGGGTTCCCGAGGATGTAAAACGGACAGTTTATAGCGGAATCAACGCGGGGTGACTAAAGCTTCTGTTTCTTATTGAAAAGAAGTCAAAACAACTTTAATTTTGCTGTACAAAGGTAAGGCTAGATATTTTCCCTTTTTGAAGCATAAACAATTTATTCAGATTGAATTTGTTCGAGTATTATCAGTGTCGACTGGCGACATAATCTTCGAAATTCAATCCAGCCTTTTACAAAATAACACAGAATACAAAACCTGCCATTTATAGTTTATACCATATACTCTACAAATTTAAAGGTTTTCATTGAAGATGTTTTAAATTGAGTAAAACTTTCACGAAAACTAACATCAATTCAAAATGAAAATGAAATCTCAAGTGTTAGTTATTTGCCACGTAACGGACGCGTGCTTTAATTTGGGGGAACCCCCTTATCAAGACGACCTTGGTTCTGTATATGTTACATTGCTCACTTGACTACAAATGTCAATTACAATACGAATTACAACTTCGTCACTTAATACTAAAGCATTACTTGCTAACCTACATGAATATTACAATATTTGTTGCTTAAGGAGGCTCGAAATGTTTTTTTGAGCGCGTGCGCAATATCACCAATTTTACAAGATCCCTCTGACGCGTACAGAATGTATTTTTATTAATAACAACACAATGAAATGGTAGATTTTTTTTATTTTTTGGCAATTTGTTCCAATTAAGGTTTAGATTTAGTAGATCAATTTTAATAAAAATCTGTAATGAAAAACCATTTATATCTAGAAAAAATCATTTTTTTAACATTTTAAAGGTTTCGCATTACAGATTTTTTTTATTTTTCCTCAGTTGCAAGACCAGGTAGGGAACTAGACATGTACAAGTTTAAAATAACTTTCACCTAAAGGATTTGGAGATATCAGCTGTAATAAAGGAATTCCAGGTCCTTTTTGCAGCGGCCTGCTGTTGTCATGACAACGTCAAACGCAATAATTTAAAACAAAATGATATCCTAGATCCATAAGCTTTAAAATGATATATCGGTTAACTGTATAGCTTCACAATAATGCTGCATAAAATGCAATATAAAGTAGGTGTATAGATATATACAGAAACCATTTCGAGCCTCCTTAAGTTGATATTATTCTTTGTTCGAATTCTAATTTATTCTAATTAACAAAATGAAAACGGAGTCGTGCTGCTGGGGGATTCCCCATATCAAGACGACCATGGTTCTGTATCTGTTACATTGCTCTTGTTAGATAAGTTGATGTTATTCTTAGTTCGAATTCCATTTATATCGACCTATAAAGTTACATTTTTCATTACTTGACAAACGTTTAGGCACTAGACTACAGCTGTTAAATATCTATCATACTTTAATACGCTAGTTCTTAGTCACGATTTTCCATTAGGTTCCTCCATCTTGAAATATCGAGCCGATCAATTGGGACGTACGAAAGAGCCCAAGTGATCATGAGTTTCGTATGGGGTCTTCTTTTTAACAATGAAAATACTAACAAAGAAGAAGAAGAAGAAGAAGAAGAAGAAGAAGAAGAAGAAGAGGAGGAGGAGGAGGAGGAAGAAGAAGAAGAAGAAGAAGAGGAGGAGGAGGAGGAAGAAGAAGAAGAAGAAGAAGAAGAGGAAGAGGAAGTAGAAGAGGAAGAAGAGGAAGAAGAGGAGGAAGAGGTACTAGTATTTTAATATGTTATATTTCTCGAGAATCTTACAGAAACTTATGAACACATTGCTATAACACCTCGATACAAACGATATATTTTTTAAATACCAATTTGTCTTCTGAGGAAAGATCACTCAACTAAACCTTATCTTTAAAAATATTGATGGAATCTAGCGAGTAAACTAGTGTAGGCTGCGTTGGTGTTTGATATAAACGATAGGTAATATAATAAAATTTGTAACACCGTAAAAAAATGATTTTACTGACTTTTCGAGCTTTACCCGTTCGACGTCGGAGTAGAACTCCGTCGAAGGGCTAAAAATCGAAACGTCAGTAAAGTTAAGTCAACATTTTTTACGGTGTAATTACAAATCGTTTCATTATATTACCTATTGTTTAAAAATATTGGAGTACTCTCCAAACTTCGTCAATATCTTGATGCTCATACCCTTAAATCCATATATTTCTCCTTGATTTTACCCTACCTCTACTATTCGATGTGCAACCATGCGTAACAAAGGGTATATAAAGGGAGAAACAATGATAACTCAACAATTGTCGGTCGAGCAGTTACACACTTCTGTCTTGGTATCAACCGCGTAGCATACTCAAGCTTCAAGAACTGACTCCTCAAGTTTCAAGTACAAGTTCCACAAGCTTCACAAGCTCTTCGACAATTACCTTTAGACGGCTTAGAAAACGAAAAGGTATAGTTTGCCCTTCAGCTTTTAGCTTTTCCTTGTATATATAGGAGCGCCCCACGTGGCTCGGTAGTGGCCGGGACAATTTAAATTCGCCTCTGTGTCTTAAAAGTGATTCCTTTTGGTCGTTTAAAGAACGTCTTATTAACAAGCTGCCTTTATTTTCGCCCACTGCTTTGTGTGATGAGTTACTTTATGCAAAAGCGTTTTCTGGGTTTTAAACCAAAAAGTATAGTTTTGATAATTTAAAGTTGTCAAGATACAAGTTTAGCATTATAAAATAGCGGTAGTTTGCTCAGTTACAGATATTAATTCGCGGTAGTGGCCGCAGAAATAACGATAAAAACAGCGGTAGTGGCCGCAGAAATAACGATAAAAAATAGCGGTTGTGGCCGCAGAAATAACGATAAAAAATAGCGGTAGTGGCCGCGTAAGTAACGAAATGAAATAGCGGTAGTGGCATCAGAAATAACGGTAAAAATAGCGGTAGTGGCCGCAGAAATAACGGTAAAAATAGCGGTAGCTAGTGGCCGCTGAAATAACGATGGCCAGGAAAGTTTCGGGACTTTGTGTATGAATCTGTGGGATTACTTCTGCATTGTATACTTGATTTTCTTTATTTTAGATTCGGTCGGCCACCTTCATTCTGTAAAATAGGTCATTTTGTTGTATTATTTGTCCCAAATTAGCGATGTATTTGCATATTTTAGCCTTTGTTGTATTTTTAACTTTTTAAAAAAATTATTTAATTTGTTCTCAGTTCATCGAATATTACAAGAGTAGGTTTGAGGCCATATACTACTATTTTTTATGTTCAAATCTTTAGCTTTCGTCGGGCACCGACATCATCAGAAGATCGAGTGGAAAAGATTGTACAAAATTTGCATAGTTATGCGAGTGTAGAATAAAAGTGTCAAAGCAATAGAGTTGGTCTAGTATTCTTTCTTTTGTTATGGATGACCCTCCTATTTTATTGTCCGTTGTTCGTTATCGTCTCGTATTCACTTGGGATTTAGCTTTTTAACATTCATAATACATTAATTAACAGCCTTTTGTGAATCTGTTCTTACATATCCGCCTTGTTACACAGAAGGCTTGCATTTCGAGATTTTCACGGTTTGATTCTTTTCAGTTCTTAAGTATTTTTCTTTTTCTTTGCACGATTTATTTCAATAGCCTTCAGTCTAAGGGACAATTATACTCACTCTTAGCTTTTTTGTTTGTTCGTTGGGTGGGTAACACTATTAGACGATTTTTTCTTACCCCTTTTTGTAAAATCATTTCAATTAACTTTTTTTTTTCTGGACTTCCTGTGTAAGACTGTAATAGCTTTCGTGTAAAAAAGTGGCCAATTTCAACCTAACTTCCGTAAAGTGAGGTCGGCTGTAAGTGTATATAGAATGAAAGACGCTCTACAGCTATAAAGGTTTAAAGGTCAACTAATATCTTTCCATTCCTTTGTTGTTGTTTTCAGTCTCATTTTTTACAAATTAACATATGCTTTATTGGAGTTCAAAACCCTTTTGATTGCGTTCAAAGAAGGTTAACTATCTCTCTGTTAGGCGTTTATAAAAAGGGAAAAAATAAACATAAAAACATTTGTATCATAAAGTTATCTATACTTTTTTTGTAGTGTTGTTTTGGTTTTCAACCGTGTTTTTTCTCACCGGTTTGTCGTGTCTATAGGTGCGGGCGTCTAATGCCTTTTATGCCCCTCGGGGTTGCCTAGGGCCGACATTCTCGGTGGGCTACGCCTTTTTCTTTTTGTCTTAATAAAAATATTTTTTAATGCATATATTGCGCAATTATCCATCTTAATATAAAATACTTTTCTTGGGATATTTCAGTTTACTTAAGGCACCTCATGTCAAGCGTGTTAAGCTTGATTTCCCTGAATTTGTTAATAAGCCTGTGAAAGATCGTAACTGGAAAGGCGAGCCCATCGAGTTTCTCGGCCCTAGGCCCCCGTCAGCTTGCTCAGTCTTGCGAGTATCGCAATTTGTTGAAACCTACTACATTTTGTGCTAGGTGAACTTTAGTGATGTGAGCAGAAGCGAAAAATAAAAATAGAACAACAACAAGCGTTAATTACGTTTAGCACTCCTAGAGGATGAACTGCCACATTTGGTAATGCTTATTACTGTGGATCTATATCCTTGCCACGTGTTAAACCGCCCAAATTGTTAATTTGTGGATAGAAAGTCTCATCCCTTTTCCTGACTTCCCCTCGGATTTGCCGGGTTACTTCGTAAAGTTTCATTTTTTTTTTAAAAGCTTGTGCGATGATATGATAATATCGACCTTGACCACATAGTTTTCACTGAGGAATACCCTGTAAACAAGAGGGTTTCTTGGTCTCGTATTTGTAGTTATTCTTTGTATATCTTTGTCCTCTGGTACTAAGGGCAGTTGGAAAAAAGTCAGCCATTGTTTGTTCTGGCCTAAAAAGGATGCTATTTACCCTACCCTTCGGATGGAAAGTGGGTGCTTATAAATATCATTCTGCTGGTCTTCTCGCAACTAACTACATACGTTTATCGGGCGTTCTTGGTAGTCTAGCCAATATTTTGACGATCAGTATTTCGGCCATTTTGTGACACTGCCCGGGTGTTAGTCAGAAGTTACAGCATATATTGTCACCCACATCCTAATCTTTCCAATTCATCTCCGTAAGGTTACATATACAAGGGTATATCAGTTATTCACGGCTAAGGGTGTTCGTTTTACCCTCAGTAGACATGTACAAAAATATAAGTCCCCGTTTAAAAGAGTAGAAATGCAAGAGAAGATCAATTTTAAAATACTACAAAATTACAACATCAAAACGACAACGTAATTCCTAATAGCGTCCTATGATAGGGATTTTCCAAAGGAACAGAATACCATATACATGCTGACACGGGTATTTGCTTTGGTTTTAATGATGGCATATATACCCCCAATATACGTGAAAGCGTCCGGGGGCAAGAGCTAACGCTAATGATCTCTTAGGTCATTCGATTGGTCTATAAATCCAGTACAATATAGCTTCAATGCTCTTAGTTTTTGATTTATGACAGAAAGTTTCAATTACACGTAAAAATTTAGAGTTATTTGACTTTAACTCCAATTTATTTTTGAACCAAATAAAATATCACACGATCTGATTAACAGCTATTTGTGGATTAACATTATGCAGAAATGTTGACAATAAAGTAAAACGCGTTGCTACATTACCCTATCAAACGCAGTCAATCGGAGATACCAACGTTTGAGTTCAGAGTACTCAAACCCATTGGATACAACATTGTGACTACAAAATTAAAGCTATATATCCGTATTCTATCGTTATTTAGCTTTAAAATGATGTATAATATGTGTGGAAAAAAAAAATCGATTCGATGCGCTAGTGATTTTTTTTTTTTTAATGAGAGACCCAGTTTGACCCCGCGAAGGGTTACAGTAACCCTAATTGACGCACGTGTACTTCTTGGACAGTCATAACGTCGCGGCATTTCTGGTAGCCTATGCACCCTAGTCAAAAGGCGTTACAATAAAGATACCTTGTTTAATCATTTTTGCAAAACACCATTGCTTTTGTTAGAAAATGCAGCGAAAGTAGTAAAATTTAAATAAAGTAACTAAAAATTATAAAAAGCTTTGGAAATAGAAAGATTCGACTAAAAATGTGCACTTTTGCCCTTCGAGCCTCGCTATAACGCTTTTGGTACATTTCAAATGCTGATTACTCTGCAGTGATTTATAATATACAAATTAGGTAATACCTAATAGCGGAGCTCCCAGTTTAAATTTTTCTCACAACATCAATATGTGCATGTAAATAGTTTTTGTCCACGAGCCATGCCCAATCTAAACTGCAAATATTTTAATTATGTAACTGCAAAAAACAACTACAAAATCACAGATAGATGGAGCGGACTTTTGATTTTATTAAATTATTTATACTTTATGTGCAAAGAAAGCTTAGAATTTTAAATTCGATCCAAAAACTGTCTCTCAAAAACTTAAATAGATAATCTTGAACTTAGTTATCGGTGTTTATTTCCCTGAGGTTTTCTTCGTTTCAATGACATGAATAATATTTTGATGAGTACACATGTATGTACTTGAGTTTTGATGAATCAAACATAGTCAACTGCAACAATAGTCAAGGTTGAAAATCCATAAATAAACTGTACTGAGTGAATCGATTTAAACACAGTTTGGACTAAAGTCGCTTCTTTTTCAATTCTTTTAAATTGCTGTAGTTTTTATTCATCCACGAATTTATTCAAGTCGCGTTTTCTCGATCTTTTGGAATCAGTATTTTGCTTTTCTTTAGTAAAATGTCTTCGTGTTTGGGTCCTTCAAGTTTATTTTATTCTTTATTCAAACCTCTTTTTGTTTTTTTCGATGTTCATCTTTCTCATTTGATATTTCGAATTAATGAAAGCTCTGCTATTAATTAGCAAGTAGTATTTTGTTGTTTGACTTTTTTTTGTCGATATAAAAGAAAAAATGTCCATCTAAGGCGCGAGCGTCCCTTTCGTTCCCGCCAAATGTAACAGCCAATTAGCATCGCGATTGGCACGGACGCCTGATGTATGCTTGGGATTCGTGTATTTAGTATGGTGCTCCGCTATAATCTGACAACAGAACTCTATCAAATTGCTACATGCTTCATTTAGATTTCTACGATCATTCCTGAGGCTACTACTTCTTTAAAACATATGGACATTCAGGCTTTGGAACCGTGTTTTAGTTTCATACACTGATTCTTGTGTTTCACTGGTGTACGAAAGTGTATCGTTCTGTAAAGTTAAAATAAAGTTATATAAAGTTATCTTCTATCCAGAAGTGTATTTGAAATATGCAGATCATTGGTGTCATTGTTTGCTTTTTGGTCACATAGCCCTTTATGACATAATAAATATAATGTTAGGTCTCTTTCGTTTCTTTTTCCTTTAGCCACACTTTCCTTAAGAACATGTCCTTCAAGGTGTCTCGATACAGTTTTGAGATAAAATTACCGAGCAATTTCAACCTGCTCTTTGATAATATTCTATTCATCCAACTTTTCTGGAATTTTCCCCACAGGTTATCCTTCTATAGTATCGATCCAAAAAGATAAAAAGTAAAATTACAACAATCTCGATACACTGTTTAGTTCCGTTAGACTATGACAAAATATCACATTAAAAAATATATATACATATATATATATGTTAGAGTTTAAAAAGATCGTGCAACCATTTCTAGTCAGTTTAAAATATTAAATATCGCACTAGAGGATTAACTATTAAACAAATAAATTTGCTTTAAAAGCATGCAAAAGTTTAAAGCTTTAACTCTTGTTTCAAAACCGTAAAGCTTTGTTAAAAGACTCTCGTGTTGTGGAGTGCGATTTAGAATTTCCTATTTTTCATACCAAGAACAGTAAACTCTTATGCCCTACATAATATGCTTCGTTTCTTTGAATTATATACAAAAAGATTGCAACTAGAAAGCTCAGGCTATCAAGGTAACCCGGTAGTGCAACACTCAATCACGGTTTATCAAAAAAATTAAATCAGGCAAACTCCTTGTTTGTAGACATTTTTGCTTGCTCTATTCTACGACTTTTCACTTTATTGGTGATTGTTTTCCTGGAACGTTTTATCTACAATCGCGAATTCCTTACGTTTAGTACTCTCCGTTGGAAGGCTTAAAAACGATGCAGAGTTGTTGAAATTTGCGTTTCAGTAACTTTCCGTTGCAAGAATAGAATAGTAATCCCTGTCCGTCGCAAGTCCAACCCAGCCTTTAGTCTAGTCGCGAACCTGTGTTACTGATTACTTTCCTCTCTCCAATGCCTTAAGGTTTCGTTATACTATGTCTGATTCGGTTTCTTGTTCTGCTCGTCTTTACTCACACAGTGGTATGAAAGTTGAACATTTTTTTGCATCAGGCAGTGTAATCTAGGTTTCATTCCTACCTGGCTATAGACAGCGAATATACGATGGCGTGACAGCTTATAGCTTTAGGAGTTTACTGCTCGCCATACTGGCTGGAAGTCTACACGTGCATTATTATACACCAAAGTAAATACAGTTTTGGGATGGTTCACAAGCAACCAGAGAATCTCTGTGGCGTTAACCTAGACAAGTAGCAGCTCGTGAAAAGCTCAGTACAGAGTTTAAGGAGGAAAATACGTTAATGCGTCTTACTCCTGCATTGATGACTCAAGTCTATTTCTAAGTTATGGGGTTTAAGAAAGGGGTTTTAGTATAATAAGTTACGGGAATAAAATATGTAAGATTAGTCGAGGGTCGCTGATGACATATCGAGTCAGCGTCACCAAGGACTCGTACCCTTCCCATAACTCTTTTGTCCGTAAGCCTTTGTGAAGCATTGTTGCACATTGAATAAATTACTATTCGATGTGCAACCATGCGTAACAAAGGGTATATAAAGGGAGAAACAATGATAACTCAACAATCGTCGGTCGAGTAGTGAAACTCAGAAAGACGGGGATAAACACATCCATTGATGGGTATCTGAATTGGAAATTAGCTTAGGATTGGGGATGGTTCAACAATAGCCCGACAGGCATTCTTTCATGTTTCCCTCCTCCCACCCTAGTTCATGATTATGCGCTTCATGCTTCATATCCTGCGGACTCGTACCCTTCCCATAACTCTTTTGTCCGTAAGCCTTTGTGAAGCATTGTTGCACATTGAATAAATTACTATACTCTTACCTGGGGTATACCCCGTATAAGTCAATAACTAGTCAACTCTACGTTTTCAATAACAAAGCCATTAGAATCATGACCTTTTCTTATTTTTGGTTTCATGTGTCCTCCAACCTATTAATCTTTAAAAATTATCCAGTTTAATGACATTGTATTCACACAAGTTGCAACTTTTATTTGTGATTACCATACAACTTTCTTCCAAACAATTTCTGATGTCCATCGTTATAGCACTTGCCACGCCAGAATCAATTTTTTTCTCCTAGTCAGCACTAATTATATGTTAAATCGTACTTCAAATTTAGCAGAATAACGATCTGGAATTTACTCGATGACTCCATAAAACTACTACCTCGAAAATTATTTATCAAAATAATAAATTAACTCTGCTTTTCAGCATATCTGTAATTTTTAGCAATTGCCTTTTCTCGCGTTCGTTTGTATGTGAATTGAAAAAAAATAAAAACATTTCGATTTACATGTAAATTTGTCATGCAAACTTAAATATCAACAATTTTTGTTTTTTTAATGAGAAGGCTTTGCAAATTTTTTTAAGCCGTTTTTTGATAATAAACTTCATATCATGTTGCCACCGTGTGTGTGTCTGTCTATACAGTATACAACAGTTTGCGCGCTCTCACTTGTAAAATATTTTTTACCAACTTCGTATTTTCTCGCCAGTATTACCACTACACCAATAAAGAGGGGGCATATGGAATTGCAGGAACTGATACAATCAAGGCTAGCGATCCTTACATTGCAGATGCAGTAAAAGGGAGAGGTATTTATTGAATTTAATTTTTTCTCAATATAATCTTATCAAAATAATATTGGTTGATATATGAATTGGGTAAAACATTGATGCAAACTGCATGTGTTTGACAGGAACCCGAAAGACTATCGCAAAACTAAAAATCGTATTTGCATGCAAATGCTCCATATATCAGTTTTGATGCCTGACACATACTTTTTCACTGTTAGGTGTATATTTTACCAAACTTGGCCCAAATAATTCGGATAAAGTTCTTCTCAAGAATAATTATGGTTGGAACTTGACAAAGGAAGGGGATCGAAAGAACGTTAGCCATTACGTTAAAATAACAGTTCCTAGCGATAAAGCCGGAGAATTTAAAGATGTTGGCGGATCATCGGACCGTGATGTGCATTTATATGAAGACGGTGATATTGATATCACGGAGTTTGATGGCAAAGTTGAAAAAAGGAAATCGGTCAAATGATCATTGCAGCTAGCTTATTCTTTTAATCAACCTAGTCCTTACGATTTTCTTAATAATTGTAGTACGTTGTGCATGCCATATCTGTAACACCAAGCTTTTTGCTATTGTAGAAGAGTATACACCTAATTGAAAAAACGATGTCATGTTTGAAACGTAAATCATAGATCGTAGATGAAGTGGAGACTAAAGTTCTGGATGGGATGTTAACAAAACAAAACACTTTCAATACTGACAGTGTAGAATGCACCAGCATGGTAATTAAAGACAAATCTTATACGTATCTGTATACACCTAATTGGAAAAACGATGTCATGTTTGAAACGTAAATCATAGATCATAGATTGTAGATCGTAGATAATAGAAGTAGAGACTGAAGTTGTGGATGTGATTTTAACAAAACAAAACACTTTCAATACCACTCCAACAGTCTCGGTCTTCATATAGAATGCACCAGCATGGTACTTACATGTAAAGACAAATCTGATGCATACCTTTCATTAAAATCCCATTCACTACTTCGTTCCCGCTTCTATAATCTACGATCTATATTCTAAATACACGATAATGTTATTTTCAATTCGATATATAATGCCATAGCTGCCATGTTGATGGAATCTTCCTTGATTTTCAAAATCACATGGACACCGAATATCAAAAGGCGTTTTTTTACTACTGTCAATCAAAAATATCGCGACAATATATTTTTGATTGATAGAATCAAAAAACGCCTTTTGCACGTTGTTATTTTGACTTTGGGCTCGATTAATTAAGGGAATTACAGTAACAAAAGACGCATCTGCAGTCTAAGTGTAGTTATCTTAAATAGTTGATTAGAGTGGTTTTCATTAACCCGTGAAACACACTTTAGCGTAATATGCTTTATTACACTTTATTACACTTTAACTCTAACTTTGTGTTTTATAATCATTTGTTCAATATCACTATTACACATTAATACACTTAATTACTCTTTCTCTATTACACTTTGTTTCACGGGTTAATGAAAACCACTCTATCACAAGTTTGATTGTAATGATGTAGAGTGCTTGCATTATTATAGTAACAATAATTGTATTAAATAGTACTAATTTATATTCCCTTGTTCTCCTTGTACGTTTGTTATTAATTGTTTGATTAAAATGCAAATATTATACTCGTAAAACATTAGTACATGAATGTCTCAACTTTTTATAGCTCATTATCTTTAAATTAAGGCTATGACAATTTGTTGAAACAAGGGTTTGTCATGCTTGTTTGTGAGATACAGCTATTGACGTTTGTAAAGAAATGTATGGGAAATGTCAAAAACCGGACAACTTGTCCGGTTTTCCTTACATTTCTTCATAAATTTTCAACTTTTGAATGGCTGTATTTCACACAATATTAAACCAATCAACACCAAACTTCAGGATTTTGTAAAGCTTGACAAGGTTTCTTTGATTATGTAAATCAAATCTTGTTTAACAAAGTTTAAGGCAATTCACCCCAGCCCCTAGCTAAGTTTAACGGCTTTAAATCCGGCAATGTCCTTCAAAAAGTCTATAGTATAGAGAATACTACTGACATTGAAAGTGCGCGCGTACGGAATTTACGTACGAGTTGGCCGTATCAGTAATTAAACGAGCGAGGCTTTGCGAGCGAGTGAGATTTCTGATACGGCCAACGAGTGCGTAAAAATTTGTACGCGCGCACTTTCCATGTACTATTTACTTTGTTACTCAGCAATTTTATATCAATTTTTTATAATTTTTTACCTCAATGTCTTTTCCTTCATGTTTTTGTTATCGAGATTCTTTACGGTAATCCTCCGGTGAATTTCAAAGTTTACAAATCATTCTGGCTCCATTTTTTTTACTTTTTTATCGCTTTTTGTGGAGTTTAGGTCAACTAAACAACACTTGCTAAATGAGCGAAGGAAGCTGAATGAAAAAGAAAGCGAGCGCCCGTCAAACAAACCACGACATGGCGGGAATTTCCCCGCCGTGAAAAACATCGTACGCGGCCTGTGATTAGACGTATCGTTTTTCTCACACGTGAAAAACATCGTACGCTAGCTCTGGTTGGTCAGAGTTTATTTACGAACGACAATTTACAATATGGCTTTACAGTGAATATAACTCAGTATGTATATAATAAAGACTTATACGCCATTCAACGTCTTGAGACTGGACAGTTTATAGCGGATCAACGCGGGGCGACTAAAGCTTCTGTTTCTTATTGAAAAGAAGTCAAAACAACTTTAATTTTGCTGTACAAAGGTAAGGTTAGATATTTTTCCTTTTTGAAGCATACACACAAAAAAAAGTATATAAGACAACCATCATCCAGTCTACACCATCGCCTCAGTGATGAAGACTAGCAGATTGCAGTCGAAACGTCGCGGTATTTCTACCAATGACCTCAATCGTGAGACAATTGATCAAGTATCCTTTTAATACACAATTTATTCAGATTGAATTTGTTCGAGTATTATTAGTGTCGACTGGCGACATAATCTTCGAAATTTAATCAATTCTTTCAAGGTTTTCATTGAAGACTTTTTAAAATTGAGTAAAACTTTCACGAAAACTAACATCAATTCAAAATGAAAATGAAAATTCTTTTAAAGTGTTAGTTACTTTAAACATATGCCAAGTAACGTGTGTGCTTTTGGGGGAACCCCCTTATCAAGACGACCTTGTTTCTATATGTGTTACATTGCTCACGTGACTACAAATGTCAATTACAATACGAATTACAACTTCTTCATTTAATACTAAAGCATTACTTGCTAACATATATAAATATTACAATATTTGTTGCTTAAGTCTTGGTTCGAATTCTAATCTACTCTAATTTACAAAATGAAAACGGACTCGTGCTGTTAGGGGATTCCCCTTATCAAAACGACCTTGGTTCTGTACGTGTTACATTGCTCACGTGACTACAAATGTCAATTACAATACGAATTACAACTTCGTCATCTAATACAAGTTTTACTTGCTAACATATTATTCTTGGTTCGAATTCTAATTTATATCCAGCTACAAAGTAACAGTCACAAAATCGTGATGCGCGCCATTTTTCATTAAAACTTGAAAAAAGGTTTAGGCGCTAGACTAGCTGTTTTAAAAATAAATTAAAATTAAAATATCTATCATACTTACGCTTTTTTGTCTTTTTGTATGTTCAACGACATTATAACGAGCGCGCTGAGCTGGGATTTTCCCGCTTTTCAAGCCAATCAAGGTTGTAAAGCTCAATCAACTTCCGTTTTTGTTAGTTTCGGGGAAATAACATATTGTTGCCCTTTGAAAGGAAACGTGTTCACGTGATACCCTCTCGCCCAATCAGAGTACGAGAAAAATTAGCTTTGACAGTTAGTAATGTAACGAGATTAGCTCTCGTGACTCTGCGTGACAATAAGTTCCGGTACGTGTCTATAATCGGCGCTCCCTGACGTTACTTCGCTATCCGATTACGGGATGCGTACGTGTACAGTAATTATGTAATATTCTGGATCTTTCTTTACGTGGGCGTGTTCCTTACTTGTAACTAGAATTAACCTACGTGTGTATAGGCGTAGACATGACGTGTGTAACTAATTTAGTCTTAGAATTGTAATAAATAGAGCACAAATTGTACTACTTAGTTAGTTCAGTCCGGAGTTGGAAACACGGTCAATCAATAAACAGCCTTATAGTACCGATTCTAGTCGTACTCTTGACTTCGCCTCGCCGAACCCATTCAACGGTCCGTTACAGTATATAACAGCTCACTTTTCGTCGTTCTTCGTCTCTTGAGACCGGTACGTTTCAGTATACGAAACCATCGTTGGATGAAGCTTCAGTTTCTTAATTTCATCTGAAAGATTTCAAAACATCATGAGTGTTAAGGTAAGAATGAATATTTCTCGTTTTCAAACCATAATAATTTATTCAGAGTTAATTTCACAAACGATAATCTTCGACTGATTCAACCCAGTCTTGTAACAAAATTATTCGGAGCAAACTAGCTCTAATAACTATACACTAAACCTTATAAATGATAATAACGTAATAGTAAAATCGTAAAATTACGTAAAAGAATCATGATAAACAAACTAGATTTAAAGTGAAATCGAAAATCAAAATAAGAGTTGCTGAATTTTTAGTTACCAATAACCTGAGCACATTAATAATAATAAGAGGTTATTAACCGAGCGCGAGGTTAATAACTCGTTTATTATATGACTATTTTAAAGAGAGAAAGTAATAATTTGTTTTGATATATTACGACGCGCGTTGCTTTCGAATGGCTTCCCAGTAGTTTTACTGAAAAGAGCGGGTTGAAACCTGTTAAAACGGTTTTTATTCCTGATGTGACGGCTGACTCAACGAAATTACAGAAATTTTAATGCCAAAATATTAAAATTACTGCAGCTTTCTTCATCATTCCAAATCAAATATCATTTAAAGACAAAGGGTTTTGTTTGTATCTCAACATCAAAGAAAGTCAAGAAACAAAAAACAAGTATATTACAAAGGATTTTAGCTGACATAAGCAAGTGAGCCACGATGGTTGTTGAAACGAGTTGAAATTCGTCGGTCTTGTGGACGTTTGCATCGAAAAATAGAGCCTACGGAATCTTATTTTTCGATAAATAATATATAATAAGAACTTTAATCAAACCCATCGTCAACTGTTGACGGAATTAATTTGTCTGTGCAATAATTTATGAAGAAGAAAGCATGAGGATCGCTGACAGGACTTTGAATCAAGTTAACCGACCTTTTTAAAGATGTTTGAACCTTTTGTATGCAGAAAAAGAAAGACAACAAAACTTCTTGTCTTCAAAACGTTGTTAGCTTTAGTAGACAAAGTTATGGCGAATTTTAAAGCTTTTTAAAAGTGAATGAAAAGCAACGACATATCGGCAACAAAAGATAGCTCAACTCACCGCCGCCGGGTGTTGTTTACAAGGATAGATGAAAACTAAAAGTATATTTTTCAACTATTATTGAGGAATGTAACCGAATGTTATGTTCTTTAGAGAATTAAAAACAACTTTTGTGTATTCCTACAAACTTTTGTGTATTCTTTCGTGTATTTTTTGCAATATTTCTTATTTGATTTTCTCAACTTTTGCTTGTCAAAATGTTTACAAAAACTAGGGATGCTCGCCACTTAGCCCTTGATTTTCACTGATCAGTCAGTTGTTTTTTTGTTTATTTTATCGCATTCTGTAAAGACAGAAAGACAACAGAGTTTGAATCTTGCGCGAAAAAAACCGCGAAGCTTACTACATCCGGGACACAGGTCCGGCAGATAAAAAATATAGCCCGTGGTCCGTGATACGCAAAATACAGCCCGCGCGCGAGCCAATCAGATTGCACGAAATTAACCAGTCATATAATAATAATTATTATTATTTATAAAGCGCAAATACTAAGTACTTATTGACTGAGTGGGAGGGCCGTACGGGAAAATATTTGGCTCGCGGTCATGACGTACGGAACGAGCGCAGCGAGGTCCGTACAAATGACCAAGAGCCAAATATTTTCCCGTACGGCCCGACCTAACTCAGTCAATAAGTGGTATTTATCATATGACCCGTATTTTGATCAGCGCGCGCCATTTTTGTTGTGATGTTTCGAGTAGCTGGTCCGTACGTGTTTGTACGGACCAGGTGAAAAAAGCCGTACGGACCCCATCACGTGACTTTTTTCCGAAGGTTTTCTTAAGAGCGCGCGCCGGGCAAAATACGGGTCATATGATAAAAATCTGTAATACTAAATAACTAAATACTATTAGCGCTAAATAGTTAAGAATTGTTTCACGCTTATGTGGCGTGCACTCTATCTATGTAATAATAATAATAATAATTATTATTATTTATAAAGCGCAAATACAAATCTGTTCTAAGCGCCATACATTGTTTGTTACAAACAACAACAACAATAACAAAAAGATAAAAAGACAACAACTACAAGGAATAAGCTAATTTAAAAAGATGAGTTTTTAGTTCATTTTTGAACGAACCAAGACTTGATACATTTCTGATAGAAATAGACAGTGAGTTCCAGAGTTCAGGAGCAGCAACAGAGAAGGAGCGATGACCATAAGATTTAAGATTATAGGACTGTACTGATATTTCTTTGTTTAATCGTTCTGGCGCTTTCATTAGTGATTATATATTCTTAGTTATAAAATGTAAGATAAGTGAAACGAATGCATGAGCGAGTCTGGCGTCTCTGAACTCTACACACATATTTATTGTATGTTTCTACTATCGAAAGTACTATCTATCCTAACTACAAAAAGATAATTAGAAGTGTCTTAAAATATTTGTTTGGGCCGCTAGACAAATTACGCCTTCGAACCCAAATCAGTCAAAAGACGCCAAATTCCAAGGTCGGCGAGTTTCTTTAATTTAGTCGATCTCTGTGACCTGATGTTAAATAAGTTAAATAATTAGTGAAAACCTAATTGTACGATAGGACATAATCTCTATTTTATTTTCATGAAGATTTGTCACAGTTTTAGGTTATGATTTCACATCACGATAAACATTTGTAGTTAATAACGTAACGCTGACACAGAACCAAGGTTAGTTTGAGTTGGGAAAATACCCTCAACACGAAACCTTTCCTTATTTTGCAAATATTCACTCTAAATTTAGTATCCCAAAGCAGGGAGTTCTCTTTGGGTTGTGTCTTATTCCATGTTTATAAAATATGATTATAACAGGATTTGTAGTTAGTTGAGATAAAAGAGCTTAAGCTAATAACGAGCGATTTACTAACAGGAATATACAATTCATAAAAGGTGTGTACACCAGCCCCGAAGATCCTGAGCTATATATATCATTTTGATTTATTTAACAATACACTAAACCCGATGAAAGGATATGTCAAATATGCAAACTTGAAGTAATAATTTTATGACTTTATTTTTTATATAGCGATATAACTTGTAGTGAAATGAATCACATTTTTACTTAAGTGTCCAAGCTACTTTAGCGAAAGAAAATATCTCATGGATAAGATTGATAAGCCTGCACTCATGCGAAAAAAGCTTGGAATTTCCTAGGAATTCCTAGAATAGTCTAGGAATTCCTAGGATTTTATTTTTAGAAATTCCTAGGATTTCTTAGGAAATCCTAGGAATGTAGGTGTGATTTTTCACGATAAATTGGGACCCGAAATCCTAGGAAATCCTAGGAATTCCTAAGAATTATGCTATAAGTCTTACTCTGATCAGGGAAAATATTGAATGACTGTTTGAACTATCTATATTAAATCAAGAGACGAATATCTGTTAGCCAATCACAGAAAAGTTGTTTATGAGTCATGCCCCAAATATAGTGTAACATTTATGTATTACATTCCTTTCACTCACACCCTTGTCAGTAAAAGCTTGATTTCCAACTTTTCTCAAAAATTCCAAGCTATTCAGCATGAGTCATTTAGAATTCCTAGGAATTCTTTAGAATTCCAAAGCTTCTTGTTGATATTCCAAGCTATTCCCAAAAGTTCCCAATCAGCTCCTTTACATCTTTAGGTATTATTTGGAATTCCTAGGAATTTTAAGAAATTTCGTAAAAGCTGAGAATCTATTTCGCAGTGCAGACTCAATTTTGAGTCTTCAGAGCAGTCTAAAGATTGATAGGCACAACAATTAAAAATAAATGTGTCTGATGATGAAGAAAAATATGTGTAATATAAACCCAATGAAACCAATTCAAAAAAAGTAGCAAAATATATCTATAACTGCCGGTCATACTATAATTAATAGTCGTTGCCAAGTTGTTGTCCATTCATAATTTGATTATATATATATTTAAATAGAACGTTATATATGTATGTATGTCTGTAATGTATATCTATTAGCATTTCTTGTTCTTAAATATTCTAATAGAGTGGTTTTCAATAACTCGTTAAATACTCTTTAGTATATTACTCTTTAGTATATTACTCTTTAATATACTCTCTTTAATTACTCTGTAATTCCATTGTGTTCGTTTGTACTTATTTTACTATTACTCTTCTTTTACTATTACTCTTATTTTACTATTACTCTTATTTTACTATTTTTATAATATAAGACAGAACGCTTATTTCACGACGTTTCGATGTCGCTGACATCATTTTCAAGTAAGGTTTATTTTACTATTACTCTTATTTTACTATCACTCTTTAATTAATAGACTTTGTTTCACGGGTTAATGAAAACCACTCTAGTATATAGAAGCTAATAAATAAATAAAATTGAAACTTGATCAGCATATGGGGGCAACATGCAAGTTCTATCTGTATATACCTTATTATAGGAAATTAACGCTCGGACATATTAAAATACTTAAGAGTGACTGTCAGGAAGAACCAGACATATCGTGGCAAAAGTCGATTCATCGATTCTGTTCATATTTTGCAGTTCGATACCCTATCATGTTATAAGAACTCCTGTGAACTTAGTTTTTAAAAATTTGTTTTCGTTTGGGAGAAATTTGAATTATTATGCGAGAAGGCAAATATGCTAATTCGAAATATTTATTCCAACTCGATATAAATCATGCATGTATTTTCGGGGTTTTGATCCGGATCGTTTTGTTTATACAAAGCCAATTATATCCTCGTGCGAGTATTACTAAAAATAGATATGGCAAGACTTTTAGATACTGCCCTTTGAAATACTAAAATGAATCTGATAGAAGTCATAAAAAAATATTATATAATGCATAAGACTCACAACACAATTCCTTCAATATAGCAAATTTATATAATAGTAGAATAGAATAGTAGTAGTGTTTTTGGATAGAAGATAGATATACCGGTAGTTGTTCTTTGAGAGCAGATTGTCTATTATCCCATCTTTAAAGTCTACAAAATGAAATTTACAAGATAATGACCGATCTTATTTCTGATAAAAACTCCAGTATAAATGTTTTATTTTATATCTTTTGTAAGAAACGAAACACAGGTTTGAGTAGTACGTTATTTTAGCAATAATGCGATGCTTATATAAATTAAAGGAGCTCAAGGAGCTCATGTGGTTACTCTCACTTGTTTATAGTTATAATAAACGTTTCTGCAGTGAAATGCTGCAATGCTATTCGAGTGGCTTTTGAATTTAGAGTAGAAGTTAAAAAAAATAAAAAAATAATTATAGACCTACTTTAAAATTAGATTAAATGGAAACTAGCGAGTAAACTAGTATAGGCTGCGTCGGTGTTTGGTATAAATGGTAGAGCCAGTAATATAATGAAATTTGTAACATCGTAAAAATTGTTGACTTAACTTTACTGACGTTTCGAGCTTTAGCCCTTCGTCGGAGTAAAGTAAGTTTCTAGTTTAACTGGTCTATTATCGATATTTTGGTTGAGTGGTCACTGACAAACAAATTCAAAATGAAACTATTGATAATGATATCAAAACATCACGGTCACAAACAAATGATGACGATTCAAGTGAAGATGAAGATGAAACTGAAACATAATAATCTTTTTCTTGAAATAGAATAAATGGTAGACCCGGATTGTTAACAAAAAGGTTTCTCTATCGGAAACGAATAAATAAGTATCAAACACTATCAAAGCAACAATAAAAAAAGGAGAAAAAAAAAAAGAAAAAAAAGAAAAAAAGTAGTGATGTCAGTTGGATTCGAACTCTTAACCCTTCCAGTGTATCGCGTTAACCCAGGTGGGGTTAACCGGTTGTGCTATCGTAGTAAACTTGTGACGTCATGCCAAGTTTTTGGATATATATTCATTGGTTCCGTTAAAAAGGTTACACTCGGACTTACACCGCACGATGACATAGTGGTTACCTATCTATAGATAGAGTAACCACAACAAATAATGCAGTTTCTAATTGCAATATTTGGCAGACTTGCTACAAGTCGACTATACACTCTTTATTTTGACGAGTCGCTAAACGACTAGATAAACGAGAGATAAACGAGATAAACGAGAGAAACCAATACGAAAAAAACCGGACTTTGAGAAAGTCTAAAGAGCAATGCTCAAAATTAAAGTATTTTCTTTTATTTAGAAGACACAGATTTATTAAAATAACCGATAAGTAACGTACCCTGCCATTTCCACCCTTTATATGTAGATTTATGCCGAACCTTTATTCATCGGCCAACATCTATTGAGCGGCCACTTTGAAAAGTCCCTAGGGTGACCGTTTATTAGAGGTACAACTCAATTTCTTGAATATTGTACAAATTTCAACAAAAATAATATTAAATTGGACGTCAACGGCGGAAAACACAACACTTAGGGACTTATAGCCTGCGTAGCAAGCGTTTCTTTTGGGGGGAACGGGAGAAAGTTGTTTTTTGGTTGTTTTGGGATAGCTGTGTTACAGATATGGCCGTGCGAAACCTAAGACGAGTACAAAACATAAAGTTAGGGGGAGGGGGAGAGGAGGGAAGGAAACGCTTGCAAACAAACCCCTCGTTTTTGAAAAACTGCGTTCGTCCACGAACGCACCAATCAAAATGCTGCGTTTCGGTACTTATGACAGCAGATTGACAGTGAGTCTTCATAGAGAGCATAACATGAATATTAATATCGTGTTCGTTCAATAACACTAGATAAATGGCGTCGCCTTAGTTTAGTGAAATCAATTTTGAAGACGTTTTAACAGACATTATATCACAATTAAGAATAGTTCTCAAGCCAGAACAGAAAGAAGCATTGAAACAACTTGTTTTCGGGGGAGATCTGTTCGCCGTCCTGTCAACAGGTTTAAGAGCTTGATCTTTCAAATCTTTAATAGTACTCGCGCTGGAAAGACTTAGCAAAGAATAATGCTGTGTTTTAATAAAAGAGGCAGATTACTTTGGAATCAAGGCTTAATCGAAAGCAGAAAGTGAGATAAGCGAGGAAGGACTTCAACTTGCAGCGGTTCTGCTTCTATTTGGTTCGGCCGTGGGAATTTTGAGCGATAACTTTCTAAAGCTTTCGCCGTTCCTTGAAAGCCGTGATTCCATACGAATCACACACCATAGAAACAAACTCAATGAACTATAGCTATTCCTTGTAAATACTATCAACTGTTTGCTAAAGATCAGAATGTTATCTACAATTTGCGTTTGGATTCAAGTCTTTCTATCTTTAACGGCTATAAGCAGTGATTTTGGACGAATCACACACAATGAACTATAGAATACAATGGAATATAGAAACAAACTCAATGAATTATCTGTTTATTAGCTATTCTTTGTAAATACTACTGATTCTATTTGGTTCAGCCGAGGGAGTTTTGAGCGATAACTTTCTATCTTGTCTTAAGACGGCGAAAGCTTTCGCCGTTCCTTGCCGTGATTATGGACGAATCACACACTATAGAAACAAACTCAATGAACTATCTGTTTATTATTTAGCTATTCTTTGTATTAAATACTATCAACTGTTTATTAAAGATGAGAATGTTATCTACAATTTGCGTTGGATTCGAAATTTTCTATTTTTAACGGCTATAAATAAGAGTATCCGATATCTGTTTGCTTTTTAAAACTGTTGATAGACGAGTGCCGAGCAAACGAGACATCGGCGCCCAGCCGTGAAAGGTCATAGGGGCGTTTTTCAGAATCCCGGGGTTTGTTTGCAAGCGTTTCCTCAGCTCTTCTCCCCTCCCCCTCCCCCACCTTCGTTTTTTTGTACTCGTATTAGGTTTCGCGCGGCCATATCGGTAACACAGCTATCCCAAAACAACCAAAAAAGCAACTTTCTCCCGTTCCCGCAAAAAGAAACGCTTGCTACGCAGGCTAAGGGACTTATGAAAGGGTCTATAGGAGATTTACTGTTCTTTTGATTTATGATCACAAAAATCATTTGTATAAATTTGAACAAACATTTTTCTAATTATTAGAGCTGCTTTTATACATACATGAATGCTTTGTAGATGTAAGCACTTTATAATCATGGCAGCTATAGCAAATGTGTAGAATACGAAATCAAAATATTACATTACCGTTATTAGAATGCTGCCAAGCACCTTGTACACGTGAGAATGATAATTATCTTACCAGTTGTCACGCAATGCTCCTTGCTTTTGTATAAACAAAAAGCTACAAAACCATCAAAATACATGCATGATTTATATCGAGTTGGAATAAATATTGTTCTAACTACAATAAGGAATACAAATTGACTCATTGCTGATGTTAAATACGGTTAATACAAGATTGTTGCAAATAGTATTATTGTTTTGACGCTCATTATCGTTGCTAATTATGCAAAAATGATCGTAAAAAAAAACAGCCAATTTAGGCAACTTAGATCGACTGTAACAACTTCAAAACATAAAAACCTAGCAGGTTTTTTCGGCAGTGTTTTAAGAAATTATCTTAACTTCACACACAGTGAATATCAAACTATTCCGTTATATCGAACATAGTTTAATTCGCGGATGTTTTGAGGGTATTTTTTAGGGGGGTTTTGATAATCACGAAATTCGTGATTATCTTTGTATACATACCATCATTTTTTGTCGCCGTTAACTTTGTCGGTAATTACTTTATATACTATATATACAGACATCAAATTTCGTCGTTATCCCAATTACTTAATGACGAAATATGATGTCTGTATATAAGGTGAACCAAATTTCGTCGTTATCCCAATTACTTAATGACGAAATATGATGTCTGTATATAAGGTGAACCAAATTTCGTCGTTATCCCAATTACTTAATGACGAAATATGATGTCTGTATATAAGGTGAACCAAATTTCGTCGTTATCCCAATTACTTAATGACGAAATATGATGTCTGTATATAAGGTGAACCAAATTTCGTCGTTATCCCAATTACTTAATGACGAAATATGATGTCTGTATATAAGGTGAACCAAATTTCGTCGTTATCCCAATTACTTAATGACGAAATATGATGTCCGTAGAGTAGTGGTAAATAGTGCACACTTTTAAAGTTTGTACTCTATTTAATGAACAATGACAAATACACAAAAATGAATTTAATAACAAATAAGTTTATTAAACGTTTAGTAAAACATGGATATTTATTTATTTTAATTATTATGTACACCTACTTGCAGTAAGGTTGTCATACAAAATATAACTTTTGTCACAAAGGAAATAGAACATTTGTGATTTATTGCGAAAAGAATTAATTAAAAGACAAAAGAGAGAGTTCAGCTTGAGTGATCTTCTTTTGTCTTTTAATCAATTCCTATCGTACTAAATCCTAATGTTCTATTTTCTTTATAACAAATGTATATTTTTGTATGACAACCTTACTGCAAGTAGGCGTATGTTCCTTTATAATTTCAATTAATATGTCCTACAGAATTTGAATAGATTTCAATTGTTACAATACTTCTTAGATTTGCTCTTCTTTACTGATAAATGGACTACCATCAGCAATGACTTGAAGAAACAGATTGTACAAGATCGCAATAAACTTAACTAATAAATCTCAAGTAAACGATTGGTGTGACAGATTTGGCGAATGTGTTTTATAACACAATCGGGCCCCATCGCTACGGCAAAGCACTGTCACATTGATGGGGAAAAATGTTTATGGAGAACGTCATTAAACGGACGTTTCTCTATTAAGCAATAATAGAAGACAGTTCAAGTAGACGACGGCAATGGTTTAAATGCGGTCACATTTGACTCATTACAGACAGTTCTATGCTAGGTTTCAAGCAGCAAAAAGAAAAAAGAAGACAGTTCCAGTAGAAGACGGCAATGGCTTAAGTGCGGTCACATTTGACTCATTACAGACAGTTCCATGCTAGGTTTCAAGCAGCAAAAAGAAAGAAGACAGTTCCAGTTGACGACGGCAATGGCTTAAGTGCGGTCACATTTGACTTATTACAGACAGTTCCATGCTAGGTTTCAAGCAGCAAAAAGAAAGAAGACAGTTCCAGTTGACGACGACAATAATAATAATAATAATAATAATAATAATAATAATAATAATAATAATAATAATAATAATAATAATAATAATAATAATAATAATAATAATAATAATAATAATAAACTTAAGCTTTACAAAATACTAATGGAATGTTTAAATTACAATGCATAAATACAAACAAGAAAAAATAATAAATATTCAGTATCTAGCTAGCTATTTAAAAATTAAGATAGAAGTACTATATATAAGTTAAGCTATGTATATTCGAGAAAAATTTAATAAATAATATAGTTTCTATGTTTTCATTAAAAAAAGAGTCATGTGCAAATGCATAGACCTGTATGTAAATAAAAAAATAAATGTATGCGAATGGATAGGAATTTAGGTCTATGCTAAATGACATGCTAAAAAGCAGGTATTCGTACCAACACATCAATTGAGGGAAGGTGTGTGTGGATGTAAGAGTTGTAGAGTGCAAGTCGTAGAAAGTAAGTGTGAATATAAGTGGAGTTTCAAATTGAGGTTGAATGGAACAGGTAAATATGTGGAGTGAACAGTGGTATGATAATGGTAAAGAAATTCATAAAAGAGAAGTGAGAATAAAAATATGTTATGAATAATAAATGATAATAATAATGATAACGAGTAAAAAATAATAAATATATATATAAGAATAAAAAATAAAGGGAAAATAAAAATGTAAAAATAATGTAAAAATAACGGCAATATAAAATAACGATGTGAATAAAGAAAGGCGCAAAGTGAACTCGAGTTCGTGTGGATATACGTGACTGTCTCGAGGGAAGGAGGGGACGTAAAAATAGCAAGGGAAGGTGAGCCGAAGGTGAGATAAGTAGATAGTCCTACCATAAGCTAATCATCAGGGGTTGAGGCAAATGGTAGAGGTTAGGACCAACACGTTTCATAACTCACGGCCGTAAGCCCACCCGACGTGTACTATCAACTTTACGACACGGTCACGTATATGGATAAAAAAGCGTATATGATGAAATAAATTGCATGAATATCATGGTATTTGTTTAGTTGATATGATAATGGGTAGGAGTGATAGTGAATACTTACCGTATCGTGATCGTACTGGCATAGAAATCCAGGTTAACAGTGTAGAGTTTGTTGTAGATGGCGTAGTCAAGCGAAGAAGGTATGTATGGAATGTCGGTGTATAGAGATGTTAGAATGATAAAAGCGGTGTCGGGTGGCTGGTGATGGGTGCCCTGTGTTATTCTGTATGTTTTCTGTATGTCGGGTAGCCTGTGTGTTGCAAGGTGGAGGGGGGGAAGGGGAAAATGGAAAATTTGAATTTGTAATGACGAGTAATCATTAATCGTCATTAAGTAATTGGGATAACGACAAAATTTGATTCACCTTATATACACACATCAAATTTCGTCATTAAGTAATTGGGATAACGACGAAATTTGATTCACCTTATATACAGACATCAAATTTCGTCATTAAGTAATTGGGATAACGACGAAATTTGGTTCACCTTATATACAGACATCAAATTTCGTCATTAAGTAATTGGGATAACGACGAAATTTGGTTCACCTTATATACAGACATCGTATTTCGTCATTAAGTAATTGGGATAACGACGAAATTTGGTTCACCTTATATACAGACATCGTATTTCGTCATTAAGTAATTGGGATAACGACGAAATTTGATTCACCTTATATACAGACATGATATTTCGTCATTAAGTAATTGGGATAACGACGAAATTTGATTCACCTTATATACAGACATCGTATTTCGTCATTAAGTAATTGGGATAACGACGAAATTTGATTCACCTTATATACAGACATCATATTTCGTCATTAAGTAATTGGGATAACGACGAAATTTGATTCACCTTATATACAGACATCATATTTCGTCATTAAGTAATTGGGATAACGACGAAATTTGATTCACCTTATATACAGACATCATATTTCGTCATTAAGTAATTGGGATAACGACGAAATTTGATTCACCTTATATACAGACATCATATTTCGTCATTAAGTAATTGGGATAACGACGAAACTTGTGTTCCATTATTATACAGACATCGTATTTCGTCATTAAGTAATTGGGATAACGACGAAATTTGGTTCACCATATATACAGACATGATATTTTGTCATTAAGTAATTGGGATAACGACGAAATTTGGTTCACCTTATATACAGACATCATATTTCGTCATTAAGTAATTGGGATAACGACGAAATTTGTGTTCCATTATTATACAGACATCGTATTTCGTCATTAAGTAATTGGGATAACGACGAAATTTGATTCACCTTATATACAGACATCATATTTCGTCATTAAGTATTTGGGATAACGACGAAATTTGTGTCCCATTATTATACAGACATCGTATTTCGTCATTAAGTAATTGGGATAACGACGAAATTTGATTCACCTTATATACAGACATCATATTTCGTCATTAAGTAATTGGGATAACGACGAAATTTGATTCACCTTATATACAGACATCATATTTCGTCATTAAGTAATTGGGATAACGACGAAATTTGTGTTCCATTATTATACAGACATCGTATTTCGTCATTAAGTAATTGGGATAACGACGAAATTTGATTCACCTTATATACAGACATCATATTTCGTCATTAAGTATTTGGGATAACGACGAAATTTGTGTCCCATTATTATACAGACATCGTATTTCGTCATTAAGTAATTGGGATAACGACGAAATTTGATTCACCTTATATACAGACATCATATTTCGTCATTAAGTAATTGGGATAACGACGAAATTTGATTCACCTTATATACAGACATCATATTTCGTCATTAAGTAATTGGGATAACGACGAAATTTGATTCACCTTATATACAGACATCATATTTCGTCATTAAGTAATTGGGATAACGACGAAATTTGATTCACCTTATATACAGACATCATATTTCGTCATTAAGTAATTGGGATAACGACGAAATTTTTTTTTCGGAATATAGATAAAAATTTTTTTTTTTTTCCTACTAATAACAAATATTCCGACATAGATAATGACGAAATTAAATCATCGTCTGTAGACTAACATAATCACGAAATTCGTGATTATCACTACAAGTCTGAAATACGCTATGAGGCATATAGAGATAGCATATTTAAAGATTATTAGGTTTTTAAGGTTAAATATTGTTTGTATTTTGTGCACGAGATCGCCGAGTGGTCTCTATTTCAGAGTCGTCGAATTAGCATATTTGCCTTCTCGCATAATAATTCAAATTTCTCCCAAACGAAAACAAATTTTTAAAAACTAAGTTCACAGGAGTGCTTATAACATGATAGGGTATCGAACTACAAAATATGAACAAAATCGATGAATCGACTTTTGCCACGATATTTCGAATTTGTCTGGTTCTTCCTGACAGTCTTAAAATTCACCCGATCTAAATTAACGCGATTCAGAGGGGAAAATGCTTACAAATGAAGAAAATTAACGCGAAAAGGGGGAAAAGATTTTTAAAGGAAGGAAATTAACGCGATCGAGCCAAATAACAAAATAAAACGAAATCCTTAAGGACGCAGCTGATGTCCAGAAATATTTATCAGAAGATTCGAGTAGTGACGATGAGATAGACCTACAGGATGCACTATAATTTGCGGAGCGTTTGACATTTAATCAGATTGTAGCCTTTTGGATAAAAATTAAAAATAGCGTTATTTAAATTAACATCCAACTTTATTATCTACGTTTTTATTAACGTTAGAGGAAATTCTCGCGACCTAAATTAACACGAATTTTTAAAACTCGTGCTAAATAGGTGACGCATTAGTTTCCTATAATAAGGTAGTGTGTATAGACCAAGATCCCGAGCTGATCTAGCTAGTCTTTCTAAATACATACATTATAAATTATAAAAAGGGAATATTATCATTGAAAAGTTTGAAAAATAACGCGTCAGCATATCTTGAAGAAGGTTACAAATTGAAATTGAAAATGAAAGTTTAGTCTTATTTTTGAATAAATATAAATTTAAACTACAGCAAAGCGCCCAAAAGTGTGACCTCCGCTAATGTATTTGCATACTTTCGTCTATACTGATATCCAATCAGCATTACAGGATTGTCTTATCTTATCTCTGATCTAAACGCTAATTGGAGGATGGCGCTACAAAAGTATGCGAATACATTAGGGGCCGACCATTTAACTTTTGAGGGGGGTGGGTGGGTGATTTTGAAAATAAATTTCCTGCAAGCCAAAATTGCCACTCAAATCTTTGCATTTCTATCAAATAAATTCCGTGCGCATGCCAGCTGGCTAAAATTTCGTGCACGGACCAAATCCCCCCCCCCCCCCCCCCTCTCAAAAGTTAAATGGTCGGCCCCTTATCAGTGGTCACAGTCTTGAGCATCTTGCTGTAAGAAAAATTAAAAATTAAAAAGTTAAAATAAGAATTCACATAGATTACTATATTTTATTTTAGAGCTTCTATCACTACACTACTGAGGAGGGAGCAAAAGGGATTCACGAAAGTCGTGTAATCAAGGCTAGCATTCCTACGCCGTTAACAGATGACGCAGTAGCAGGACCAGGTATATTTTTGACTTTCATTCAATTAATCGATACATTCTTGACGGATTTTTAAGAATTAATCCCAAATTGAACTCAAAACCATATAATTATAATCACCTATGCTAACTGACAATTTCATATCAATGATAAACAAATGTTTCAGTGTGATGTTTCAGGGTTGATGACCGGGTTTGATGACTTAAATAATCGTTATTGACTGCCGAAAATCTCCAACTTACATTTAAACGTACACCATGTTAGATGATGAGGTTCATGAAGAAGGTTCATAAGTCTTGGTGGGCCAGGCTCCCTCCTGGGCAACCCCCCCCCCCCCCCCCCCCCCTATGTTGTTGAATTAAAAGTTCCTAAAGAAAAAGAATGGCAATTTGAAAGTGTTCGACAAGATGTGTATGTATACAGAGGTGACATTTCAATCCCTTGGTTTAGTGGCCAAGTTTATGATAGAAGATCAAGCATTTTAGAATTATTATTTGTAATACTTCTTCTAGCAATGTATTTTTATTTTATCAGACCAGTATTTAATTTTGTTCAACCATTAATGCAAAACTGGGGCGGATGGACAGGGCAGTGGGCCACGCTTGGCATAAATGACCTCAAAATCGCTCATTAGGGCGTATTTTAAAAATTTGAAGTTGGACTTTTATCAAACTTGGCAGGAATATAGGGATTAATCACACAAACTCAATTTTATAATTGTAAAAATAAAATAAAATAAAACTTCGTTTTCCAATGGTATTTGATATAATTTCAAATTGATTCAAACGTCGTAAAACTGCACTGTATGACAGTTCTTGATATAGCTAACATGAATTCGAAAACCGTTTTTCGATTGGACAATTCAGTCAAAAGTAATCAAATTCTTAAATTTCCTTATTTTCCCGCAATTTTTTGGCGGGAAACTTTCTTTACAAAGCTTTGGCAAAAATATCGCTTGGTACATTTTTTCGAGTTTTTATCAATGTTGCATGAAAATTCGTACATCAACTGCACCAGTGTTGATCTAAAACTTATTGATTTTATTTTTTTAAATTTTCAATCCTAGACGTAGATATTAAGGCGAGAAAAATTGCATACGTCACTATGACGTCACACAAGTTCTAAAATGCTTATATAAGCCTACCAAATAAAAATTTTGAAACTTTTTTTAATAACAACACTTGTTTATTGCTCTTCGAAAATTTCCATCGAGTGGATGCGTCTTTTTACCATTTTTAAGATGATATTATAATTTAATATGACGTCACATATTATGACGTCACAAAAAGGTATAATCCTTTATAACTCTAGTTAGAAACGTTATTGCGAGTTCCGGTTAACGGCTAAATATTTCTCTCACTATACCTATTCAGATCAACAAGAATTATCCGTAATTCGATAAAGCATAAGAAATAACCATAAAAGGAAATGTAATATGTGACGTCATAGAAACGTCAGAGTATCATCAAAATATAACATTTTATAAATTGTCATATCTGTAATGTGCTGTGAAAATTATAGCTTGTTTGGACTTCAAATCATAAAGTTAATAGGATTTCCAAGTTTTAAGGACGTTTCTGATGAGCGATTTTGAGGTCATTTATGCCAAGCGTGGGCCTCCATTTAAAAGATGTGTTTTCCTGGATCCCCCCCCCCCCCCCCCCCCCCCCCCTGCCAAAAGCACCCACTGTTTTTTTTTATTGCTAGAAGCAAAAAAAAAAGCGACTTTTTGACGTTGTTATTTTAACTTTGGTGCCCGCTTAATAATGGTAATTGTAGTAATGAATTAAAATACTTGATATGATGATATGTAATATAAATCAACATGGCTGCAAAGTAGATGCACCTGTGAAAATTTGTATTATTCCAGAGATGCAATTAAAATTAGTTGTCATTAGGCATCTGCAGTCTTAGACCCCGTCTACACGGATCCGGATACTTTTGAAACCGCATACGTTTTGATGCGAATCGGCCTATCGTCCACACGAATCCAGTGAATCCGGTCACCGAAACCGCATACTTTTGAATTGGAAACGATCAACAGGATTCGTGTGGACGCAAATATTTCTATGCGGTTTCAGCCGGATGGGATTCGTGTAGACGAGGCCTTAGTGTATAGCTCTCTCTAATTGATTAACACACGTGTTATTACTAGAACTGATCTCATTAGAGTGGTTTTCATTAACCCGTGAAACAAAGTGTACTAATTAAAGTGTAATAATCAAATAACAACATAAGAACACAATGGAATTAAGGTGTACTAAAGAGTAATACACTAAAGTGTGTTTCACGTGTTAATTAATAGTTTTCACAGGTTAGCTAGCTATTTAGTGCAATTGTATGCAATAGACCGATCCAAGGTTATTGCCGCCATCTTGTAGGGGGTGCAGAACTACTGGGGCGAACAGTAAATGTATGTAACTTTGAACTTATATAACTCCCCTGGAAATTGCCGAATGTTCAATATAAACATTTTTTATCAAAGATACTATGCATGGCTATACCTGAGATTAAACTAAGGTTGTTAAATTATGTGAGACGTATGTAAACGGTGATTTCAAATCTCCCTATATTTACTGTGTAATTCTATATCGCTGAAACAAAGTGTTTGTATGTAGATCTAAAATATTGATTACAGAGCCTGTAGCTCGTTTCCCAGCGCTATTTTTTGGATATGTTATAAACAAATGTAAAACCTTTGATAAACAATTTTAACTTTGAAAATCCAATGAATTGGAAGAAAAATACGTACGTTCAAAGTGGTCCAAAATCACATACATTCTCTACTCGCCCCAGTAGTTTTGCACCCCTTGCAAGATGGCGGCAATAACCTTGGATCGGTCTATTCTATTCTTTAAGAAGTACTAACTACTGCTTTTTTCACGGGTATATTATTTGCACTCTAATGAAAACCTCTCTATTAATTAATACTATTAGCTATTTGTTATGTTAATGGTTGGATACTTGAAGCTAAATTGCCCAAGTTGTTCATGTCTATATAATTATTATCACGACAATACTACTTGATAGCTAAATGAAATTGTAATCTTAATCAATGCTCGTCGTAGTTTTCATATATTGTATTTTTTTAAACACAACCCGCCTAGACACTAGTTTACTATTTGCGGCTGTGTGTAATTTCTCATGTAATGCATGTATATCAGAAATCAAATAAAACTGTCTTTTTAAAAGTTAATTGGCCTTGTCCTTGTCCTTGTCCTTGTGACAAATGTAACTCAAATGTTAGAGTATATGTAAATGTAAATGTCAAATTTATTTACGATAGGTTGTCAAAGCTGTACAACTTGCGGGGTCATGTGTACAACTTGTGGAGTCGTGTGATATGAGGGCTAAATGTAATCTGGTCCTTGTTCACCACTAGGGTTGACCAGTAGCTAAGAAGCTTGAGCGTCTGACCGTTAGTTATCTTTATATTTACCATAGTAAGAGCAGTCCCTCTCTTCGAGGCTTATATGCTCTGGTTTGAGACCTCACTGCTGTGCCGGGAGACAATCCCCTGATAGCTCTTTTCGAAGAGCACAGCAGGATCTTTTACGTCCACCATATATAGCGGGTAATTCGAGTGAAGGTTGACGGGACCTCCGGCTTTACGTCCTTATCCGAATAGACGAGGCACACAGAGAGTAAAGGCCCAAGGACACAACGTAACCGCCCGGGCCGGGAATCGAACCCAGACCATTAGGCCCGGAATTAACCATTGATCGAGTGTTTTCTCAGTTTTATGTAATTATCTAATGTATATATTTATACCAGTGTTGTTCTATATATAATATAATTATAATCAGGCAAAAGAGACAATAACAAGCGGAGCACCATACTTAAGAAAAAATGGTAACCAATCGAGTTGATTTTTCATGGACACCACATAGGATCGCGGGCGCGCACGTCCGTACGTGCCCATCGCGATACTGTATGTTCTATATATTGTTGAAACACAATGTCTACACCATATTAGAAGCATCACTTTCTAAATCACTGTTTTCCAATGGTATCATGTACCCATCGTCCCCTTCGGCCATCTCTGTTAACTCGACGTATGGCTTGTCACGTGTCATCAGTGTTTCAATTGTATGGATGACTTCACTGAATGATGGTCGGTCCTGCGCAAGCTCGCTCCAGCAGCTTCGCATCACTTGATACCTAGGGTAACAACAATGGAAATCAAATCAGTCTCTCGCTTGTCATCGCTGCTGAATGAATTCAAAATCTACAACAGGTGATTTCGTGGGCGCACTTCCGGCTAGTATCAGAAGCATTTTTTTTTTTGCATCGCCAACAGTTCCAAGATGGTGTCGTACGAGAGAGTTGTTTCCCGTGTTAACATCAAACGCTCTCTGCACTCTATCGGCAATAAAAAATGATATACACAAAACGCAAACCGCTAAAAGTAACCGAAATCGTTGCTCTTTCGAGACGCCATTTTAAAACTGTTCGTTTTGACATGCAGATAATCCTTTGCGCGCTTCGAAGCGAGATCACCTGGACAATCATGTTCAAAATTGTTGGGACGTTTTCGTTTGAGTTTTTAGAAATATACAAAATCTATCAATTTGATTTGCTAGCCACCCTCCCCCTAAAGCAATGTTGATTTGCCTTTAATGACAGCCGTTTTACATTTCTATAACTATGCACCATTGATTCGGGGGGAATGGGGGAAATGAAAACATTTTTCGTGTAAAAAGTTATAATGTTCCAAAGTATTTTGTACATGATTGTAGCTTTAGCATGGATCATATTTGAGTTGAGCTTAGGTGTTTTTTTAGTATCATATATGATAGTTGATTTTGTTTTGATGTGATGTTTTTTTTCCTTGACACAATGGTTATTCAGGACTATAAGAGAGTTTGATTTGTTTGATGTGTTATTTTCTTCCATTTATTTATCGTATCAATTCTAATCTTTATCACAATATCTTACATGTCGTCTGGACACACATCCGGTTTCTCCATTCTGTATCCTTTTTTCAGTAAGTGCAAAAGTTGGTCGTTATAGCGAGTTCGGTAGGGTAGCTTTCCTGTCAAATTAACAAAATCCAGTCAGATGGAGAGCATGCATAGAACCGTATTGCTTTGTAGTGATTCTCAATAACCTCTGACTGAAGATAATGTCCTATGGGGTTTTCTTGCTAAAATTCTCAAACTCATTAATAATTTATTATCGCAGGGTCCAATAATAGATTTGAATTGATTTGTATATATTGTGGCATGGGTGGCCTAGCGGTGTGAGCCCTGTTCTCTCACCGCTGTGGTCCAGGTTCGAGTCCCGTCTCGGGCATGGATTATATGTGAGTTGAGTTTGTTCATTATGTGTTCTTCTCTCCTATGCCACGAGGGTTTTTCTCCGGGTTATCCGGTTTTTTATCCCTCCGCAAAAATGAACATGTGAGCCGAGTTGTGGGCAAAATAATTAACGTAGAGGCAGTGAATGTGTGTCTGAGTCTCCCCCATTAGTAGGGTACACGTGATCATGCAGCTAGAATATTGAGACGTTAAAAAAGTGTTTCTTTTATATTCCAGTCACGTGAATAGGTCTTGATACTCGATCAAACACTGGTCAAGGCACTCATCAAGACACTATAAATGTGTAAAGTTTTAGCTTCAGGAGATCAAACACAAATGAATATTAATGCGACTGAGAAATCAGATCAAAATCTAATGCTTCGTATTTGATTAGGGGATCCAAACACCTCGAAATGGATATCCGTTCCTCAGTGTTTGGATTCCCTGATCAAACGCTCGCACTCGTTTTTAGTATAATATATCAAAACCACTTTATACTTGTATATTGGTATCTTTGAAGGATTTGACGAAAATAAAATATAATATTAAAGACCCATGGTCGCTTACCAGCGTGCACCGCGCGAAGACTGAATTTTTTTCTCGTAATACGACTGACTAACACTCAAATCACAATAAACAACGCAAAGCATGCTGGTAAGTCTTTAAATGTCAAACAAACTAAACTCAACTGCCGATTTTTCAGTTTTCAGATTTTTAATAAAAAATAATGTTTTAATGCAGAAATAGGCTTTGCGGTTTCTTGAATAGTATGGTCAATTTTATGTATTCTTGTGTATCAGTAATACTTACCCATGGAGTATATCTCCCATAGAACCACACCATAAGACCATCTGAGAACAACAGCAAAATACTGATATTGCATCATAAGCACTACACCCGTGAAACATCATCAATTTGCTACCATTACAGTGGAACCCCGTTAATCCGGCCACCGAAGGGACAGCCAAAAGTGGCCGTATTAACGGGGTGGCCGTGTTAAGCGGGTAAATTTTATAGAAAATGTAGGGGCATGCATTTCGTCGCGACCTGAAAAACTGGCCGCAAAAACGGGGTGGCCGTATTCAGCGGGTGGCCGTAGAATCAAATTTCTATTACGGAATCGAGAGAAACCACTATATCCATGAAATGGAATCAAACTGCATGCCATGGCTCTAGCCTAGACTGCGACTAAATCTTTATGTTTTGATGCATATATGGAAACAATAGCGAGTAAATTAGTATAAGCTACTTCGGTGTTTGCTGAATGAAATTAAATATGAAACACTGTAAATGATGATAATTAACACTGACGTTTCGAGCTTTAGCCCTCCGACAAAGTGCTACACCTTTTAATTAAGGTATCATTATCTACGGTGTTACAAGTTTCAGTTTATATTTTGATTGCTGACTTACACATCACTTTTACTGGTAAATATCTGGTCATCAAGAGCTTCAGGTGACATCCATCTTAAAGGCAATTTACGACGTCCCTGTGCCCTGTAAACTTGTTCCTCATAGGTCATGTTACGAGAGAGTCCAAAATCAGCAACTTTGGCGACAAAGCCTTCAGCGACTAGAATGTTGCGAGCAGCAAGATCGCGATGAACGATTCCTTTTGACGACAAGTATTCCTACACCACAAAAGAAACTATTAAAAACTGGTCAAGCAAACAAATTATTCATTTCAATGTGATGTATAATCAATAGTCCCCATCACATTTCCACAGTTCCCTGTGCCATCTTGAAATGTAGCCGGGCCTTTGCAACGAAGTTAGACGAATGTTGAGCTTGCAGCGATGGAGACCTTTTGAAAACACAACTATGAACGAGTCTCTATCATTGCAAGCTCAACGTTCGCCTCTCTTCGATGCAAAGGCCCGGCTACCTTTCAAGAAGGCACAGGGAACTGTAAAGGGGACTATTGAATAAATTTTTGTTAACCAGCTGGAAACTAGATGAGTTATCAAAAAGTGCTAATGCTGATTATTTTATTCTAACTTGTTTTTTAATTAACAACTATTAATGTCCCTGAAACTTGGACCGCTCCACTTGAGCTTTGCAATAATCCCTTATGACGTACAAACCAAACAGTGATCGTATTCTGCTTACCATTCCCTGTGCAATCTGCCACGAGAAAGAAACGAACTGTTCCAACAAACTTTCCAAACTTTGAGTCGTGTTATCAACATCATTGGTATTTGATCCTGAAGGTTCATTAGTTGAAGACGGACAAAACTTGACATATGTCTAAACAAAGGAACAACAACTTAATATGATGTCGATTAATATTGTCCACCAAAAAAGACATTTTAAAACACTATAAGAAATGTCACGTGGCACAACATAATTTCGGTCTAGCTAAATCCTTAACAATAGCACAGGGACCTCTAATATAATCAATCAATAATTATGAATAAAATAGATGAAAAACGCGCGCGAATGCGATTGTTCGTCGCTTGGGCTTCCTGTGTCGACTACTGCTCGTGATATATGTTGGGCTTCCTATGGCCGCCGTTGCTTGGTTACTTGTCCACCCCTTGTGATAATATTACTAACTAGAGGGATTTGCCAAGAAAAGCTACGCGAGAAAAGTTTTTTTAATTTTGCCATTCGTCAGCCATTCGTCACCAAGCAACGGCGGCCACAGGAAGCCCAACAGATATCACGAGCAGTAGTCGACACAGGAAGCCCAAGCGACGAACAATTGCATGTGCCCGTGTTTTTCATCTATTTTATTCATAATTATTGATTGCTTAGGGGTCCCTGTGACAATAGCGTTAATTGAAAACATAGACCACAGGCAGCCCAACTATTGTCTTTGAGGATTTTTTTTAATGACAATAAAGTTATTTTTAAGGTGGCTGACTACTATACGAAAAACAAATCAGAATTTATTATTAGAAAGGTATTTCATAGGAAATTTAATGGTGATTCAGATGAAAAAGAGAAAATTGGGGTGTCCCGAGCTCGTTTCTGAGATATTGGACTTTGAATAGTACCCACTCTGCAAGTTTTCGAACGAAAAATGGCAAAAACTGCGCTTGGAACCAAATAATTCACAACATCAAAACTAAAAGAGCTGTGGACGTATTTTTTTTTAGAAAATCTTACGTGAGGATTTTTCTCGAGATCTGTTAAATAATTATTAGGAAATATGTCCGAGTAAGGTGAACAAATATGTAATATGTATGCTCATAAAGTCCGAAATCGAGCGTAAACGAGCATTTGTATTAGCAGACACAGTATTTTTTTTATAGTTGTAGAAATGAGAAATTTCTTAAAGTTTGTCAAAACAACGATTTTTACCTGTTCTTCCTGAATATCAAAAACAAATCATAGGGTCCCGGGCGAATTTTTGAGTTTTAAGAGAAAAACGAGCCTAAAATCAGCTTTTTCCACCATTTTGACTACTCTGCCAGTCCTGGGAACGGGAGAATTACAACGTTATTTCTGATTGGATACATTTTACCCAATCCAATGAGCTGTTTCTTTTGAACTTACGCCATCTTGTCACGCAACACTCGTGCGATGTTGAGGGAAAGCAGTTGTCATCTACTCGAAGTATTTCTTTTTCAAAAACGTCCCTTAAAACAGGTTTATGGATTATTTCTCAAAGGCAATTCACTTTTCTGTAAGTAGAAGCTATAATAAATGTCGCTATGTATCATTTCATGTGTTCATTGTTTTGTTTTAACTAATTTTCCATCGTCTTTTTGACATATTACAACTTTCATATCCATTATTTTTTCCAACAAAAACGTGCTAAAAAATTGTCTTTTCGACAGAAAATGCCTTTTATACAATGCTTATGTTTTCGTTTTATTTCACTAATGTTGTGCAATTGTTATTTGGATAAGTTTTGAGTCCTATTTTGCCGTTTTTCGTGAAATGTGAGTTTTGTAATTAAAATAATCGCTAGTTCGGCCACCTTTGAAGTTCCTTTTACTTTTATAAATTCACATATCAAGGTGAAACAGATCCCTTTCAAATGACAGCGTATCTAAATCATGATAATGGCTGTTAAATTGCTTAACGCTTTAAAATATACGGCACAAAAATGAATGTTTGGATTCCCTGTATCTCTACCGTGACTCGATGTCGTATGTGCGCGAAGTCATGCGCAGTTTTCTAGTTTTTGTATAGTAGTCAGCCACCTTAACCGCGCGCCGATCGAAATACATATTGAGCGCGTGGTTGGGGTTCCTGTGGTGTATTTGTTTGAATGCGCGCGGATGGGATTCCTGTGGCTTTTTGCAAGCAATTTTTCGGTCGCGCGGAATCGCAAGTACGACAAAAAGATCGAAGAAAGTAGTATATTTATACAAGGTCTGAAACTCGATGGCGTGGATGGATAGATGTGCGCCCCAGCTTGTGGTGACGGCGAAGACTCAACGACGAGCGCCGAGAAGGACGCGAGAAGCAATCGACTCACTCGCCAAAGAAAAACTTTTATATTCAAACTTTTCTTTTGAAACAAGTTTTATTTTCTTATACGGATTTTCACTAAGTAAACCTCTAACAAAAACAAACAGCCAGTGTGTGAAATTTCTTTCCAAGTTTATTGAAATGCTAAACATATAGTTAATATATTTTACAATGTGAAAATATTTTGTTCAAAGTGTATTTAATCAAATCTGTAAAGATGTTTTAGCTTTTATAGTTTTTCGAAAATAGTTTATAAAATACAGCTATAAACGCTTCACACTTTCATAACAAATGTATTATTGTTTGAACCGCTAAACTAACTAAAGTTTTCACGAAATTAAAGTTGAACTTTTTTGATCCAACTGAATCATGATCAAGTAGAAAACTTCGCAAAGCGGCCATCACAATTTACTGTTTAGTTCGGGTTTTAGTTGGTTTGAACAAGATAATATTATTCGTTTTGACATACAAACTTCAACTTCAATAATTACCTGTACACACCAGGCTACTAGAAAAGCTTTCCCTAGTTTTTTTTGTTATAGTGAAGAGCATCGTTGACTTCAAAAGCAAGTGCTCACTTGAATCAGGTGTTTTGAATGAAAACTAAACTCACTGTAGCAGCCACGGCAGTGCAAATCACGATCTTTTTGACTCTCGATTCACCATCGCATGATTTTCACAATAAAATGCATTCTCTTGTTTTCTTTCTTTGAGTTTTAAGTCATTTTAACAATGCAAAAGTTAAATGCAAGACTGTAATCAACACCTTTTTTCGGCTGTATCGGTGAATGTGGTCTCGATCGATATTTTCACGATCGCTCAACGATTGCTCCACGATTGTAAAATTTCCGAAATCCGTCACCACAACCTGGGGCGCACCTCGGTTCCATGCTGCCTTTTTAAAAAATTAATTTTAACCCCTTTGCTGAAGCCGGAGATGATCATACTTTTTACTGTAGTTGAAGATCAACATAAAGTTTATATATTCGAAAAAAAATAAAAATTTTCTCCCATGGCTGATTTACTACGCGCGAAACTAAATTTGTCACGTGACCGAGTTTCATACCTTGTCAAAATACCTCTCTCTTCGATACCGCGCGACTTTGACGAAAAATTGCTTGTAAAAAGCCACAGGAATCCCATCCGCGAGCTTTCAAACAAATACACCACAGGAACCCCACCCGAGCGCTCAATATTTATTTCGCTCGGCGCGCGGTTAAAAATAACTTTATTGTCATTAAAAAAAATCCAATAGACAATAGACAAAAAAGACAATAGTTGGGCTGCCTGTGCATAGACTACATAATTCTTTTACATCTATTTCAAAAATCATTGTCTCAAACAAAGCCACAGTCCACCGACACTCTAAAGTCTACAAAGGATGTCGGTATTTAGTCTCTTGTTATCGATTTATTCATAGCCTATTTTGTTTGTACGTGTTTTTTGTTATATGACCATAATAAGTTGTTTTTGTGGTAGCATAAATATAAATATCTCTTTAAAAAACGTGCAATAAATCACAAAGTAACATTTAACCGGCATCCATTGCAGGCTCCATATTGTGGACCGTAGCTTCGGCCGCGATAACGATTTTTGAAATAGGTGTATATGTTTACTGTTACTTATTATCGAGCTATAACGATTAAAATAAAAACGATAACTGCTTAAGGACGGGGCCTACTACTGCCACTGCGCAGGCTACTGCGCATCTACATAGTTTCCATTTTAACGCGCTATCTTACCTCAAAAGATGACAAAATGCAAATAAAAAACCATCTAACGATGGTAGACGCGGCGGTAGCGGTTTTTATAAAAACAGTCCCACAATGCACTTATGATGACGAATTTCTTTACTTAGTAGGGAGGGGACCGGAAAGAAATTGTCTTATGATGATCTTCGGCGGCAAAGTTTACCACGCGATAACTTTTTAAAACGCCCGGTAACCCCAATTTTTTTATAACTGCAATTATTAAGAACATGTTAAACAATGGTTTTGATGTAAAATTTCGAAAAAGCAACTGATTTTTGAATGGAAAATAGACAAAAATTCGAATTTTCTGAACCTCGTAAAATACAAGTCGCGATGCTAAAAAAATCATATTTCACTACTAACTTTTGAAAATACGTTACAAAATATATATTCCTATTAGAAAATTACTTGTTAATTGTTTACCGCTATCAAAGAGATGTTTCAATGAAAATCCTTTGAAAAAAAAAATTATTTGTCGATGCTGGTAAAATCGTGACGTCAGCCATATTTAAGACTCATTATTTCTCTTAACTGCCCGTTGACCCCACCTTTTTTAGACAGATTTGTAGAACCCTCTGAAGGGTTAAAACAACTCACATAGTTATTTGAAGAATACATTACTTTTTAATTAGTAGGCCCCGTCCTTAAAACAAATTAAATATACAAATAATCAAGTGTCACTTGTTGTAGTGATAATCTCTAACGTGGACAACATTGACTGTATTCTTGGGCTGCGATCATTCCCAGGAGAGTGAATTGAACAAAAGAAACGGCAGCCATGCTGATGGTTTTGACAAAAGAAAACCATCACCGTAACTGGTGGTCCTAACTGATGGTTGCAAACCATCAATACCGAGATATTGATAAAATTGTGTCCAACACTTACCTTCTTGCGTTTGTCTTTCAAAAAGTTAAGTAAATCACCGTGCTGTGCAAACTCCACAACTAAAAACACCTGGTCCTCTTTGGTGCAACAGGCAACCATTGCAATTATGTTTCTATGGCAGCCAACATTCTTCATACAGTTGATTTCACTTAGGAATTCATTTTGACCTTGTGCAGTTGCCCCTTCTACAAAAAATGACATCGATTATTATTATAAATCTTGCTTTTTTGTACGTTAGATATTGCTAAAAAGTTAATTATTACATATCATTTTTCTGTTGACGTTCGTAATTTTTTTCAGTGAAACGGTGTTCACAGTAGAGCCTAATTACGAGCCATTAGTATAGGAAATCGCATGATCTTGAGTACAATTCGTAATTAATAGGTACGAGCGATGTTTTGAAAGTTTTCGAAATTGGACGGGCCTTTTAGGCGAGTGCAATTTGATAACTTTCAAAACATCACGAGTATCTATTAATTACAAATTGTACGAGAAGATCGTGCGATTTTTTATTTATAATATACTGAAAAACTAATTGGAACTCTGCAGAGTACAATTTACGATTTAATTGTACTCCTCTCGTCCAATCAGAATCGAGTAATTTTGTACAATATATTATAATATTTGTTATCAAGATATTATTATATTTGTAAATTCCTTTATATAATTATTTTAATAAGAAATATGGCTGATTATACTATATATTGATATATTGCAGGAACGACAACTTTGTTAAGGAGAAACATTGACTGTAACTACTTACCATGCATCATTTTAACAGCAACAATCATATCTTTCCTACACTCTTTATTGCCCTTGTTTGAAGATGTTTCTGTTGAAATAGTTTCATTGACAAGTACATTGCTGTCCATTCGTCCTTTCCATACTTTACCGAAGGCTCCTTGACCGAGCTCCTCCAGTAACTCTACTTGACTGATGTCAATCTCCCAAGGCTCGTTTTTGGCAATACATCTGTTTAGATCGAGTTCAATTAAAGATTGATCATACAGCAATAGATAATCTTGGTATTAGTAATACTAGTTATACAATGGTTTCGAGTGGCATACCATGGAATATCCCAAGAGTCCCTTGTATTTTCAAGCATACTGCTATACGTACAAAGAAAATACAATAGTCCCTCTTCACAGTTCCCTGCGCCATCTTGAAAGATAGCCGGTATTTCTACCAATGACCTCAATCGTGAGACAATTGATTAAGTATCCTTTTAATTTCACATTCCACGATGAATAACCTATTTCCTTCTATAATTATATTATTATCCGTTTTAAAACTTACTTTCTTGGTAATTGCTTTCTTCTTTTGATGAATACAACGAGCAAAAGCGAGGAAATAAGGACTAGCACACCACAACCCAGACCCACTCCTATAATAGTACTGGAAGAAACCTCTGCATCTTCTTCAATGCTGCTATTAAGGGTTTCTGTTGTAGGAGTCACAACTGCGGGATACTGTGGACCACTGGCTAGGTATATGAATAAAAAAAATACAAAAGTGTACAAGATTGTTATTAGTTTTTTCTAATACTATAGGTGGACGTACAGTGCCGTATTTTGTTATGGTTTTGCCAACCAACCATTGTTATCAAAACAAAGAAAATTAAAAAAAAAATATTGAAAAATGGTTTGCAAATTAGCATTACAATACCAACACTTGTAATTACTACGCTTACCTACATTATTACTCACACAAAATGCATGTACTTACTGATAGGTTTACTTTGGAAAGCCAATAGAATAGTAAACCCTTCACCAACATGTTGGGGATCAGACTTAAACTTTACCCATAAGTACTCTCCAGTTGATGTTTGCCACTTTTCATATGAGCGCGTTTCACTTGTAAGATTCTTCAACAACATAGCTCTCTCATCCTTACCGTTTCTTATCTCTAAGTAGTCTCCTAGAGCCAAGTTAAACTTAGACAACAAAAAGCCAACTATATTATTTTGGGGTGCGTTGATAAGCCATTTGCATTCTTGGTCGTTTGTATATTGGTCAGGATAGAAAGGATTTTTGATGGGGTTTTCGTCACTGGTTACTATTTCAGGTGATGAGGAATAACATGCTGCATGTAAAACAAAACATCGATATAATAATCTTTCTTCTGTTAACATAAAACATAAATATTCTACTTATATTAATGTTTCGCCTTATTCGATATATTCGAAGTTAATATCAATATAACAACTTGATGAGAATTCGACAAAAGAAATCATGTATGTGAAGAGTGCTGATTTGCATAAGTTTACTTTTATCTTGACAATTTTAGTAAAATATGAAAGAACTATAGTTGGATCTAAATAGGTAATGATACAGTATTTGCGTCCGATCTGTATGAGATATTAAGTGGCTAGTCTTCTACATACATGTTATTGTGGCCAGCCTGTGCGGCCTTAGTGTAGATAGGGCAGGCCACACACACTGAAAACTTTATGGACTTTATTGCCTACTCTCCCCAAATACATTCAAATAGTTGAGTGGACTGCTTGATATAAGAATATAAATTACTTTATGGTAGCAGACCAAATTTATACCTTTTGGCTTGTTGACAAATTTCCATGTTAGATTGAATCCCGCAGCAATATCGTTTCCATCAGATTTAAACATTATCCACAAGTTCTTATCAGAAGAGGCCCATCTTTCGTCCAAGTCTGGCCTACTCGTAAAATTCTTCATTAACAAAGCACTGTCATTCATACCGTCTCCTATCTCTAAATAGTCCCCTGGTTGAGCTAAGTCAAACTTTGTGAACCAAAATCTGATGATCTTCTGTTGGGGTGCGGTGATGAGCCAGGTGCATTGTAGATTGTTGAGATAGAATGAATCGAAAGGACTTAAATTGCTGACGGTTGTATTTACCATATCTGTCGATACACAAGCTGAAAGTGCACAACAACGTAAAACCTTAATATGTATTCAGCTTTGGGTGGTTTTTGACTAGAGGAAAAACACTGGAACCATGAAATAAAAACAAAATAGTTACTAACTAATAGTTTCTATTTAGTGACTATTTAGTCAGTATCACTCAACAAGAAACATATCAAATACAAAAGGAAACATACAGCTTTACTTGTCTTTGATAGTGACTAATAGGCACTAAATAAGAACTATTACACAGTAGCATTTTGATTTTATTTCATGGATGAAGTGTTTTCGCTCTTAAATTAAATTTTAAAAATGCAATATATTAAAAGTTTTTTTATTTACCTTTGGGTTTTTCTACAAACTTAATTTTCATCTCAAAACCTGTGAATGTATAGTGGTAATGAGACTGGAACCGAACCCATAAAACCCGCCCAATAGATGCCCTCCGCTGGTTTATTTTCAAATTATTCATCTCTACATTCGTGCCATTTTGTATTTCTACAAAGTCTCCGGGTCCCAAGTCAAGGTGGGTGAACATAAACCCGACGTGGTGATGGTGCGGAGCGGTGATAATCCATGTGCATTTCTGCTTTATTGGGTAGTAGTCTGGATAGAAGGGACTTGTGATTGATTCATTGTCAGCGTTAACTCTTGCAATACCGTGCGCACAGGCTGAAAGCGGAATGAAAAGACACGCGAGCATGTTAATTTCGAAATGTTAGAGTGGATGCAAGCAATAAAAACGGATTTCTATTTTCAAAAGATGCACTTGTTCCTCGCTCGTTCTTGTTTTACACAAATAACTAGTACTCGTGAGTAAAAATTTGTAAGTCTCACTTTCTTTGAAGTAGTCTCTATATACTTCTCGGGAAAATGAACCAAAATAAAATCGTAAAACGTGAAATTGGTCACTTTCGTATACCCTATTTAACAATCCTTCTCGTCCTAAAACATGATTCCCATTATAAAGAAGGGAAAGTCTTTTGTTCACTGTTTGTTCTTATGTTCATTCATATATGCATTTATCAAAACGTTTCTTACGCGTGTAAAAATCATCAATATAAGTAAACAAATAAACAATCATAAACTTTTCAAAAAACAATTTTAACAACAAAGATCCAATGTTCTAACACGGCCAATTTTAATTATATTGTCACATTAAAACCGTTTTACATTTACGGCTGTGTAATCTTGTAACAATTACTCCATGGAGTCCGATTTATTGGCCTCTTCTAAATATTGTACATGTGGGGAAATTAAATCATTTAAAATAAATTTTCTTGATGAATAGCAAGTTGTGCTGCTTCGAGCCACTCATAGTCTCCTGAGTCCAACAGTTCTTTTCTGGTTTTCATGACCTTTTGAAAATAGAAATCCCTTTTCAGTGCGTGCATCCACTCTAACTTTTTAAAATGGAAAGCATTTTATTATAAGCAACGCTCGTTGCATATTCTTCTGTTGCACCATCAGATAGAAGCTTTTCAACTATTTCTGTTTTTTTTCTTCCTCGTGTCGATCAACAGCTTCATATATAAATGATTGCCATGAGAGTTCAGAATCATCGGATTGTTTTGTACTTTTACACTGTTTTTACCAATAAATTTGTTTAATCCTGGCCTACTCTCGGCTGATTTTCTGAGTTTTTAGGTTTTTTTTAGGATTCAATACTTAGACCGTAAACTTAGTCCAAATTAGTATTCTTGTTTAAGACATGCACAATTGATTTCAAAATCCCACCCCTACCGCTGAACCGTGAACCAGGGTACGTGGGCTCAAGAAAATGATGCTATAGATGCCCCCGTTAGTTGTCATGAGGTTAACTAACGCTTAAATACCACTTAATTTTTGCATGTTCATGGTATCATACAGCACTCGGCTCACAAGAGGAAAACAGAGAGTTGGAAAACCCTTCTGGAGAGCGAACAACACACAAAATAAACACAACTCACAAATAACCAATGCCTTAGCAAGGAACCTACCCTAATTTCAACCTTGAGCACAGCTTTTAGTGGCTTAGCCTGCACACGAGAAACTATATCATAACTAGATTATAATAGAATACTTTAAAGTAATGAATTTAACTTACCATCAATGTTATATTTGAATTCATTTTCCATGGAGAATCCGCGAGCAGTGTATTGGTCATCAGATTTGAAGTTGAGAGTACACACTGAGACACATAAAGACAACCACTTGTTCAGGAATCTTTTTATGTTTGTAAAATTTGCATCCACGTCATTGTTGAAATGATATTTTTTTCCTTGGCTTTCTAAGAAAACAGAATCGCCTTGGGCCAGGTCAATATATGTAAACTTAAGCCTAACAATCCTTCCAATCTGTCTCAGGTTAAAACGCTCGGCATAGTATCGGGCATATACAGGGTTGAAGTCCCATTGACAATCATGGCTGTTTGGATAGTAGGCTGGATAAAACGGGCTTGTAACACGTGCTCTCTTATCGTCCATGTGTACCTCATTGGGACAGACTGTGAAAAAAAATTGGAATTCTTGGAATTTTTTTTTTTTTTGTGTAAAATTTAAAACCAAATTCAAATTTTATGATTGCTGATGTATGTTTCCGACTACACGAACAGCCTCAACTGTTAACATCTGAGGCCTTGTGTAGTTCCTAAGCGATGTGAGATATCCATGACGCCAGTAGCTTAAGGAAGAAGTTGTTTTGGAATAGCTGTTTTACTGATGTGGCCGCGCGGCAAAATAAGTAAAACATGTGTACGTACGCAGGCTATGACGCCAGCGAAGCCAAAAATAGTTTGCTTCAACATTTGCTCGATTTTGTTGAATGGCAATTTTTAAACGCTTTTTTAAAAGCATTTATACAGAGTTTAAAAACTCGTATTCAACACGATTCAACACGATTCAACACGTTTCAATAATGTTGAAAGAGTTTAAAAGAGTTTAAACATTGCCATTCAACAAAATCAAACGGATGTCAGTAAAGCAAATGTTGAAACTGTTTGCCCGCGGGCAAAGCGCACAATCTCTACAAACTCTCTTGTAAGCCATGTTAGCACTACAACGACTTAGATATATTAAAGACATATATATATTGATTGAATTATCAAATTTCTTACAATATATGTAGAAGGCCGAACAGGCCACTGATGGGTAGACCAAAAGGTCTAAAAGAATGCCTAATAGGTTAAAAGCAGGCCAAAATGTCCAAAAGCAGGCCTAACAGGCCAAAAGCAGGCCAAAACGGTCAAAAGCAAGCCTAACAGAAATAACTATTGCTCCAAAACCGGCACTTGCATACTACTCATTAGGTTCGGAATCCGACCTCTTAAATGTTAATAAAACTACTCATCGATATTACTTTCTTATGTACGTAAAATTAAGTATTTACGTGCACATTTGAGCGCAAGTAACTGAAGCAAATAAAAGCAATTAGATTGAATTCTGCAAAAGCCAGAGTCATGTGTAGTCTAAACTATCGATGAGGTTAAGAAAAGTAGAACATTAAACCCCTGCGGAATCACAAACGTATTCGCATACTTATATTACGCACGCTTATTTTCTGCTGAAAAAGCTTTCACGCACAATATTTGTTGCAACCAAACAGCTCATTGACACGCGAAACGTATAAAAGTGCAAAGTACAATGCCAATATATATTTGTTCGCACTTCATGGTGTAATAATAAATGTCTGGTGTCATTGATGAATATTAATTTAAGTCTAATCTTCTCACCCTTATTTGCGGGATTCCATATTAAGTTGAATTCTCCAAAAACAAAAGGAGACAGTGTGAGCTTGTACGATACCAACAAATATCTTCCACTAGTTGTCCTTTTCTGTGTAAATGCAGTACCAGTAGAAACATTGCCTAGCCATACTGCACTTTTATCCATACCATCTCGAAATTCGATATATTCTCCTTCACCTAATACACATCGTGTAATGTGAAATATAATTATTTTGTCTTTAGGTACGGTTATAAGCCAAGTACAACTTTTATTGGGGGGTTCGTCTCCAAGAACATATGGAAAATAGATATATCCTCTTTGACCAATAGGTACGTAAGGTGGTTTATAACAGGCTGCAGAAAAATGGAAGTGTGAAAATAAACATTTTCCTTCATTCCTCTTACTTTCCGTTACTCCCCTTTCTTCTCCTCCCTTCCCCTTCAATTCCATTCCCTTCCTAGATCTCCTCCTTCCTATCCGTTCCTTCCCCTGTTATGGCTTGCTTTACCCTTCCTTCCCCTATCCTACCTTTTTTCCCCTTCCTTACATTTTTCCCCTTTTAATTTCCTTCTGCATTAATAACCACAAAAAAAAACTTTTTAATACCTTTGTTATATTGTTCAAACGGCGTCTGTGCATGTATTGATAGAACTGATAAAATAAATGACAACAATTGACAACAATGGGCCATTCTGATCTGTAACGTTTTGATTCACTGATGATAAAAATCAAATAATATTGTAAGTTAGTCGCATTTAATTTCGTCTTTTTAGCATGCAATGTAAGGTATTTTACATTGCGGCCTTTGATACCGTAGAGCATTTAATTTTGCTATCTCGCCTTGACAAAAGTTTCGGGATCAGAGGGACGGCTCTGAGTTGGCTTTCATCATATTTATCAGATCGTACTTAACGGGTCGCATTGAATGGAAACTTAACATAACCCTTCAAGTTACAGCAAGGTGTTCCGCTGGGATCGTGCCTAGGTCCTTTACTCTTCACACTCTACGTAAGCATATTGTTTGAAGTTGTGAAAAAGCACTTGCCTAGTGTACATGCGTACGCGGACGATACGCAGTTGTATCTAGATTTTAAACCTGATTGCATGTACTGCCCTTTTTTACTCGTGGCGCGAAACATCAATATTTGAGGGCTCAACAATATTTCATCTCAATCATTTCATTTACTTTGTTTTCTTTACTGTTAAAAAGTATAAAATATATTCAGAAAGTGAACTTATTTCTTTGTAAGTAAAATATATCAATATCTTTAGTTGTAATTTAATTTGTTTATTATGTTGTAAACAAAATCTGTTAAAAAATGCTGTTGTAAAACAAAATCTGTTGTGAAATAAAAAAATTGAAATAAAAAAAACTGAAGAAAGCTGAAAACTGCTCACCTTTTCTCTTTTGTATACGATCTGAAAATGTCTTCACATATCTCCAAGCATGTGAAATTTATGATGCCAAACGCTGCTATAAGTATTAACTTGTACCGATCAAGTATAAACGAATTGTCGTTTACTACTCTATAGATTTTGCTCAGTGAATCATTCTCGAAATTATCACAATTATCTGAACACTTCCTCATGAAACATACGTTTACTAGTACAATACTCAAGGTGTTATCTAGCACCGCTGTACTGTTTGTACAAAAGGCGCATTTATACAGGTATAGCCTCGATTCAAATGTGATTTCTATTGGTAAGCGCTAGCACTTTCCGATGCTTTGCTTGGCATTCGTTAATTTTTTTACAACAAATCGAGGCTAAGACTGTCGGTTAAATGCGCCTTTTGTCAAAAAGTACAGCGGTACTAGATAACGTGAAACTAGAGTAATCCGGCGCTATTTCACCGTGGTTTTTTATACAGCTGTTTGATATGAAAAGAAAACACATTGCAACTCTCATTAACATCTTATTCACAAGATTCAAGGTTGAAATATGTTTCTAAAAAGACTTTCTATGAGACAGCAGGGGGTTTTGATAAGAAACACAGCCAAATGAACATTTTATTTACAAAGCCTTTTCAGTCAAAACATCATGGCGCGTCTTCTCAAATTAAGTTTTCTTTTCAATTATAATCCCCAGGTATATCCCAGTATGGTATTTTAATTGTTTTTCGAAAATACAAAGAATGTATGGTTTGGAAGGACGTTTTTGAAGACACCATACATTTCTCTGTAATTTTGGCAGAGTTTAATTTAATTGGATGCTCATAATTTTTTTCTATTTAGCCAAACGTTCTGAAACTTGGTCAATAAGCTTATAATTGGTTACTCTCCCATGAGACTGGGTTATTTTTTCTGGAACCATTATTAAATTAGTTTTTCACACTCGTACTCAGTTCCTTGCTCGATATGGACAAGGCCAATTTAACATGATTGTGACTTGAATTAAAAGTCGAAAAATTCTCGGGTTTTTTTTCATCCAAAACTTGGATCTAAACGATTTTTTCCTTCCTCGGACTCATCTTTCTTATGAAGGATAACTTAGTAATACTTAGTTCGGAATCGCAACCATCATGCAACATTTTGAACACTCGCAGCTTTTGTAATTCTTTATAAATTACTACAATGAAAAATGGGGGTCGGTGTATTCGTTTTCAGGATCGAGCTGCAAATGCCATCTTGGTTTTCTTATAAAAGTAAAATCATCCAGGCGTTCCTCGTCGCGCGCAGTAAGGATGCGCAGGAACAATGCCTGCGAACGTCCTTAACAGTATGGGTAAAATGGAATAAGAATTACGAGTTTTATGTTTACAAGCTTTCTCTGTAACGGTCTCTTTTGACCGTGAGAAGACTGAGAACGAGAAAGGGAAAAAAGAGGCTAGCGCTAAGTTTACATTTAATGTTGGTATCTAGCATTATGTTGTGTCACGTGACATTTCTTTTAGTGTTTTAATGTCTAATGGTGGACAATGTTAAGGAAATTGACTGCACATAGTTTTGTTACCTCTAAAATCTAAAATCTGTTGTTTTTGCATCTTTGATTCTCTAGCGGTGTGGTCCAGGTTCGAGCTCCGGCTCAGGCATGGATTATATGTGAGTTGAGTTTGTTTGATTTGTTCTTCTCTCCTATATATGCCACGAAGGTTTTTCAAAGGGTTTATCCGGTTTTCCTCCCTCCGCAAAAATGAACATGTGAGCTGAGTTGTGTGCAAAATAATTAAGCGCGTAGAGGTAGTGAGTGTCTATCTGAGTCCAGCCTAGAAGAATTGAGACGTTAAAAAAGTGATACTTTTATAATTGGAACTATCTTGCCCTATCCTTTGACACTACGCCCGTTGGTCTTCCCACAAATATTTTTAACATCACCTTATAAGGCCGGTACGCATGTCACTAGGCCATAAGTCGCTGCAACGTCGTTTCGTATGCATTGCCTCGAAAACACTTCGTCGCGACAAAAGTTCACTCATTTTGTTGCTACGACCTGACGCATGAATTCAAACCATTTTTAATTTGTGCGACGTGTCGTGAAGACAAAATTCTGTCGCGGGGACAAACATTTCCACAAAAAGTTTGTGTGCACACGAGAGGAATTGTCGCCGCAACGTGCATGTCGCCGCGTCATATTGCAGCGACTTGTCGCCTTAGTATGTACGGGTCCTTAAGCGATGACTTCTTATATATAACACTTTGCTGAAAGGCTATGAATATGATACCCCCAAAAAAATCCTATAACAAAAAGGTCACTCATTTGCAGAAATTGATTGATAACGATCAAAAGTCTCTTATAAGACTCTTAAGCATTCTTTGCCGAATGCCGTTACGACCGGAGATGACAACAGGTTAAACGTCAATGCTTAGAGTGATGGCGCTTCACGCATTAAAAACATGTCTAGGAGCTTTGATTCTAGTACTGTGTCTTGCTGGAAATGTCTTGGGCGAACGTAAGTTTTTGTTTTAATAACGGTTTTTGGATTGTTTATTTTTGATTGAATAGATATTTTTGTAGTAAAAGTGTACGATAACAAGAGATTAATCTAGTGTGGTCTGCGTCGATGTTTCTAAGGAAACAACTTAATTGAGTTAAAATGAATAATCGATAAATTACGGTTAAACTAGTGTTTACTGCGTCGATAACTAGCGGTTAAATTAGAGCTACATTTGTATTATGTGCCTCGTCTATGTTTCTAATGAAACAATTGGGGTTAAAATGTGCGATAAAAACTAGTATGTGCTATGCTTGTCTTTCTAAGAAGAATTCGACTAAAATTGTAGTTAAATATTTTGTACGGAAACGGAACAAGAAAAAAGTCAGAATAAATCGAATTTGTTGATCTTTTTTGTTTTAGTATCGTATTCCGTGACCAATACTTTAGCCATCGCGTGACAAACTCAATTGCTGCACCGTCATAATGCAATTTTAAATATTTGTTTTAATAAATGTCGGTCGTCAGCACTTTAATTCCTAGTTATTAACAAATTACAAAAGTTCATCAAAACCACAACGTCTTTCTTGATTGTTAACTAACAAAAAACATTCGTATCTTGTCACGTAAAACGAGTCAAGGGTCATCAAACAAAGAGCCACAGTTCTAAGATTTAAAACAATTTATTTTTGCTCCGCCCGTATTTACAATGAATAAATCACAGTGTTTGTTTACATACCATTAATAACTACTTGTGTTCAATGATATCGATTGAGCCCGATGATTGAAACTCTTGTGTATACTATTTTGTTTGAAAATTACTGCAATACCGATACAGCGCGACGCGCAGAAGTATGACCACATTTAATGTATTCACATACTTCTATGCACGGGAGTTTGTACTTTAAACAGACACATTTGATTGGAAGCTGTCTGATTTTATCGAATAAGGCATGTAAAAACTCGTTTCGCAGCATAATGTCCGTGCATAGAAGTATGTGAATATATTAAAAGTGGTCATACTTTTGCGCGTCACGCTGTAAATCAGTTCAAAATTGATCCTTTTTGTTAAACACGTGTCTATAATTTTACAATAATTTTATTAATTCATTGGTAATTAGTGTTCTAAGAGATCAACTTCATCAGCTGTCTATAAAAACTCTTGTATATACTATTTTGTTTAAATATTACTGCGATATCGTTATTAAATCAGTTCAAAAGTGATCCTTTTTGTTAAAAAAGTGTGTCAATAATTTTACAATAATTTTATTAATTCATTGGCAATTAGTGTTCTGAGAGATCAACTTCATCAGCTGTCTATTGAGTCATTGACCTGCATGCATCCATGCATTGGCTATCCTTGATAGCTAGCGAGCTGGAGGATTCGTCTGACCTTTTTGTTTGATTTTACGTTGTAATTTTTTTCCCACTCCCCCCTCCTCCCTCAAAAATCTAATGGTCCGTCCCTTAGTGAGAGTCAAAAGTTTAGACGTTGTCTATACACTTGAATGCTGATAGGATCCTTAAGTTCAGTATAGCTTTAGGGTCATCATGATCATACATCAATCTGAAAAAGATCTCTCCACAGTTATTAATTAATTGTTTCTTGAGGTTAATCTTGATATCACCAAAGTAATCAAATAAAAATAGCTGGAGTTTTAAAAGGTACATAGTGTACACGATTGACTTTGCTTAACTGGCTCATTTTTAAATGCCTTTTCAACCTTTCCCCATCGACAACATCATGATTATCATCATCATCACATCATCATCATTATCGTCATCATCATCATGCATCACATCATCATCATCATCATCATCGTCGTCATCATCAGCATCATTATTGTCATCATCAGCATCGTCATCGTAAACATCATCGTCGTCATCGTCATAATAAGCATCGTCATCAGCACCGTCATCGTAAACATCATAATTGTCGTCATCATCAGCACCGTCATCGTAAACATCATCATCAGCATCGGCATCATCCTCATCATCATCATCATCATCATTGTCGGCATCATCATTAACATCATCATCACAAACATTATCATCATCATCATCATTGTCAACTTCATCATCATCATCAGGCTTTTTGTCCAGATATAGGCAAGGAGAGCGACGTAGTGTTTACAAGTGTTGGTATTAATGTGATGCTAATTTGCCAACCATTTTCACAATAAATTTTTTAATTTTCTTTGTTCTAATAATAATGGTTGGTTGCAAAATCATAACAAACTACGTCACTGTACGTCCCCCATTAAGATGATATTAATCAAACTTTATATAAACCGACAAGAGCATATAAGCCTCGAAGAGAGGGATTGCTCTCATTTTTGGTAAATAAATGGTGAATAAATTATAAAGTTTCATATCAGCGGCATAAATAATATATATTATTGCCAACATCTTGTTTCACAAAATGCAAACAAATATTTTACAACACTTGTGTGAATTCTCGCGCGCTGATTGGTTAATTTACCGTGATCAATAAGAGGACAGACACACTGTGCTCACGTCATCATGTCACACAACACTCGAGCAGAATTGAGGGAAAGTTTGTCAGCGACAAAGTTTTTTCATCAAAAAAGGATTTTAAAAACAAGTTTATGGATAAATTATCAATGGAAATTACTTTTCTGTAAGTAGAAAATTTTAATAAATGTAACTATGCTGTCATAGAGTTGTTGTCGTTTTAATTTTATGGCTTTTTCAGTCTTTTTGACAAATTTTCACTTACAATCAAATCGGTAGTCTTTTCAACAAAAACGTGGCTGCTCAAAATTACATTTTGGATGAACAATACCATTCTTTCAGGACTGATATGAAAAGCTTAGAATGTTATACAAAGGTTAGACATATCGAGTATTGTGTAATCTTCTATATGATCAGTTTTTATGCTTTTTTATGCAATTTGTTTGAAAGGGTGAAACCTGAACCCAGCTAATCGGCCATGTTTGACGTTCTTGTACATTTTTAACTTCACTTAGCTCTCTAAAGACAAACAGTACACTATATTTCTGTATAAAAATAGGCTTATTTCTTTTTTTCCGGCAGAAAAAAAGATCATTTTCGTAAATTGTGAGATTTTCCGTACGTAACTTCAAGAGAAACCATTGAGTTCGATGCGTGACAAATTCGTCATTTTTCGTCCGTTAACTTACATTTTATTTTTTGTACATTTATTTTAGTTTGTGTTGTAAAAAACAAATTGCACATGGATTTTTCGTTGTCTGTCCTCTTATTGACACACTCTTGACGTCATAAAATGTTCAAAACTTTGCAGTGAAACCCCTCGCTACGCTCGTGGTTCCACTTGAGTTTTGAACATTTTATGACGTCAAGAGTGTGTCAATAAGAGGACAGACAACTCAAAACCATGTGCAATTTGTTAATTGGATCTTGTTTCACGACTATATATAGCAATTTTGGAGAAGCTTACCTAATAAACTAATGACTGGAAAAACTAGGAATTACAGCTATTATGGTAAAGCTGGAGGTCGATCGCGATGCAACGCTTTTGCCTCAAAAATCAACAGTTCCTTTCGATAGTGCAATTTCTGTTCACCAACCTTTTTGAAATAGGTGTATGGTGAATGCTATACACTAGAAAATTTTATTATTCCAATATTTCAGTTTCAGTGAATGTAAAATTTCAAGTATGTCCAAAACTGTTAAACCATCTATCACGTGGTCACGTGCAATTCCTGTTCACCAACCTTTTTGAAATAGGTGTAGGGTGAATGCTACACTAGAAGATTTTTATCATTCCAATATTTCAATTTCAGTGAATGTAAAATTCCAAGTATGTCCAAAAGTGATGAACCATCTATCACGTGATCAATGTCTTGATCAACCTCAGCTTATTGACTGTCCGCAATTTGGCTGTGTGAATGGATGGAGGTGTTGCCCAACTGGTGATACTTGTGGAGTTAGATGTACTGCTGCTGAAACTAGAGGTGAGAAGGTCTTTTACTTTCTTATTATGAATATTTGATTATTTGTTTGTCGATCTGGTTGGTGGGCTGATTGTCTGGTTGTTTAATTTGGTTGTTTGTTTTCTTGACTACTTCTCTGTCTGCTTTGCTGTGTTTTCCGCATTCTTTTCTCAGTTATATATATATATTTTTTGTTTCCTTCCAGCATTATGCCCTATCCCTGTTGACATAGCCTTGATATTGGACGTATCTGGCAGCATCAACGACAAGGACTGGGGACGAGTCATTGAAGCACTGGAAAGCTTTGTAGACATGTACGACATCTCCGAAGAAAGAACTCATCTTGGTGTTGTAACATACAGTACTAACGCCTCCCTAATGGTTGGGTTTAACGATTTTCAAGGCGTCCACCGACATTCAGCAAATCTTAAACGAGAAATTGATTACATTGAGCTGCAACCAGGGATAGCTAACTTGGATAAAGGACTGAGGCTTGCTAATGAAGAACTCTTTGAGTTTTCCAAAGGAAATAGAAACGTAAAAAAGGTATGGATTATTGATGGCGATGTTTACTTATACGTCCATTAACATCCTCGGAAACTCAGGGTCTACTCAGTAGTGGGGGTCCGTGAGAGACAGGAAAAAAGGAATTAAATCCGAAGATTTTTTTTTACTGTTATTCCATCGATTTATTGCTAGTTTGCTGTTTGGTTATTTTTTATATTCTTCTTTTTCCTTCAGTTCTTCTTCTTCATCTATTTCTTCTTCTTCTTCTTCAAATTCTACTTCTATTTAGCCCTTCTTTTTGTTCTTCTTCTACCTCTTCTTAATTCTTCTTCTTCTTCATCATCATCTTGTTCTTTTTGTTCTTCTTGTTCTTCTTGTTCTTCTTCTTGTTCTTCTTCTTGTTCTCCCTCTTCTTGTTCTCCCTCTTCTTGTTCTCCCTCTTCTTGTTAACTCATTAATTGACGCGGTTTTTAATTAACTGGCTGTTTGTTAGTAGGTAGTACAGTCCTATGCCTGGACGTTTATTTGAAGAATTTGTTGATTTGATTCAGTTGTTGGTTAGATGGACCTTTTGTTGGATTATTTATCACTCAGTTGCTTGGTTAGTTTGGTTTCGATATTGCACTTTTTGAACAAAAATATTTCATACGGTTGTGAATTGTTTGCCATATTTGTTATATATAAATACATGTTCCCATGTTTATACTTTTCGTTGTGATATTCTCTTCTTAAAAGTATCTTTCATCGTAAAACCTTTCAGTACTGCATAGTTCTCACCGATGGAGCACAGTCGAACACTGGTTCTGGGGTGTCTGCACACGATGCAGCAGTGCTCTTGAAGGCCAAGGATGTCACTGTTAGCATAGTAACAGTCGGTAACGATGATCCAAGTCAAGACCTGTATCAAATAGCAAGTACTTTAGACCATGTGTACCATGCTAGAGACGTTGGAAAAGTCACGGAACAGCTCGCTAAAATAGTGAATAACGAGTGCCAAGGTAGGAGGAAAATGATCAATCAATCAATCAATCCATCCATCCATCCATCAATCAATCAATCAATCCATGCATGCATCCATCAATCAATCCATCCATCCATCAATTAATCAATCCATCAATCCATCCATCCATCCATCCATCAATTAATCAATCCATCCATCCATCCATCAATGAATCCATCCATCCATCCATCCATCCATCCATCCATCCATCCATCCATCCATCCATCCATCCATCCATCCATCCATCCATCCATCCATCCATCCATCCATCCATCAATACATCAATACATCCATCCATCCATCCATCCATCCATCCATCCATCCATCAATTAATCAATCCATCCATCCATCAATCAATCCATCCATCCATCAATTAATCAATCCATCAATCAATCCATCCATCAATCCATCCATCCATCAATTAATCAATCCATCAATCCATCCATCCATCCATCCATCCATCAATCCATCCATCCATCCATCCATCCATCCATCCATCAATTAATCCATCCATCCATCAATCCATCAATTAATCCATCCATCCATCAATCCATCCATCCATCAATCAATCAATCCATCTATCAATTAATCAATCCATCAATCAATCCAACAATCAACCCATCCATCCATCCATCAAACATGCAATCCAACACATCAATCAACCAACAATCAATCTATCAGTCAATCAATCTGAATCAATCAATCTAGCAGTCAATCGTGGAGGAAGTTGTATATCTCATACAGATTCGTCCTGATTTGCACAAGTTTTAACTTTAATTTTCTCTGACAGATTTACTTTTATCTTAAAAATATGATAGTTTGCAGTTTCATAAAAACTATGTACGATATTCGCGACCGATCTGTATGAGATATACAACGGCTCGTCTCCAACTGGCCATTGTATATCTCATACAGATTGACCGCTCGTATCGTATAAAGTACCTATAATTATTCTAATTGTCCTATATTTTATGTCAGGTTGTAAGAATGTCGACGTAGTTCTTGGCATACCTAATTCACTAGATCCTAATCTCCTCTTTGACCTGCAAACTGACGTCAATACCTTCGCCCCAATGTTCCACGTTACCAACAGATTCAGCCACATTGGAATAGTAATCTACAATGAAGACGCTAGTTTATACCGTCCCCTAGGTCAAGACTACACGATACAAGATGTACAAATGAGTATAAACAGTATACAACCATCGTTACTGAATGGTTTCAATACGGCGGCTGCGATGAGGGTAGCTGCAGACCACGCTTTTACTATGTATGGTGGTGTAAGGCAGTCTTATCCTAAAGTCATGGTCCTTTTTGTACCAAGGTAATTAATAAAGAAGATTATGTCAATATGTACAAAAATGTCAAAGTTATTGAGAGTGTAAAACGCAATATGCGGTAGATACCAGGTTACATCCACGTGAGTCGGTAATCATTATATTAACGTGCATTTCACCCCTAATACAATTCTTTCTGTATCGATTCTACATGAATTGAAGTGAATAGTTGAATAGTCACATTTTTTCATTGATTTGAGTGATGGGTCTTTAAGTTATAAGGGTTCATAAGTTATACTTCCGATATGTTGATGACTGTGACGTCATACCAGGCTTCATTAAATATACAAACTTTAACAGGCTCACACAAACAGTATTGAAAAGACAAAGGTAATATATCAAACACCGACGCAGCCTATACTAGTTTACTCGCTAGTTTCCATTTGAAAAGACATAATTATGCTCGTCGTTTACACAAAGTTAAGTGTAAATTTGGCGTGTAATAATGACCAGTGTACAGTAATATGATTAAAACAAGTAAACGCAAATGCGGCCTGGTATGACGTCACATTCATTAACATATTGGAAGTATAAACCCTTATAACTTAAAGACACATCATTCAAATCAAGAAATAGACTTTCAAAAAGTCCCTTTTAGCGCCCCTGCACAAGGGTCGAACTCGCCTTGCGGCTCGTAGCTCGTTTCGCGCTTAGCGCTCAACTTACTGGCTCGCTTCGCTCGTTACTGTAACAAACTTCGCTCACTAGTCCTGTGATAAAGGAGTTCGACTTGGGCAAGTCTAATCAAGAAATATTTTACTATTCAACTATTCACTTCATGTAGAATCGATACAGAAAGAATTGTATTAGGGGTTAGGTGCACTTTAAATACGCATCACTCAAATCAAGAAATATTTCACTATTCAACTATTCATTTCATGTAGAATCGATACAGAAAGTATTGTATTAGGGGCGAGATGCACTTTAAATATATTTGTTTTATTCATTTGCATTTCAGTGGATCTACCAGTAGTTACGCCGAGAACCAAGCTGCAGCCAATAAACTTAAAGGGATGGGGGTCAGGATAATGATTGTTGGTGTTGCAAACAGTGCACCATTACAGATGTATTCGTCTATTGTGTCTCAACCAACTAACGAGTTCCTGGTCAATCTGTACAGTATGTCTGATATATCATCGAGAGCATATGAAATGTCGAAGAATATATGCGAAAAACCAGTCATTAAAAGTGAGTTAGGGGCTGTTTATGTGGAAGCGAGTTGTCCCTGCTAGCCAGGATAATTCTTTTGTCTGGAATTCACCGGGGAGCACAAAACAATAGAGTTATCCCGGCTAGCAGGGACAACTCGCCATCATATAAACAGCCTCTTAGAAGAAGCGACATATTCATTTTATTTCGTACAGATATAAATCGGTTGCCAAGATAAATAGACATTTTGATCATTCCATATGTCATGTTTAGCCACAGGCAGCCCACCTAGTCGATCTGAGTATTTTTTTCAAAGCTAATAAAATTATTTTTCTTACCGCACGTTAAGCTAAGAGAGCCGAATAAAATAAATATTTTGTTATGCTTTGAGCGCGCGGTTGGGCTTCCTGTGGTGATTTGTTTGTCGCCATGTTTAGGCCTGTATGGGAAAAGGGGGAGACTCAGGGGTAAAAATATCGGGAATTTCTTTGATGCTAGGTAACTACTTGGTGTAGGCAGTCACATAATGGTTATTAAATATTATATAAAGTTAAGAAATATTTGTCAAATGTTGTAATGACAGCAATTTATACCACCGATGTTTGCTATATGCACAGAGTTTGTTAAGTGAATGTGTGATTCTATATTTTTCTACCTTTTATAATAACCATTACGTGACTGCCTACACCAAGTAGTTACCATTTTGAAAAACACCCCTAAAAGATACCGGAAACTATTTAAAAAAACTTGGTATGAATGATTTCACTCCTTGATCATTTTTGAAGACATGTTTCAGCTCATCAACATATTGTTTTAAGCTTTTGAACTATTAGCTAGTCATTAAGGACATATTGTGAAGGTTTAGTCGATATAACGCAGGTTCATATCAATGCAACACAACCAAACAAAAATCAACATGTGAGCAGAGTTAAGTGCTAACTGAAATATTTCTCGTAGAGTTAGTGAGTGATAGGGGTGCTCGACGAACGGTTTTGAAAATGACCCTAAAAGGTACGCATAACTTGACTCAGATACTGATTTCAGACCCCAAAAGGTGCGACCAAATTTAATTTTTTTTCAATATGTATAATCTTAAGTCGAAACTGACCCTAAAAGGTACGGTGACAGGTCGAGACCCTAAAAGGTCCGTCGAGCACCCGTCGAGCACCCCTATCCATTTTCTAAGGGAGTTCCCCCCGGGATGAGTGTACGTCCGAGTCTCCCCAATTAGCTAGAAGAGCATTAATTTTGCAATTGAGTCTCGCTAAATACATTGACATGTTAAAAATGATTTATCTATTTATTTACTTATTTGTTTATTTATTTATCTTCTGGATTTTCATACTATTTTATACGTATTATACTGTTTCAGATTAATTTGTTTTCCAGGTTGCTTTGTGCCGTTTGAGATGGTTATTGCTATTGATAACTCCGAGGCTGTCACTCGAAACGAATTTGTCCAAATCAAAGACTTTGTGAAAAGATTAATGCAGCCTTTCGCTAACTCTGAAAACAACGCTCATTTTGGCCTAATTACGTACGCTAGTTCACCGAACAAGGTATGGCAACATAGTTGGTTCAATAACTGAGTTGCAACCATTCCCAGGAGAGTTGATTGGACAAAAGAAACGGCTGCCATGATTGTGGTCTTGATAAAAGAAAACCATCGATCACCGTGACTGTTGGTACTTTTGTTCATTTCACTCTCCTGGGAATGTTTGCAAACACAGAATATGTTATATATATTTAGAAACATCACAATCATGGACAAAAGAAACGCCATCATCATCATTATCACCGCAATCATCATTATCACCGCAATCATAATCATCACCGCAATCATGATCATCATCACTGCAATCGTCATCATCTTCACCGCAATCATCATTATCACCGAAATCATCATCAGCGCAACCATCATTATCACCGCAATCATCATTATCACCGCAATCATCATCACCGCAATCATCATCAGCGCAACCATCATTATCACCGCAATCATCATTATCACCGCAATCATCATTATCACCGCAATCATCATCACCGCAATCATCATCAGCGCAACCATCATTATCACCGAAATCATCATTATCACCGAAATCATCATCACCGCAATCATCATCACCGCAATCATCATCACTGCAACCATAATTATGACCGAAATCATCATCACCGCAATCATCATCAGCGCAACAATACAATACAATATAGTTTATTTTTACCTTGCATGAAATATTTACAACGTTTTTATAATAATATATAAAATTGAAAAGGTATAGTTTTAGGTATTGATCCTAACCAATAACTAAAGAGTTAATAAGGTGTTAGGACCATTATCTGTTGATAGTTTATTATAAATTGTAGATAGAAGAAAGTGACTTTATAATAAATGAATTAAGTTATATTATAAGCACACAAAAGAAAAATAAATAAAGAGAAAAAGAAAAAAAAAAGACGCATACATATACACGCACACGCACACAAATACAAACTACAAAGTTATGGCAAAAAATCAAAAACAGGTTTTAGATAATTTCTAGTAGAAGAGTCATTAGTAAGTATACAATAATTTTTCTTTAACACGAGCTTTAAATTTTTTGAAAGAAGAATTTCTTACATTTCTTACCCCAACCATAATTATGACCGAAATCATCATCACCGCAATCATCATTACCGCAATCATCAACATCATTATTAACGCAATCATCATCAACAATATCATAATCATCACCACCATCGTCATCATCATCACTTGCGCAATCATCACCATCGATATCATCAATCATCATCATCATCTGCTGTAAATACCAATTATCTATTTTTTATTATTCAGTTGGTTTAATTAATAACAGTTATTTTATTTTATAGCTTTGTATTTTACAATACTTTTATAAAATTCTGAAACAAATCTTGTCCAAAAAAATCTTCTATATCAAATCTTTATATTTAAGTTAACAGATGGTTTTCGACAATTCCTAAGTCAAGGCGAACTGCATGCTCTATTAGATAACCTACAAAAGACCAACGACCCTCAGAGAAGAGTAGATCTAGCCCTTGAAGCTGCGAAAAGAGATTTCTTTAGCATGGAGGGAGGGACAAGAAGAGGGCATCCAAGATACCTGGTTCTAGTCGCGTCTGGACTATCGTCATCAGTTGGATCAGAAACCATGAGGGTAAGTTATATAGCTGTAATTTCATGGGAGGGGGGTTGGGGGGCTATTCCCTCTGTCCAGGTTGTAGTGCGATAGGATATTTGCTCGATGACGTCATTGCATTACCAGTGCCAGAAAACTTTACGAATTTTCTTTTTTATTCAGATTTTTATTTGCTCTTGAGAATAGCAAAACTACAATTTATCATGTTCAGCAAGTGGAACCTCGACTTGGAACTATCATTCGTGGTCACTGAACGGAACTGTGAATGACGTCGACGTGATTTCCAATGGTTCTGATTGGACATATGTCCCAATAGGGATATTAGCATACATAACAGTAAAAATTCGCCGAATAGATTACCCCAACTCGATATATATTATTGATAGTTACTTCGTTAGCGCAAAGGGGTTGGCCGTTTATAGTCTAGGGGCTGGTTCTCTCCTCCCTCCCTGGTTCGTTTGACTAACGTGAGTTAGGTTTTCTGTCGGGATAGCACGGATGTGGCCGAAATTTTCATTCTTTTCATTTAAATCGATTCCATGCTTTAGCTTCATAGAATGTCTCGGAGAAATCGTCCCATTCTTTTTAAAATTATTTTGATTTATGTTTTAGTTCTAGTTTCTGTGTCTGGGGGTGCAGTCCTAAAGTTGATGCTACAGTCAACCCTCATGATGCCGCCCTTTTTTTATTATTCATATTTTCCTTTCAGCAATATTGAGAGGGGGTCACGCTATATAGTGCTTTGTTGCAAATTTATATTGTATGCTGTTTTATAGGGGTTTAGTAATAACTGGACGAAAAATAGGGGAATTTCGATATTTTTGCCAACCAGGAAAAGGGGAGGAGGGATAATATTTGGAAAAGACAACAGGTGCCCCCCCTCCCCCATACAATAATAAATGAAAGCTAGCCCCCTTAGTATTAATGTCCATTGACAGATCGATCTGTGATATTTGCGTGACTTTAAGCTTCTTTAGTAATTTATTATCGTTGTTGCCCTAGATAGTCACGCAATCCCTGGAAGCTCTAGGCGTTCGGAGAATAAGTGTTGGTGTAAACTATGATCCGAGCACTATCAAATTCCTTCAGAACTTTGCCTCGGAGAATAAGCTTGTGTTTACAGCCAAAGACAATGGTGTACTGGCTGATGTAGCGAAAGACATTGAGCCTCACATATGCACAGGTGGGTACTATCGAACTTTTTGTTCCATGTGTCTGGCCAATCATTTTGCTCAAAATTGGACATGTGGTTCAGGCACCGAACACCCCCTAACACCTTAAGAGCCCTTCATTTGCAATTGGGACAACCCCGACAAATTTCGGGATCCGCCTCGGCTAGTGGCTGATCCAGAACAATTTCAGGGGGACGGTAAAGGCACCACAATCTTTTTAAGTTCTTATCTTACCCGGTATTCTTTTTACGACGAGGCCGCAGTGCTGTTATTGTTTCGAGGTGTTTGGAATCGCCTGATGGAAAACGAATCGATATCATGATTTTATTTATATGAAATCTCAAACAAATTAATAATGAATAACCGGCTTGTGTAGTGCGTGTAGCTATTACGTTTATATTCATTAGATCCGTACCCATGGGTTTGGATCTAATTAATATTAACGTTGGATCGAGGATCCAAGGGTATACACGTAACCCTAAAGGAAGCGAGACCAACGGCGAGTTTTAACACCTTAGACAATAAGCCATATACAGTCATTTGAAAAAACATTGTCGCCGACCGGCTCCGCGACTACCAGACTAGCCCAAGCGGGATTATGGGTAAAAATCACCGAAGCAATAAATTTTTAGCACGCGCTAAAGAATAAGCTGAAATATGTAGCGAGTACATGAATGAATATGTGTCTTCGCGTTTTGTGCAAAGAAGTAAACCGCTGTATAGAGCGTGGAGATATCGACAATAGCTACTTCTTCAGTTTTCATGCAGAGGATTTGTGTCACCCAAATCAATCGCCAGCGTAAATCTAATAGAAGCAAGGCACTGAGCTAGAGCTATGTTGATAATACATGCAGCTATAATTTATTTACTAAAGTATATTTTGTTTCTTTCCAGAAAAGCCGGGGACCTGTCCAAGACCCCAAGAGGAAGATACCATCTGTCATCTTCCAATCCCTGAAGGTCTCATACCATGTGGTACTTCGGCTGATAAACCATCGCAGTCACAACAACAGAATGACTGGGATTGCCCTGGTGAACTAAAATGTTGCTATCTGGACGTCGCTAAATGTCATCAAGTCTGCAGATACCCTCCAATAGGTAATAGCAAGAGATGCTCTCTTGGTAATAACTAGTTATATCATTGGGATATGATGATGGTGTTGGCAGTGGTGCAAGGATGATGCTGATGATATCAATGATGATGGCAGTGATGATGGCAGTGATGATGATGGTGATGATGGTGTTGGCGGTGGTGCAAGGATGATATTAATGATGATGATGACATTGATAATGGTGGTGGTAGTGCAGGAATAATGGTGGCGATGATGATAGTAATGATGACAATGATGATATTGATGAAGGTAATGAAGATGATGATGCTTTTATGCCGATGATGATGAGATGATGATAATGATGATGAGATGATGGTAATGATGATCTTAATAATAATTGGGATATTAATGGTCATAGTAGTGTGATTTATGATAGCAATAAACAAATGATCATCAATGATGAAGATGGTAATGATGTTGATAAGTATGATGGCAATGATGATGATATATAATAATAATAATAATGTGCGATGATGATGGTGTTGGTGATGATGACAAAAATATTAATCGTAATGATTATAATAATAATAATGATGATGCTGCTGCTGATTATTACTATTATTTTGAAAACGGATGATGATAAAGATGGTGGTGATGATAATAATGATATGATGTTAAATGATTTGTTTTGATTGTTACAGTAAACACCCACAATAAAGACCTTCTCGTTCTGATGGAGAACACGGATGCTTTCGGTGGTAGAAGAGCCTTTGAACTATCCAAACAATTCGTTCAAGAACTCGTTAGAGCATTTGATTTATCAACGAATGCTACTCATCTATCCCTTGCTACATACACTGGCTCAGCCGTAACAGAAATCAAATTTACAAACAAAGAATTTGCAGAAAGCAAAGTCCAGGCTCTCAGGAGAATACAAGGTCTGAATTTTAAAGGCGGTCGTCTTGGTAACACGATGGAGGCTCTCAGGGTCGCGTATGATTTACTACAGCCAACCAACGATGCACGCTTTAAAATGCACAAGGTTAGTTTGGTCCCTTTCACCAGGGTGAGGAAGAGGGGATACCCATCACTAATCACGGGCCGTTTTTCACTATATTTTTACGGATTACAAAGTTAATTACAGGGTTCGTACAGAATCCTCAGAGAAAATTTCCAAAACTTTTTCAAAGCCTATATTACTCAAAATTCCAAAACCACACAAGCGAAAAGTGCCAACGGGCATTGATTGCGGCAGGCAAAAAAATCATCAGCCGTTTTTTAATTACAACGAAAACAGTTCTTTGCAAGGTAGGAGCTGGGCAACCGACAAAAAATCCATAACTTTTCCATAGTCCAGCAGGTGAAAAAGTAATTTTCCAAAACTTTCCAGGTCCTGGAAAAATGCATTACCAATTTCCAAAACTTTCCAAGACTTTCCAAAACCCGTACGAACCCTGTAATTATGTAAAGCCTTTAACATATACATCTATTTCACAAATCGTTGTCGCAGCCGAAGCTATACAGTCCACACTCTGAAGCCTGCAAGGATTTAGGTTAAATGGATTAATTTATTATTTATTACACGTTTTAAAAGAAATTATTTGTATTTAAATCTACCACAATAACAACTTATTATGGTCATATAACATAAATACGTACAACCAAAATATGCTATGAATAAATCGATAACAAGTGTAGAAATACCAACATCCTTTGCAGGCTTCAGAGTGTGGACTGTAGCTTTGATATGATTTTTGAAATATAGGTGTATACACCCTTTCCGCGCAAAGGATCGTGGATCAGTTCAGAAACTAAATGTGCATTTGGAACGCCTTTCTTGTTGTTTGATAAGTCAAAACGGACATTTCTAGCTATTTCTCAATAACATATTGACAAGTGTAGCAATGTGGCCATGAAATCCCTGCGTTCTAATAAAGTATACAAAGGTAACCCATAATCCCCTGCGCTACTAGCTTGTAGGCTTTTCACTTCACGGGTGACAAAGTTCTTGGAAACGGTTTATACACCTATTTCAAAAATCGTTGTCGAAGCCGAAGCTACAGTCAACACTCTGAATCCTGCAAAGGATGTCGTTGATATGAACTGAATGTATGATTTACTAAGCGCTATTTAAGAAATATTTGTTTCATAATCTTCCCCTGCAACAATTTGTTATGTTCCGTATAACACAAACACGTACAACCAAAATATGCTATGATATATTGATAACAAGAGAAGAAATACTGACATCCTTTTCAGGCTTCAGAGTGTGGACTGTAGCTTTGATTGCGAGAACGATTTTTGAATAAGGTGTACACCTATTTCAATTAACGTTGTCCATCTGGAATGGTCGATCTGAGACCGATAGGAATTGTGGGAGTTCATTAAATGTTAAATACATTGCTTTAATCACACTTGAATGGTGCTGAATTACAGATAACAGTATTTCAGAAGTAAACATTAATATTCACGTGTGATTATAATAGTGTATTTGCAGTTTAACGAGCTCCCACAATTCCTATCGGTCTCAGATCAACCATTCCAGATGGACAACGTTAATTGAAATAGGTGTATACAAACAATAAAAATACTATAATTATTACAACAATTCTGACAAGCTGTCACGTTTTCACGTAGCACTGATTACGACATTGAAAATCTGTATATCACGGGTCACAGATGAAGATGATTTCACGGATCACGGTCGGATTTTAGAGGGAATCAAGGATAACCTCTTTCCCACCCCGTTTCAGTTACCTGCGCTATCTTGAAAGGTAACCGGGCCTTTGCATCGAAGCGAGACGAACGTTGGTCTTGCAATGATAGAAATCTCTTACAGTGCGAACACTCCAACCGGGACCACTTTAGATCACTTTGGACCACTTTCAAGATGGTACAGGGAACAGTGAAGGTTATTCATAGTTAATCGGTAATTTTAAAATAACACCTAAACGATACCGGAAGTCCTTTAAAAAGAGCGTGGCATCTCTGTCATGGACGATCTATTTATGATGTACGTTTTGAAAAAGACAACCATTTGTACAACTGGCAGTATTCATAAATATCTTATATGAAAAACAGTGTCATGTTCATCCCTACAGACTGTAGTCATCGTTGGAACAGGACGGGTTTACAACAGAGAATTAGCTGCACAGCTTGGCTCAAAGGTGCGTTCTAACCTCGCTGACGTGTTTGCCGTCACCATTGGCAAAAGACCCGATTACATGGCTTTGAAAACTGTTGTCTCCACGCCACGTGAGCATACGATCTTCACGGTGACGTCACCAGATGCTATGAGGGCACAGCTGCGACCACTCGCTAAAGCCATTGATGATGGAGGTAATGAATAACGTGCGCATTTATAAGTCTTCTTCACAGTTCATTGCGCCATCTTGAAAGGTAGCCGGGCCTTTGCATTGAAGCGAGACGAATGTTGAGCTTGCAATGATAGAGACACGTGAATAAAAGTCCTCTTCACAGTTCCCTGCGCCACCTTGAAAGGTAGCCGGACCTTTGCATTGAAGCGAGACGAACGTGAATAAAAGTCCTCTTCACAGTTCCCTGCGCCATCTTGAAAAGTAGCCGGCCCTTTGCATCGATGCAAGACGAACGTTGAGCTTGCAATGAATAGAGACACTTGAATAATTGTCCCGCAAGGTGTAAGAAGGTCTCTATCATTGCAAGCTCAACGTTCGTCTCACTTCGATGCAAAGGCCCGGCTACCTTTCAAGATGGCACAGGAAACCGTGAAGGCGACTATTGTGAATGTTACCGTGTCATTTCGGTAAGCTATCCATCTTGGAAAGCTATGCATGCAAATACGAACTGGCCGGAGTACTCGGGAAATTACTGTTATGAGGGGGGTCTTGAAGGGGAAATGCTGTAGGGGGCACTAATTTTTTTACCAAATTCCACGCCAAGTGCTAAAATCCCAATACGTTTTAGAAAAGGTTATGATTAATAGAAACTATTCACCTGCAAAAATAGGCAAATCCCAGTTCCCATTTTACTTCTTCAAGAACAACTAAAATCTTACAATATTTTGGTGCCCAAGCATTCTCGATCCCATGTAGAGGCCTGATTTCTAAGATGAGTCCTAACATTACAGCCATATAGAATTGTTTAGTGGTTTTCTAATGTATTGTTTATCTTTCACTAGCTATAAAAGACTATGTCGTAAGTATGATGACGTCATTATCATGAAAATACTGACCTTGTACTATAAATGCGTGCTACAAAACTATGATCATAATTGTGAAAAATTGTAATGTATGACATATGTATAAGATTGTAATCCATTGTTTGTAAGTACTATGGGTTAATATACTCTTTTTTTAACTGGTGGTTACCCACTAAGTAATAGTGTATAGCTGACAGGGGCGGATCTAGGGGTGTCCCTTAAGGCACCGAAAATGAGCTCTTCATTTGCAATTTAAGGATCCGTCCCTGGTTCAAACACAAAAGCTGGTTCACACGGTGGCACAAGACCTGAAACAGTAATATATGCTCACATACGTACGATATTTTGTCATCTTTTTACGTTTCTGTTGTTGTGGCTGTCATTATCAATTGACTGTTATCAACGTGCATATTTGTAGTTGTGTTGTTGTTTATTTATTATGAATATTCACATGTTTCTTACATGAACATGGAAGGTGTCATGAAATATGAAATTATACGTTTCACGAGTTGTTTCACGAGAATATAATTGTGAAACTGTTCTCTTGTGACATTATTGCTGTAAATCATCCCTCCTCATGACCGACAATCAATCGGTCCATCAATCAATGAATCAACCAACCAAGACACATCACAACCAACCAAGCAACCCATCAATCAACCAACTAACAAATCAACCAAACAACCCATCAATCAATCAATCAACCAACTAACCAACCAATCAATCAACCAACCAATCCAAACACCAACCAACCCATCAATCAATCAACCCATCAATCAACCAACCAACCCATCAGTCAACCAACCAACCCATCAATCAAAAAAACAATCAATCAATCAACCAATCAATCAACCAATCAACCAACCAACCAACCCATCAATCAAACAATCAATCAACCAACTAACCAACCACCCAATCAATCAATCAACCAACCCATCAATTAACCAACCAACCAATCAAGCAAGCAATTTATCAGTCAATCAATCAACTAATCATTATCAATCAATCATTCAATCAATCATCAATCATGAACAACCAATCATGATTAATCGTTAATCCTGATCAATCAAAATCCATCAATTAATCACAATCCATCAATCATTATCAATCCATCAATCATTATCAATCCATCAATCATTATCAATCCATCAATCATTATCAATCCATCAATCATTATCAATCCATCAATCATTATCAATCCATCAATCATTATCAATCCATCAATTATCAATCCATCAATCATTATCAATCGATCAATCATTATCAATCCATCAATCATTATCAATCCATCAATCCATCAATATCAATCCATCAATCATTATCAATCCATCAATCATTATCAATCCATCAATCATTATCAATCCATCAATCATTATCAATCCATCAATCATTATCAACCCATCAATCAACCAACCAACCCATCAGTCAACCAACCAACCCATCAATCAAAAAAACAATCAATCAATCAACCAATCAATCAACCAATCAACCAACCAACCAACCCATCAATCAAACAATCAATCAACCAACTAACCAACCACCCACCCAATCAATCAATCAACCAACCCATCAATTAACCAACCAACCAATCAAGCAAGCAATTTATCAGTCAATCAATCAACTAATCATTATCAATCAATCATTCAATCAATCATCAATCATGAACAACCAATCATGATTAATCGTTAATCCTGATCAATCAAAATCCATCAATTAATCACAATCATAATCCATCAATCATTATCAATCCATCAATCATTATCAATCCATCAATCATTATCAATCCATCAATCATTATCAATCCATCAATCATTATCAATCCATCAATCATTATCAATCCATCAATCATTATCAATCCATCAATTATCAATCCATCAATCATTATCAATCCATCAATCATTATCAATCCATCAATCATTATCAATCCATCAATCATTATCAATCCATCAATATCAATCCATCAATCATTATCAATCCATCAATCATTATCAATCCATCAATCATTATCAATCCATCAATCATTATCAATCCATCAATCATTATCAATCCATCAATCATTATTTTATCATTAGTGTATTAGTTTTTATATTTTCTATATTATCAATTGTAAATATTGCTTTAATTCAACCTACGGGTTGCTATGGCTTTCTTAATAAACTATCTATCTATCTTTCAAATATCTTTTGTTCGTCTGATTATTTTTTCAGCCTGTTTGTTTGTCAAGGTTTTCGTCTCTATTTCTTGGTTTGTTTATTTATCCATATAATAATGCTTTGCTTATCTGAACAGTACATACAAATTCATTTTTATACATTTTGTTGTTTGCCCTAGCTACAATCATGTGCAAAATACCTTCGGTCACATTATCAGTTTTTTTTACATGAAAAATATTTCAACAATTACACTTTTCCGTTTCCCCCTCTCCCCTGAATGGCGCAATGCTGCAATCAATGTTGAGTTTTTGGAATGTGAAATGGTTGTCATTTGAAAGACCAATCAACATTGCTCAGAGGGAAGGGGGTTTGCAAATCAAATTGATACGTTTAGTATGTATTTGTTTAAACTCAAATAAAAGCGTTCTTAAAAATGTTACAATGTCCCACCAATTTTAAACATGATTGTAGCTTGACGTACCTTGGGTACCAGGGGTTATTTTCTCCTTGTTTTAGCGTTTGCTTTAGCGTTTGTAAATTTGGCGGTTTGTTGACGGTTTGTGATTCAACGAGACTAACCCCTGGCCTAAAGAGCTTATAATCTCACTTTCATGCTATTTTGATTGACACCGCCAATTATAGCCATATATGGAAACTTGGCAAACTTGTTGACGTCTTGTTGTCAGCTTTAATCCAATCAAAGGTCTTCATAGACTTAAACCAATCAGAAGGCCGGGTCACGTAACGATCCTCCGCTTCTGATTGGCTCGGCGAATTCAAAAGAATAGGTTCGTTTGGCTAGAGGGTTTCTCTTGAAAATAACGAACACAGACGTATACAATTATACGTTTCACGAGTTGTTTCACGAGAATATAATTGTGAAACTGTTCTCTTGTGACATTATTGCTGTAAATCATCCCTCCTCATGACCGACAATCAATCGGTCCATCAATCAATGAATCAACCAACCAAGACACATCACAACCAACCAAGCAACCCATCAATCAACCAACTAACAAATCAACCAAACAACCCATCAATCAATCAATCAACCAACTAACCAACCAATCAATCAACCAACCAATCCAAACACCAACCAATCCATCAATCAATCAACCCATCAATCAACCAACCAACCCATCAGTCAACCAACCAACCCATCAATCAAAAAAACAATCAATCAATCAACCAATCAATCAACCAATCAACCAACCAACCAACCCATCAATCAAACAATCAATCAACCAACTAACCAACCACCCAATCAATCAATCAACCAACCCATCAATTAACCAACCAACCAATCAAGCAAGCAATTTATCAGTCAATCAATCAACTAATCATTATCAATCAATCATTCAATCAATCATCAATCATGAACAACCAATCATGATTAATCGTTAATCCTGATCAATCAAAATCCATCAATTAATCACAATCATAATCCATCAATCATTATCAATCCATCAATCATTATCAATCCATCAATCATTATCAATCCATCAATCATTATCAATCCATCAATCATTATCAATCCATCAATCATTATCAATCCATCAATCATTATCAATCCATCAATTATCAATCCATCAATCCATCAATCATTATCTGAACAGTACATACAAATTCATTTTTATACATTTTGTTGTTTGCCCTAGCTACAATCATGTGCAAAATACCTTCGGTCACATTATCAGTTTTTTTTACATGAAAAATATTTCAACAATTACACTTTTCCGTTTCCCCCTCTCCCCTGAATGGCGCAATGCTGCAATCAATGTTGAGTTTTTGGAATGTGAAATGGTTGTCATTTGAAAGACCAATCAACATTGCTCAGAGGGAAGGGGGTTTGCAAATCAAATTGATACGTTTAGTATGTATTTGTTTAAACTCAAATAAAAGCGTTCTTAAAAATGTTACAATGTCCCACCAATTTTAAACATGATTGTAGCTTGACGTACCTTGGGTACCAGGGGTTATTTTCTCCTTGTTTTAGCGTTTGCTTTAGCGTTTGTAAATTTGGCGGTTTGTTGACGGTTTGTGATTCAACGAGACTAACCCCTGGCCTAAAGAGCTTATAATCTCACTTTCATGCTATTTTGATTGACACCGCCAATTATAGCCATATATGGAAACTTGGCAAACTTGTTGACGTCTTGTTGTCAGCTTTAATCCAATCAAAGGTCTTCATAGACTTAAACCAATCAGAAGGCCGGGTCACGTAACGATCCTCCGCTTCTGATTGGCTCGGCGAATTCAAAAGAATAGGTTCGTTTGGCTAGAGGGTTTCTCTTGAAAATAACGAACACAGACGTATACATGATAAATACGAATACTAGATCAAGAAACCCTCTAGTTTCTAGGGTAAGCTTGACGAGAAACCATTGACAAATTCGTCATTTTTTCGCAAATTTAACTGACATTTTCTACATTAAGTTTGTTTTGTGTTACAATGAAATCTATTGCTAGTCATCCTGAAACGTCAATGGCAGACGGGGATCTGGTGAATACACTGCCAGCGCCTCAGGGGGGTGGGGGAGTGACTAAAAATGTCAGATTCATGTTTACTAGCACCGCTGAACTATTTGACAAAAGGCATTTGCACATGGAAAACCTCAATTCAGAGTAAATTAAAATGTGTTGTCTATTGTCATGCATTAACATTTTGACTTGCAAATATTTCTACAGCAAATTGAGGCTTTCTGTGCAAATGCGCCTTTTGTCAAATAGTACAGCGGTGCTAGATAACATGAAAATGGACGATTCACGAGTTAAAAAAGACCTTCTGTTGCCTGTGTTTTCATTGATTTTGCTGTGTTTTCCAAATACATCTAAGCTTGTCTTTAACCTGGCTATCAGCGAAGATATGGTCAATAGCATTGTATGAGACTTCCCACATCTGACTGCGGCTTAGTTTTAGACATTTCATCGCTATTTCGTATTCTTGTGATAACGTTGTATCGAAAACGCCCTTGTCGTCCGTCTACAAATAACAACGTTATTAAAAGCCACTGTTAGAACTATTAAGAAAATCATATAGACCACTTTCATAAATGAAATTTAATAGTGGAAAATGGTGTTTTTATGTAAACAGATATTTTAATATTTTAGCATTGTCACCTGAAATAGGCATGTTTGGAAGGTTTTGATGCTCTGGCTAAAATACCAATGAAGTTATGCTCAATGAAAAATGTAGAGATTTGTATGTAATTTTCTGCTGAGGCCTTGTTTTGGTGTTTTTCTGATTTTTCAAACTCTTATAGCTGCTAGCAAATTTAATCTTTTTTTTTCTCAAACGTTCATAAGTTATTCTTATTGTGAATACCCATCATATGATAGCTACTTGTATCTTTTTCTTAAAGAATCAATTTTAAATATTATGATTTGAATTCAAAAATAGAATCTTAAATAATCAGTTGTTAATAAGTTAACCCAAAAAAGCAAACAAAAAAATGTACAAAACAAACACCGCAATATCCACACAAACAACTATCAAAGTTGATAAAACATGATTTATACTCACAGCTAAACTAAAAGGCAGTTTGTTTTCAAACCAGTGGCTAATATGATGCTCATTGTACGATGGTACCACACCACAATGAAGATTAGACGTCAAACATACCTCTTTGTATGGAAATAAAAAAGAAAACATCAAATCACAACTGAATGGTAAAATATTTTACACACAGGGAACCCAAATACAACACTTCTCCTCCCCCCACTAAACATTGTTGGTCTGGTAGTCATCAAGGACAACCTAGTTACCAGGGCCATCTTCCTTCTCCTCACCAACACAGCTTTTTTAAAAATTTTCACAGCTGCAGTAAATTTGCCATAATTCATTGTAAACATTGGGAATTGCGGACTACAGTGTTTGAAGTCGATTTATAAGAAATTCTCTGAATATATAAGCTTGAAATTTCGTGTACATAACCTTTGTTATATTTTAAAGCTAAAATTTCCTTATGTACTAGAGATATATTTGTTCATGGTTATTTCATCCAATAGCATTCATTCCTTACCTAAAGGGATGTTATTTTTGGTTACTTTATCCATCAGTTCTTGTGACCCTCCTGTCTCAGGAAGTAGGTAAGTCCCATGCCCAATTCTATCAGGATGAAGATCTAGTAATGTACTGGTATCTTTGATATCTGGCACTTTGAGACAAAACAATAACACTTTTCAAAAACATATATACCCTTTCCTTTCCACTATAGACCGAATCGAAATATGGCGTACTCTTATTGTTCTTGACTGTCTAGCCTCGTGTTCACGTTGGAAAACAATTGGCCAGTAACAAAACGAGTAAAGGACTGGGTACTAGTTTTCCTAATTAATGTAATTAAGAAATGAACCTCATAATATAAAAGAGCAGATCAAGATATGTAAGATTCTTGAGATTTGTTGCTTTTTGTTGGATATTGACAGAGTGAGTTACAGCCATTCAAAACTGCCCAAAATTACAAAGGAAAGTATGGATTGGAAGGACGGGCGTCCTTCCAAACCATACATTTCCTTCTATTTTAGGCATTTTTATGAGGGTGTATCTTGGTCAGAATACAACCAAATGCAACCAAACTTAGGAATCTAACATATCTTGATGTTCTCTCTTTAATTATGAGGTTTGTTTCTTAATTACATTAATTAGGCAAACTAGTACCCAGTCCTCTACTCGTTTTGTTACTGGCCAATAGAGTTTTCATATGTATGCGAGGCTGGGCAGTCAAGAAGAATTGTTATTCAAATTGGCTGCCATATTTCGATTCAGTGTATACTCTTGGCTTAAACAACACCAACAACAATTTTACCTCAGCTAGATGTAGTGCTAACTTGAATCCATATTCTTTGGCTTTCTTTAAAGCTGGTATAAAAAGATGTGCAGGATTTGCCTACAAACACATAGATATAAGATAATAATATTCATAAAGATCACAGCCACAGCCACAACTAGACCGTTAAGCGTAGTTCACATAAGCACCCAGGGGAATTCTCCCTTTGACCAAGTGGTAGGGGTGATCGGCGTACATTTTAGGGTTGAAAATATTTTCTGCGCATACCATTTAGAGTCCTTTTAGGGTTCTGGCTTAAAAGCAGTTATGTACAAACATGAATCTGTACCTTTAAGGGTCATTTTTACTCTGCTTTGTTGCTAAAAGTAAACTTGGCTGGCAAGAGCATAGCACATCCATACCTTTTAGGTGTTGAAATCAGCAAGCTTTTAACAGTTATTTTAATCTGTGCGTACCTTTTAGGGGTCATTTTCAAAACCACCGCTGATCACCCTAACTTCTTGGACAAAGGGAGTAACCCCCCACCCCCCTCCCCCCTCCCCTGGGCATAAGCATAAGCAACAAACAGACTCAGTGAGGCTTTTTTCAAATAGTTGTGAGAAAAGACAAGTGCAGCTAATAATGAGCAAAGCCCAACTGAGTCTGCATATGTTGCTTATGCTTATGTCGCTAGTGTGAACCAGGCTTTAGAGTCACACAGTCAGACAAAGTTATAGCCATAGCCACAACTAAACAGTTATACCCATGGGGGGGGGGGGGGTGACTACGGGGAAAAAGTACCGGGATGCTTGTCGGAAATTTTCAAAAATACCCCTAATAGATACCACAACAAATACTTTTATTAATATATGTATTAGAAGAGAATATCGATGCATTTTTCTCTCCTTTTTCGACACCCTGAGAGATACTATAAAATGCTAATTTTCAAAAAGTCGCATTTGACACCCTAAAAGATACTGATTATTACCCCTAAGAGGGGGGGGGGGGGTGACTCCAGGGGGAAAAGTACCGGGATGCTTGTCGGAAATTTTCAAAAATACCCCTAATAGATACCACAACAAATACTTTTATTAATATATGTTTTAGAAGAGAATATCGATGCATTTTTCTCTCCTTTTTCGACACCCTGAGAGATACTATAAAATGCTAATTTTCAAAAAGTCGCATTTGACACCCTAAAAGATACTGATTATTACCCCTAAGAGGGGGGGGGGTGACTCCGGGGGGAAAAGTACCGGGATGCTCGTCGGAAATTTTCAAAAATACCCCTAATAGATACCACAACAAATACTTTTATTAATATATGTATTAGAAGAGAATATCAATGCACTCTTCTCTCCTTTTTCGACACCCTGAGAGATACTATAAAATGCTAATTTTCAAAAAGTCACATTTGGCACCCTAAAAGATACTGATTATTACCCCTAAGAGGGGGGGGGGGGGGTGACTCCGGGGGAAAAAGTACCGGGATGCTCGTCGGAAATTTTCAAAAATACCCCTAATAGATACCACAACAAATACTTTTATTAATATATGTATTAGAAGAGAATATCAATGCACTCTTCTCTCCTTTTTCGACACCCTGAGAGATACTATAAAATGCTAACTTTCAAAAAGTCGCATTTGGCACCCTAAAAGATACTGATTATTACCCCTAAGAGATATGACAAGCATCCACAGTACTTTTTTCCCAGGAGCCACATGCCCCCTCCCCCCTGTTGTTATAACCATTGTCATATTTGATATTATGTCATTTTGATATTATGTCATTTTGACACTTACACTTGGGTCTCCACATAAATCAATTCCACATATGATACCACTGGATGTTTTCTGAAACTCATGAGCTAATTCTACAGACTCCATTGCATCTTCTGGACCTTTCTTTCTATCAATAGCTACTATGAACCTGAAATATGAATTATTATCACAACAAGCCAACTAGAATCGTAAATTTAAATAATATTCAATAGTTGCCTTCACAGTTCCCTGCGCCATCTTGAAAGGTAGCCAGGACTTGGCATCAAAGCAAGACAATTGTTGAGCTTGCAATGATAGAAAAATTGTAATTGATTGAAAATATTGAACTTGGAGATGTGGACACCCAAAAAAATATGGGTTTCATTTTAAGACCTAAAATAATATGTGGCAGGTCTCTTGACCAAAAAAATACCAAGAAAGAAAATTGTCAACCCGAGTACATCCCCTGGGCTTCACAGTTCCCGGCACCATCTTGAAAGGAAACTGTGACTTTGCATCAAAGCGAGACACACTTTGAGCTTGCAATGATAGACATATCATCTTAACCCTTTCACAGACTTGGAAGTCTGTTGTGGGAGGACTCTCACTCCCAAGAGTGCCATATGACATACAAAACAATAATGTCAAAGCATTTTAATCAAATAGCATGAAGTTTTATTGGTGATCGAGATCTGCTCAAAACAGGCATAAAATATACACCCCATAACATGGATATGAGATGTAGTTCACCACCCCTCTCAAAGCTCTGAAACTTTTCCCTTTTACATGGAGGGCACTAAGGTGTGTCCTGGGACTTTAACTCACTTCAACTCACTTTGATGCTAATAAGCTGGCTACTTTTCAAGATGGCACAGGGAACTGTGAAGGGGACGAGCTGAAATGATTGTGTAGTTGGATTATGTACCCCTTTTTAACATGGAGGGCACTAAGGTGTGTCCTGGGACTTTAACTCACTTCAACTCACTTTCATGCTAATAGGCTGACTACCTTTCAAGATGGCACAGGGAACTGTGAAGGGGACGAGCTGAAATGATTGTGTAGTTGGATTATGTACCCCTTTTTAACATGGAGGGCACTAAGGTGTGTCCTGGGACTTTAACTCACTTCAACTCACTTTCATGCTAATAGGCTGACTACCTTTCAAGATGGCACAGGGAACTGTGATCAAAGGGGACGAGCTGAAACGGTTGTGTAGTTGGATTATATACCTCTGTACTGGATGTAACAAACGCTATTGCGCATGAGTTTGAATAGAAAATTGTTTCTAACCAACTTGATTCAGTCAATTTGTTATGTTTTACCTAACTATAATATCAGGAACAGTGACTTCTGCTTCTTTGATGGTAGATAGAACAGTTTCTAGATAGTTATGCTTGGTCATTCCTAGAAAGTAAAAGCAAATGGACCTAGTAAGGTGATGTAAAAATTATTCAAAAAATTCATGAGAATTTTACAAAAGAAATCACGTCCGTGACAAAGGTTGTAGTTTTAGATACAAAATCGTCCTGATTTGCATAAGATTTCACTTGAATTTTATCACTCAGATTTACTTTTATCTTGACAATTTAAATAAAATATGAAAGAACTAAGTTGGGCTTTCATAAGTACTATGCAACATCCAATTCTGATCTGTATAAGATATACAACAGCTTGTCTTCGACTCGCCATTGTATACACCTATTTCAATTAACATTGTCCTTCTGAACTGGTTGATCTGAGACCGATAGGAATTATGGGAGCTCATTAAATTTCAAATACATTGTTTTAATCACACTTGAATGGTGCTGAATTATGGATAACAGTATTTCAGAAGTAAACATTAATATTCGAGCGAGATTATGATAGTGTATTTGCAGTTTAACGAGCTCCCACAATTCCTATCGGTCTCAGATCAACCATTCCAGATGGACAACGTTAATTGAAATAGGTGTATCCAGTACAGATTGGTTGCTGATATTGTGTACAATACATTACGATAATTTGTGTTTTGTCTCACAAATGTCATAGCTTTGAAACCACAAATATTTGACTACTAGTCTTCATCAGATGATGAGTAGACTGCGGTGATGTTACATGCGACAGAATCGGAAGATTATTTTTTTGTAACATGGCTTGTGAATGAAGGTGTTATGATCTGTCTTACAGTATAACGCGCCTTACTGTGGCCACCCAATTAAAGTTTTGTACAAGTTAGCTTAGCCTTCAAAAGTTTCTCTTTTCAAATTATTTGCTACACCTTTTCAAATTTAAACATCCTGGGAGGTTTTTCAGACATTTATAAACTTCACTCTTGTCTTCACTTTGATCATTTCAAAGTGTTTACCATTGACACTCGGCATGTCTTTTATATTAAGGTCAAATTCTCACTTTATGATTGGTTAACTTGTACAAAATTTAATCAGGTGGCCACAGTAAGGTGGGTCGTACTGTAACTGAGTCATACCTGGACAGTTCTTAAGGGTAGACCTAAGTTCAATGTATTTGACATTTTCTTCTGCAAACTCTTTGATAACATCACTTGTTAACTACAAGGAATAAAAATGGAAACTAGCAAGTAAACTATTATAGGCTGTGTCAGTGTTTGATATAAACGATATAATATAATGTAATATAATGAAATTTGTAATACTGTAAAAAATGTTGACTTCACTTTACTGACATTTCGAGCTTAATTAGTCCTTCATCGGAGCGCTAAAGCTCAAAACTTCAGTAAAGTTAAGTCAACATATTTTACAGTGTTACAAATTTCATTATCTTACCTAAAAGGAATAAAGTTCAGTCCCATGGACTGTTAGTCATAAAACAGTTAGTCGTATTACAAGAAAACAACTAAAAGCTAAATGATTTTGTAAGAGCATAAATACTGACTCACATTGTAAAAAATAAAATGTCTGAATGTGCAGTTTTTATGGTCCATTAAATTCAGTCTTTCACATTGTACATGCAGGTATACTAAGTGACAATGGGTTTTTACAGTCAAAGGACATGAAGCATGCCCGTCTAGACTGCATTATTCATTTCATTATTCGATTTTTGACTTCATTCTTCGTATTTCAAACTTCTCAAAATTCATATAAATAATTAAGATATCAAAAATAATTGACACTATTATTAGTATAGATAATAAATCTGATTATTCTGTGAGATTTAAAAAGGTTTCATTTAGTTTTTGATTACGTTAATGGAATTCTGGACAACGAAGAATGAAGTCAAGAATCAAATAACAAAACGAAAATTGCAGTCTAGACGGGCACGCTTCATGTCCTTTGGCTGTAAAATGACTTTCTTAAAAGTAAATGCTTCTTTAAACTTTTGGTTTCATATTTCTTTTCAAGGGCTGTAATGCTCATGATCTGAGATTACAATTTGAAATGTTGTCATTACTGATGTGACATCCTAACGACTGTGTGAGCTAGGTGTGAGCTATATGTATGAGCTAAACAACACAAGGCATGGAAACGAATATCGACTACCAATTGTTAAAACAAATTGGGGGAAGCAAAGGCTGTCCTATCATGCCATTAAAGAATGGAACAATCTAAGTGACGTTGTTAAACAATCTTCAAAGATTTCTCAATTTAAGTCTTTTTTCTAATTTCTTCTTTTTTTTAATTTTTACATTTTTGCATAAAATTTGTATTTTTTCTCTTTTTGTATGATAATTTGCCTTCTACTTTTTAACTCCATCATATGATGCACAATAATAAATTTACAGGACCTTCTTGAAAATCACTAAAGTGAAGGAGCATAAGGAGTTAAAATATCATTATAAATAAAAATAAAATAAATGTTTTATTACTACCAAGGTTGAATATCTTACCAAGATATTTGGAGTCACAAACATGTTGAATATTACAGTGTGTATATAATAATTACCTTTTTAACAGCTTCTGTAGTTTCAACAAGTGCATGAATTATACCAAATAACTGGAAACCTCTACAAGATAATTGAAATGTTATTTATAACAGCAGTTCTCAGTCACACATGCAATTAACGCACACATAAAAAGCACCGCAAAAAAAAGTGAAGTTGGTGGACGTCAATCAAACTGTGTTTACAAGACGCATGGTGTTTTCTACTTGGATGAATGAATGAATGAATGAATGAATGGAAGGATAGATGAATAAGTGAATGACAGGGTTCGTACAGAATCCTCAGAGAAAATTTCCAAAACTTTTCCAAAACTTTTTCAAAGCCTTTTACTCAAAATTCCAAAACCACACAAGCGAAAAGTGCCAACGGGTATTGATTGTGGCAGGCAAAAAAATCATCAGCCGTTTTTTAATTACAACGAAAATAGTTCTTTGCAAGGTAGGAGCTGGGCAACTGACAAAAAATTCATAACTTTTCCATAGCCCAGCAGGTGAAAAAGGAATTTTCCAAAACTTTCCAGGTCCTGGAAAAATGCATTTCCAATTTCCAAAACTTTCCAAAACCCGTACGAACCCTGGAATGAAAGAATGTAATAATTGATAAATAAATGGATCACAGGATGGATGAATAAATGAATGAAAGAATGGATGGATAAATGAATAGATGAATGCACTAATTGATAAATGAATGGATAAATGAATGGATGGATGGATAAAAAGACGAATGGTTGGCTGGATAAATGAATGAATAAATCAATCAATCAATGAACAAATGAATAAAAAAATGTGCAAATAAATGAAAGAGCAGATGGATTAAAACTGATTATATGAATGAATAAAATTTTCAAAGTTTATCAACTTACTTGCTAAAGTTTTCTTTAGTAAATTCATCTTCTGGCCATCGTAGGTCACTCTGTTTAATGTCTTCCCCTTCCTTATATTTTAGTCTCCGAAGTTCATTGAGAGTTTCTATACTTACAGAGCCATTTAAATGAGCATGGAGTTCCTAGTGTTGTAAAATTCAATATCAAAACCATATTGTGTGAAGTGAGTGTAGTAATTAGCTCACTTACCACCTTTGGTATTTTTCGACAAAAATCACAAATATTTTCGTCCGCCATTTTGGAAAACTCACACAAAGCTAAGCTCCGCTGACAACTGACAAAATGCACTACCCTACCCCCACTCGAAATTTCACTATTCTAAAACTATTTTTTTGATTTTTGTGTCACTTTAATATTATCGAAGAACAGTTAAAATGTATTCATAACTCGGAAAAATTCATATAAATATATTATTAAATTCGGGTAATTATTAGTTTTATCAGAATTATCTTAAAAATCTGTGTGATACTATGAGGGGAGGGGATACTTTTGATATATGCTTTTTTCCCGCCATTATTACCAAGGGCAGAGGGGTAGGGGACGTTGGGCTAGATCATTTCCCGCCAAATTTACAAAAAGTAAAGAGATCCATCATTTAATCTCCTCAGCAAAACCTCGCTATTTTTTAACTAAATTCTTTCCAAATGGGCAACGAAGGATCTATTCCAGTTTCCTATGACAGACGGCTGTTAAATGATGTGAAAATTGACTGGATAAAAGCTGAAGAAAACCATTTCTCTCGTCGCGACGGCCATTGCTCGTCTGCAGTGGGAAGCAAGCTGTATGTGTTTGGCGGTGTACGATGGGATGACGCTATACGAGAAGTTTCTGAATCGAACGAAACGCTGATATTTGACAATAGTAAGTGTTTGTAGTAAATAAAACAACTTAACTTCGATAGTTTACGAGGAAAAGCGATTTTTAGCGACTATAAGTATATAAGGTAGTCGTACCTATTATCGCGCACATCCTACTATCGTGTTTTTCGTAAAAATAATATATATCTTCTATTCTGCGTAAAATTTTATTGAAAAAAATGGACCAAAAAAGTTGGTTGCAACAGAATAAGCAGCCATAATTGTTTTAATTAATTTTGAAGCAGTTTTTTAAAAGATATATATTATTTTTTTACGAAATGCACGATGTGCGCGATAATAGGTACGACTACCTTAATGCAAAATTTTATAATGATTTTGAGTAAGATATAACATGTTACAGTCAAACAAGCTCACGCGTTGACCCCTAGAGTGGATAATCAAATCATTAGTCGATTATTCGTTTTATTTGTGCGAATGGGATTAACCGAATATTGCAATATTAAAACAAAGAATCAGTTCGAAATTCGACTTGTGATTTGATAAAATAAATCAGATAAAACATAGGTGGGTAAAAAACTTGGAGAAGAAGTCTATCTTAAATTTCATGACCATGAATGCTGGAGTTTTTTAGCCTGCGTACAGCCGGTTTAATTACCCGTAATAACCATCTGCGAAAGTTCGCCAGATATCGTGTTCTCTGTGACCCGATATAAGAAGCGATTTCTGATTGGCTCTCGCTCGGATCAATTCTTACGCGAACTCTGATTGGTCAACGTCACGGCATAATCTCTTCCGGTTGCGATGTTTTTGTTGCTACATGCACGTGAGTTTGACCATGTTGACAGCGAGAGTAAGGACATGGTCTAAATATATTACTATCAGCACTTTCACAATGTTCTTCAAAGGACGATGTGATGTTAAAAGCACTCTCGGTGGAGGTTATATCTTGAAGGGAATGCCTTCGTCTCTTCAAAAGTACGAAACATCGACGGCAAATATAGTCATTATTCGGCGTTCCAGAAAGAATTTAGAGCTCTGAAAGAATCTTAATTTCACACTTTCCTTCAATGAGGAACCTCTCTTCTGGTTTAAGTTGTGTGCTGCGGCACAAATCACAGGTAAATACACTCATAGTAATATATTTAGACCATGTCTTTACTCTCGCTGTCAACATGATCAAACTCATGTGCATGTAGCAACGAAAACATTGCAACCAGAAGAGATTATGCTGTGCCGTTGACCAATCAGAGTTCGCGTAAGAATTGATCCTAGCGAGAGCCAATCAGAAATCGCTTCTTATATCGGGTCACAGAGAACACGATATCTGTCGAACTTTCGCAGACAGTTACTACGGGTAATTAAACCGGCTGTACGCAGGCTAGAGTTTTTGAGCTTCAATTTCAATCACTTGACGAATGTTATCTTTAGTAAACTCCTTGTATTTTCTTCTTCAAGTGTCTTCTAGACTCCCAGTTAGATATTGTCGATTGAAGGAATCAAATATCTTTGTTAGATAAACAACTATTTGCTTAGTTAAACGATATCTTGTCGAATAGTATTTGATAAATGCCTTCCTGGCACGTAATAACACGGAAAAGATTCCTACATGTAGCTAGATTTTTTTTGGTCATATTTAGATTCATAACATTGATTCTTCATCCTTACAATAATTTTATGTCAAGCTTTTGAGCAACTTGCTCAACGTTAGGGTATATTAGACGAAGCTATTCCTAAAAACATGCAAGGAAATCATGCAAGTATCAAAGGAGAGGAGGGGTAAGGGGGGCTGGGAAACACAAAATCTCAAACACAAAAAAATAAACAAAAACTGCTCAATTGCACCATAATTTGCTAAAATCTGCAACCACAAGATTTGTATAACTACACAATATAGAACAATCCTCAAAACTACACCAAAAATAATGCAAATTAAATGACAAACCCTTACAGTCCCCTCTATAAAACATTTGCAACATCTTTACCCAGGTAGCCAAAAGTGGAGTATGGCAAATGTGACTGGCAGTATTCCGTCTGCGAGATGTGCTGCTACTATGGCTAGTGTAGACAAGAATGTCTACGTGTTTGGTGGGTTAAGCAGAGAGACTGGTTGGTTGGACGATATGTATGTCTTGGATACAGGTATGCTATATCTAACACAGGTAGCCCAAGCTATTGTAATGGTACCTACATAAAATTGCTGTTTGGAAGCTAATACGCCCTATGCAAAAAGAGCATGGGACTGGGAACGAGCAGCATGAAACACCATGAAAAATATAATATTTCAATAATATTTTTCCCTAACAAGAAAGAGCATGTCTAAATTAGTAATTTTGTAGAGCTCTGTTGTCATACATTGAATCATTCCAGAGTTATCAGCATTTAAAATGTACCAAAAACGCGAAGCGAGGCTCTAAAGGCCCAAGTGCACATTTTAAGCCAAATCTTTGTAAATTCAAAAAGTTGTAACTTTTGATCAGTTTATGTTACTACATTGAAATTTTGGAATATGACTAATTTCGATGTGCTCTTTCTAATAAAAGAAATGGTGTCTTCTAATACTGATTAAGTAAGGAATTGCCTTTTTGCATAGGGTGTATAGAGTTTGGTAATATTAAATAAATAAAAGTTATTTACCTTTCATTACTGTACCTGTGTAAGCATTATTATATGAATAAATCATTCAATAAATCTATGAATAAATCAACTAATAAACAGGTGAATCGATATGTATTTTTGTTTTTAACTGTGATGGTTAATAATGTAATTCGGGGAGATTTTTTTTATCTTGTCCTTAAAAACAAATAAATTTATCCATTCATCTGTTTATTCATTCACATATTTATTCATTGATTTATTCATCCATTTATCCCTTGGTTCATTATAAACGTGTCCATTCATTGTTTTGTTCATTCATATGCTCATCCATTTATTCATTCATTCATTTGCTGATTCACCCATCCATTCCTTTTTTCATTTCTTCATTCATTCATTCATTCATTCATTCATTCACCCATCCATTCATTTTTTCATGTCTTAATTCATTCATTCATTCACTCATTCATTCTCACTCACTCATCTATTCATTGATATGTTAATTCATTTATCTATGCATTCATCTATTCAGAGACACTACAGTGGAGTAAAGTGGAAGGGATTGGTAACTGCCCATCACCAAGGGACAAATTGAGGTCAATTACAGTAGGAACCAAGATCTATTTCTTTGGAGGGTTTGGACCCAAAGAGGAAAGTGAATCAGAGGAGGCAGAGTTCACCTGGTATAATGATTTACATTCATTTGATACAGGTAAGAAAATATTGAAATGTCAGTAATTTTATCATAAACTAGACGCCTATTGGCGTGCACTAACTGGCTATGTAGTTGACAGCGACCATTTTTTTAGTGGGTCTGTTGCGAACATCTTGTGCATTGGTGTGAACATTGAGCGTTTTATCTAGCCAACTTTCAGTGTTTTGAAAAGCAACGTCTTGCAGAATTTGCCACGAAGTGCGAGCCTGTGTTGTGTACAGCATCAAAGCATTTTAATACATTACGTAATGTTACTATAAAAAACGTGACATTGAACCACGAACACGAAACTTGTTGCATTTTATACCTCGCTGGGCAACCTGTGGTTCCAGCGAGTAATTAGTCATTATATGACACTCTTTTTTCAATATATTCAGTTCCACACCAGTCACCTATTTATGCAGGAGCTTAATTGCCTTCAGTTGGTAATAAGTAAAAATCAGATACAACCAAAATATACTATAAATAATTTGGTAAAATTATATAACAATGAAAATTACACACCACACTATATATTGTAGATGCATTCTTTGATAATTGTCCCCATTCCCCTGCTCATTTCTTAAGTGGCAACCAGTACAGTATTAATGGCCCATGTATAATAATCTGTGTTTTAAGAATCTGTTAGGCTAAAATTTTCATTTTAAGCCCCCTCCACATAAGAACCTATTGAGGTTTAAGTACCATTTATATAAGAACCTTATAAGAACCTATTTAGGCTAATTTGAAAAATTCAGGTTCTTATACGTGGGCTATTACTGTAGTACTGGTGATTCATTAATTATTTCATTTATTCAATATTGTCATTTATTTATAGCAACATGTATGTGGAAGAAGCTATCTCCTAGTACAGAAGGAGCTCCCAGTCCTCGTGCTGCTCACTGTATGTGTGTCATCGATAACAGTCTTGTTATTTTTGGAGGAAGAGACAGTGTATCACGACAACATGATCTGTATATCCTTGACTTAGGTGAGTCAGAAAAGTAATTCATGGCACTGGAAAATATTTACATGATATCTCTTGACATCACATCACACAAATGACATTACATGATATCTTGACATGACATCACACCACATCTCTTGACATCACATCTCTTGACATCACATCATACACATGACCTTACATGATATCTTGACATGACACCATGGGACACCACATCTCTTGAGATGGCAGCACATAACATGACATGTTATAACATCTCTTGACATGACATGACATCTGTTGACATTATATACAATCCTATCACATCAGACATGACATCAAATACCATCACATCACATCTCTTGACATGACATGACATCTGTTGACATTATATACAATCCTATCACATCAGACATGACATCAAATACCATCACAAAACATTTCTTGACATGACATGAAATGACATCTCTTTACATGACATCTCTTGACATGACATGACATGACATACCATCTCATCACATCTCTTGACATGACATCTCTTGGCATGATCGACATATAATCCTATCATATCAGACATGACATCGTATACCATCACAAAATATTTCTGGACATGACATCACACCACATCTCTTGACATGGCATGACATCACATCTCCTGACATGATATCACATATCATCACATTGCAACATATCATCACCTTGCAACATTTCATCGCATCGTCACACATTTAATTGCATATATCACTGACATTACAAAATGCTGGCAGTGCTATTCCACTGACCATTAATAGTCTTTGGATAGAGGCTATGCTTATGCCCCTCAGGAATAAAACTAGGATTAATTAATAATTTATATTTCTCTTGGCAGATGACTTAACATGGAAAAGTTTTAAAACAACAGGTCGCCAGCCTGAGCCAAGGTCATTCCATGCTTGTTGCTCAGTGGGTAAAAGAATGGTTGTCTTTGGTGGCAGAGGGACAGAAGATCAGCATTATAATGATGTGCATGTATTTGATTTAGGTAAATGACTCCTTCCTCAATAAAAATGAATTTGTTTGGCGAGAGCTGTATGAAGAATTATCCTCAGTGTTCAAATGAGCTTTATTGCACAGCAACGATGCAGAAGTAATTCTGCAATAATACAGGATAAATACAACAGGTTCCCATTTAAATCTGTACTTTCCCATTTAAATCTGTACTTATGCAAATTGTGTTGATGTGTGCTAAACACACAGATCAACCATTGAATCAGATTATATTATTTCTGAAGTGAACTTCTCTGATTGGTTGATCTGTGTGTTTAGCACACATCAACAAAATTTGCATAAGTACAGATTTAAATGGGGAAGTACAGATTTAAATGGGAACCTGTTAAAGATACAAAGTCACTAGCATAGCAATATCGATACAGAATAACTATAACAACTGGAAAAACAAAATGGCTGACCCGCTAATCCGGTCAGCGGTAATTTGAGACCGCGATCTATTGTCAGCACTAACGTTAGTACTAGTAAACTCTGCACTGCATAGATTATAAAACAATGGGTATAATCCATCATGGATGCATAATGATCCTGCACAATGATTGATTGAGAATCATTCACTGTAACTGAACAAAGTATTGAAGCTTTTAAAGGTTGTCTTTGCAAACTAGACTTATATCTATGAGATTGAATTGCTATTGTGTAATAGTGCTTATTAGACAAGTAAAGTTAGAATGAGGTATTGTTTCCTATTGAATTTGATATTTCTGGTTGAGTGATACTGACTAAATAGACACTAAATAAAAACTATTAACTTGTAACTATTTCGTTTTCATTTCAGGGTTTTAGTGTTTTTGCTCTATATATTTTGAAATTATTAATTATACTTTTATATATTTCAGAAACAAAAGAGTGGTTACAGCCAACAGTAAATGGTGACATTCCTCAAACAAGAGCTCTCCATACCATTTGTGTTGTTGCCGACTCTGTTGTCTTATATGGGGGGTCAACAGGGTTTGATAAGCAAGCCATGCAGCCTCAGCAGTATCTCAATGACACTTTTGTCATAAAAACAGGTAAACAGAGTTGTCCATAATTTTGATTTAAATACACCCTTTCCGAGAAAAATTTGTAGTATTCGGGCTACCTGTGTAATTAGTTATGGGTTCCCTGTGGAAACCCTCTCAAAATGGCGACAATTTAAGTTGTTGTTGTATCCCATCCTGTGATCATGCATGAGTTTATCTGTGTGAATCCGTGCCATCCAGTCGAAATACTACAAGTTTGTCACCCGTGAAAAGCACACAAGCTAGTGGCGCAAAGGATCATGGATCAGTTCAGAAACTAAATGTGCATTTGGAACGACTATCCTGTTGTTTGATCAGTCAAAACGGACATTTCTCAATACCATATCGGACAAGTGTAGCAATGTGGAAATCCCTTCGTTCTAATAAAGTATACATAGGTAATCCATGAGTTGCCCTAATTTACATAAACTTTTTTTTTTTTTTACAAAAACACAAAATATAGGTTGGAGTTTTTTTAAGCCCGCATGATTAAAATGCTGATAAAACACTCCTGCTTGTATACTAAACTATACATAGAGTATTGAAAAAAAACTGGAGTAAAGGTTGTAAAGTTTACAAAGTAAGAAGAGTTTATATGTTAGTTTTTTGGCTCTGAGTGTAATGTCCATGGCAACATGGAATGGCCCAAAATGTTTTCATTATTGAACCTGAAGTTGTTTGAAGCATTTCCACTGCATATAAATCATGGGAATTTTTACATTTTTTACCACAGGCAGCCTAACTATTCTATCTGAGGATTTTTTTTAATGACATGTAAAGTTATTTTTTACTGCGCGCTGAGCGATATTTTGTTAATCATTGAGCGCGCGGGTGGGGTTCCTGTGGTGTATTTGTTTGAATGCATGCGGATGGGATTCCTGTGGCTTTTTGCAAGCATATTTACCGTCGCGCGGAATCGCACGCACAACAAAAAATCGATGAAATATACTACCCTAGGAAAAGCCACATGAATCCCATCTGTGTGCATTGAAACAAATACACCACAGGAACTCCACCCGCGTGCTCAATGGTTAACAAAATATCGCTCGGCGCGCAGTAAAAAAAAACTTTGAATAGTTGGGCTGCCTGTGTTTTGACTAAACATCACTCTTTTTACCCTTTTAAACAGTAGTGTTTTATGATTTTCCACACTTTTTTCCAGAACAAATCCTGCAAGGAAAGTCACTTGGTCCTGACCCTAATGACCATCAAGAGACCACCATGACAACAGGCTGTCCAGTTTCAGACACTGCCCTGCGAACCATTGAAGAGGATAATGATACTGATGAAATCTCGTCTGAAGAAGACAGTAATGTGCGCTAGACTACATACTACTACTCTTTAAAGGTTTTTTATTTAATTTTCTACTTTCACATAACCATAATGCCTTCTGTTTTGCGGGGTAGATATTGTAATTCAAATTTGTTTGATTTGAATTATAATTGGTTTGATTTGAATTACAATAGCTAACCCCCCAAAACAAAAGCCATTATGGTTATTGTGAAAGTAGAGAATGGGCTCAACCGATTACATACATGTAGGTGCTATGCTGTGTTAAAAAAAAAACAATTTTTATATGATAATAGACTTTTTCCTGGTTTGAATCTAACCTCGGCCTCTATATATTCTTTATAATTTGACTGCAGCCCGTGGGATTTTGAGGTGTTTCAATTAGCTACAATTGTTTGATAATATATGTGAACAGCTTAAATAACAGCAAGCTGTATTCAAATTGTAAATGTATTGCACTCTATTGAGGCTGAGGTTGTGGATGCTATACCATGAAAAGGTCTATTGTATTTTGCTTAGTGGATGACACAGTATATAATATTTGTTAGGATGTGTTTTTTGTATTTTAGAAATACACTACACATTTGAAAACAACTTTACTCATTTCCTCAGCGTTGTTGTGTACTGTTTTGCACTCCAAGGAAAGGTCCATACTATATAAATTAACTCTCAAAAAACTGGAATTCTCTCTAAACCAGGAATAATTATTTGTTAACCAATCAGCACTGTTTTACTGTATTAGTCACATAATGGAAAATGTAAATATTAGTGTTTTAGAAGCATACTTTAGAAATAAACAATTGCTAACAAAGCTGTGTGCATATGTTAATGGTTTGGAGCGACAAAGATAAACAAAATATAAACTGTTTAAGGATAAATGGGCAGACTCCATCACTGCCAGATAATATATAGGCATGGAATGAGTAAAGTAAGACAGGAAAATATGAGCTTATATATAAGCTAGAACATGAATTTAAGGTTGTAAGGGTTGGTAAACCCAGTTTTACATTACTCTTTGTTGGAGTGCAACCCACAAAGTTTGATGTCTCGTTTGTAAACTAGCATTTTGTTGGCAGTCAATCCAAATATTAGTAACAAGTTTACAAATGAGACATCAAACTTCAGGGGTCGCACAATAAATGCCAATGATTATGGACCGTAATAAGCTGTTTTCATCATTGTTTTATAAGGCCTTGAAGCTTAACCCATTAATGACATTCATAAGTTAATATGTTAGATTAACTTAATGCTAAACATAATAAATGTTATATTTGTTAAAGCAGGCTATATTTTTCAGCTTAGCTCGTAGAGGCCTGCTGTCTCTCTCACACACTCCACACTACATTCTGTATTTACAAGCACACTACATTCAAACTAACATGTTGATTTTTGCAGAGGGAGGAAAACCAGATAACCCGGAGAAAAACCCTTGTGGCATGAGAGATAACTAAACTTCAAACAAACTCTGTTCACTAGTCACCCGAGCTAGGAATCAAACTCAGGTCACATCGCTAGGCCACCCATGCCAACCAACAAATCATCAAATCAAGCTCTTGTTTACTGTGTATAGAATGCCCTTGTTACTCCAATAATATATTTTGTCCAAGTCAAAAAGAATGTAAAATCAATTGATGATAAAACAAATCAACCAATCGTCTGAAATTCTTACACATACTTTATTTTAAGCAATGCATTGAAAAAGTTAAATTCTACACTTTTTACCATAACTTACTTTTTTGTTACAACACGAATGATGATCGTTGTGAACATCAAAATAGTTACCCTATACGTATACATAAATTTATGTATCTTTTATATTCATGACCATTTTACAAAATACTACATCGTTGGTCACTGTCTTTTTATAAAGATAATTTTCTACCTTTTGGTTGTCTAAATAATGCATGTTGAGAAATAGACAGCTGCTTTCTACAACTCAACTTTTACAACTCAATTTAATCTAGAAAATATTACAACTTATTATAATTATTATTAAAGGTATTTTTGCATAGTTTTAATGTTCCTATTGTGTTATTGAATGTCTATCCGCTTTCTTCCACTGTAGTTTCTGTAGAAATAAGCTGTTGTTCTCCATTGGTTGTCACTATAGTCTCGCTTACTTCACTTACTGTTACCACACTACCATCTTCGTTGACTTCAGTGTGAGTCATCTTGGAAACCTCTGTAACAATGCCATCACCCTCTGTAGTAGTAACATCTGTTGTTATATTAGGTTGGTCAATCTTTACTGGCTCTGCTGTTGGCTCTACTGGTGGCTTTTCATCTTTTGGTGCTGTAGTCTTTTTAGTGGATACTTTGGTAGGGCTTTTTGGTCTAGCAGTTCCAGTTGTCTTTGCTTTGGCCGATGTGGCACTGCCTGGCTTTGCTTTACCATTGAGTGGTGTTTTGTTATCTCTTACTGTGGTTTTAGATGTTGTTTTGGTAGTGGTTTTAGAGATTGGGTCATGTGCAGATTTGGTGACTGTTGTTTGCTTGGTGGTAGTTCTAGCACTTGTAGTAGCTCTCCCATTGACTCTTGCGGGTGCAGCTTTGCCATCTGTCTTGTCTGTAGTTTTAGCTGCAGTTGGTCTCGCACTTGTAGGTCTCGCTTTACCTTCTGTATTAGCTGCTGATGGTGGTCTAGTTGTTTTCTTAGTTGCTGCTGGCCTTGTGGTGCTTGATGCAGGTCTGGTGGTTTTAGTACTGGCTGTACCAGGTTTAGAACTGGCTGTACCAGGTTTAGAACTGGTTGTTGCTGGTTTGGTACCAGCTGTGCCTGGTTTAGAACTGGTTGCAGTTGATCTAGTACTTGGTATTCCAGGTTTTGATCCTGCTGTACCAGTTTTTGCAGCAGGCTTGGATGCTGTTCCATTAGTTCTAGTAGTGGTAGTGGTTGTTCTTGAACCATTTGCAGGCTTTGTTGTACCTGTTTTGGTAGTTGTTGTAGTCTTAGCTGTAGTACTTGCAGGCCGTTTGGCAGCACTGTGTGGTTTAGTTGGGCTAGTAGCTGCACCTTGAGGCTTGCTAGTTGCTGATTTGGTGGCTCCCAACTGTTGAGGTCTTGTACTTGCTGGCTTTTTCGTAGCCGCTGAAGACTGTGTCTGGGTTGGTTTTGCTTGGCTTGGCTTTGCAGACGAAGGTCTTGCAGCTCCAGCACTTGTTGACTTGGCAGGTATTTTACTTTTGTGTACTGATGATTGAGGGGCCTTAGCTGATTTGGAGGGTGCACCACCTTTGTCAGCTTTGGGAGCAGAAGGTTTAGTTTCTGTCACCACTACAGGTGCAACGTCTGGGAGTTTTTCTAGGGTCTCTTGAGGGGGTTGCTCTTCAACAGGCTGAACTGCAACAGGTACTATCTCAGGAGGTTGTTCCACAGGCAATTGTTCTTGTTGGGGTTGTTCCTCAGGAGGTGGAATTGCAGGGGGTTGTTCTTGAGGGGGTGGTACTTCAGGGGATAATTCAGCTGCAGGAGTTTCAAATGAAAGCATTTCCTGAGTCGGTGCACTTTCTGACATCTCTAACTCTTTCACAATTAGCTCGGGTTCACTTGGTTGGACCTCTTCTGGTGCAGGTGCTGGAGTTTCTATTTCCAGGTGTTCAGTTTCAGGCACTCTTTCGACACTATCTGTTATTAACTCAGCTGGTAGTTGTTGTTCTGGTTCTGGTTCAGCTGGTAAATCTTGTTCTGGTTCAGCTGGTTCTGGTTCTGGTTCAGCTGGTTGTTCTGGTTCTGGTTCAGCTGGTAGTTGTTGTTCTGGTTCAGTTGGTAGTTCTTGTTCTGGTTCAGCTGGTAAATCTTGTTCTGGTTCAGCTGGTTCAAATCGGAAAGGTGCACTCTCAACACTGTCTATGACCACTTCTTCTGATCTCTCTTCTGATACTAATGGCTGTGGTACATCTTCTGAAGTATGGTGCTCATCATCTGCAATTACAGCACTATCTGGAGGTGATTCGTCACTTTGTGGCTCAGTATGAACAACAGACTCTTCTGCAGCAATAACAGCACTTTCACTATTATCTGCTACAACTTCTGGTGTCTCTTCAGGTTGTGGCTCCAACTGCACTTCTGGAACATCTTGAGATGTTGGTTGGTGCACATTGTCTTCCATGACTATGCTTTCTGGTGGCCCTGTTTCCACATGCTCGGCTGAGGTTTGTTCAAATTCATCAGCTACATTGTCCATTGGTGTATCTAATACTGGTGGTTCGTCTTCAGGCTGAGGCTCTGTTTGCATCAATGACTGGTGGTCTTCAGTGTCTTCACTTGCTGGTTCTGTCACAAGTGGGGTTGGTTCAATATTTGGCGTAGGTTGTTCGTCACTGAGGAAAGGGTTAAATTGTTGTGATTCACTTTCAACAGATTCAGCTTCCATTGACACTTTTTCAAAACTTGATTCCTCTTTTTGCTGACTATACATCATTATATCAACTTCACTTTGCTGTTGAAACTCTGAATGTTCTGGTTGCAGTGGATCACCTAATGAAATCAGTTGGGACTCTACTGTTGTAACAGTTGATGAGCTAAACGTTGTTTCCACTGTGGTATGTCCGGTGGATTGATTGTCACCAAAGAGAAGATCATCTGTGGCTGGTTCAGAAACACCTGAAATCTGAGTGCTATTGTCATCATTGGTAGCAGCCAGGCTATCTTGGAAGTCTATCAGTGTTGAAGTATCAGTTGAAGTCTTTTCTTCATTAGCTACATTCAATAAATCATTGGTTTCATTCTGTGGATTTTCCTCTCCAGCCTGCTCTTTGATGCTGTCGTTGACTCCTGAGTTGATATCCTCCATTGCTTGAGATTTCTTTTCAGTGAGACTTTCGCGTGAATTTGTTCTTGATCGATTAAACCGATTTTTTAGCTGGAAAAATGTTTTTGTTTTATAAGATGGTGAAGTTGCGGGATTTGGTGTATGGATAATTGATGATTCTATTTTTTGGATGGCTTCAGAAATGTCCTTTCCGTCTTTCTCGCCAACAGATAGCTGTCTCTTTTTAAAACGATCTCGAAGCTTGTAGGAAACGGGAGTGCTATCAGGTCGTGGTTTCTTGGATATAACAACAGGTGCGCCTAAACACAAAAAACATATGCATTTTCAATCACTTGTAAGAAATCATATTGTATTGAAAGTTGTATACAAATGGTTTAGAACAATGGATTCAAGCTGAGTCTTTCAGGCCAAGATTTTGTTTTTGGCTGAGAGCCATGTGACTGAATCAATTGCTCAAAAACATTTGCATACTATTCATATAATAATAAGCAATTATTGGACAAGGTTGAGCAAAATATTGTGATTTGTCAGTGGTGAGCTATAAATTATTTGCCGATGCCATCAGCAGCCTTCGAGATACCCATCTAAGGTCATCACTGAACGGTGTTTGGGTAATTTAGAATGGAATAAGATTTATATTACCCACAGACCCTTTCGGCTGTGCAATCACCAATCATAAATCGCCCTGTCAACCTTTTTTGAATTAGGTGTATAATATGAATTATAACAGCAATTGTTCCCTTGTGTCTTTATGTCAGGTTTTCAAGTACACAAATATATACACCTGGGCAGAGAGGAGCATTAGCTGTGAGATTTAAGTGTCTTGCCTAAGAACACAACACAATGAAAACAGCCAGGGCTTGAAAGAGAACCTTGCAATGCAGAGTCCAGCTCACTAACCATTAAGCCATCCCCAACTCTCATAACATTTGGCAAACAATTGTTAACTAATATCATTTCAAACTAACCTGTTAAGTTTGGAGAGCTATCTCGTCTTTTCACTTTTTCAACAAGCTTACTCCAGACACCAGATCCCTTGCGGCTTCGAGGTTCTGAAGGAGGAGTTGACGAGGGGGTGGAAATATCACCTTAAAAATACAGTTTTGTGTTTATTTAATTTAATCAATAATTATTATGTGATTATGTAAATTAGTATTTTAGGGTGAATTTGTCTCAAATCAATCTTCATTATAACATCACATTATTAAATGAATGAATGAATAAATGAATGAATAAATGAATGAATAAATAAATGAATAAATATAAATAGATATTAATAAATACATTAAATTAAATGAATAGATATAAGAATGAATGAAGAAATAAAATTTATATATGAATTAAATAAATATAGATAGATAGATATAAATAAATATGTAAATAAATATATGAATGAATATATAAATAAAAAATATATAGATATATAAATAAATAGGTAAATAAATGAATAAATAAATAAATGCTCATGATTAGGAATAGCTGGTACCAGTTGCAAATAATTAAAAAGCAATTTTGATATGACAGTGTAAAACAAACAAAAAACTAAAATAACAGCCAAAATTTGTCAAGAAGATTTGCTCATTAGGATCAGCATTGACTTGCATAAATAAATGCACCTTATTTAAAACCTTGCAAGGCTAAATATAGCTTTAATAAAGTGGAGGCAACATTCTTATAATTAGCTCAGATAGACTAAGAATATTTTGGTAAAAATAATTAAATAATTGCTTTCTGTCTGAACAAATAGAGAATAAAGAAATTGAATTGTAAAATTAAAACACTGCTGAGACATAAATTATTAATTCAAAAATACTTTAGATAAATCGTAAATAATACTCGACATTAAACCAATAAGCAAATATTATATTCATTTTTGTTATTGATTAATTAATGTAGTTTTCAATGAAAATATTTTGTGCAGCGGAGAGAATAATAAAATAGCCAAAAAGATGGCACGGTAAGTTGTGTGTAATTAGCGAAACGATGCATCGTATGCAATGAGGCGTTTACAAAATACATTATATCAGGGAACGAAAAGGAAACTTTTATCTGTTACAAAATCGATTTGAAACAACGAAAATATGCAGCAAATTTAAAGAGTTTATTTGTTCAGAGCGTCATTCCATAGTTATCGAGGACTGTGGTTTTAGTTATTGAATTTACAGTCGATCAAATGCACAATGAAGACAATTCAAGTTGAAATTATCGAAGCGAGAATTCAATAGACCAATTTGCAGACAGCAGCAATTATGGAAAATATATCTACCATAACGTGACTTGTTTCAAAGTTAATTCGAATATAGCTGCTACCTTAAAAAGTCACTATTCATTTCAAGTAAATTTAGTACATAGACTGTCTCTTAATACAACAATAGTCATTTAATAAAACAATATGATTCAAATTTGACTTAATATATTATTATACTTTAATATTTTTGTATTATAAAAAAAACCCCACAGTATAACATTGCTCGAAACTTCGGCATGAATTTTAATACGAAAAATCGCTTGGTTTTCATTCAAAATAATTCATTCGGTTAGTATTCATTAAAGTCGCGTGGTTGTTGCATCTTCACGCCCTGTACTGTGGAATGGATTATGGAATGCGTCGATTTCTTTCATGAAACTTTTTTTTACATCACTCGACGACTCGATCTAAAATAAACAAATCGACTCATATTGAGTCTATTCACGTAAAAATTCAAGATAAATAAATAAAGAATCGATATTTGGGCTTAGCGAGTTGACCTTTTCATTCGAAACAGAAAATATTTCATAATTTGGGTTGTAAAACGCCATTCACAAACGTAGCATAGATGTCAAGCTGCTTGGACTAAATCCTTCAATCAAGCAACCCGTTAACGGTGAAAATTGATAGCTATATCGATCGTTACTCGTTCAAACTTACCAAAGGATCGTTTCCTATTCCCTTTAAGATGTTAAAACGACCGAGAACACTTCGACAAGCAGTGATCGCTATAAAAAGCTTCGATCGATGGCCAACCTTTCCCAGGAACACTCTAACAAGCTCGGGTGTGATCAACCAATCAGATCACTCCTAACACACGCTTGTGTCAGACGGTGTCAGACAACCCAATGAGGTCAAGCGGAATAAACTTTCAAATATCGACTAAAAACCTTCTTTTTCGAACACAAAACACAACTTGGACTGTAGAAAATTGAATGCACTTCACAATAAGAGGTAAGAAATCATTTTTTGAGTGAAGTTTCGGAATTTGTGTTAAGCTTGAGATCAGTTTTCGTCACATTTGCACCAGGTGCAAAATGGTTGCATTGTTTTCGGTACAGCTTCTTTTGTTCAAACAAATCGTTTTTGTTTTGTTTTGTCTCAAAAGTTTGGCTTGTGGTCGAGCTCAAGTTAAAAGAAAAACATCAATTATAAAACAGATCAGCTCAAATAGTTATACATATCAAGACAAACCGTTAATTATACTTGCACAACACTTGTAATATTTTTTCAAGTCATTTTTCCCACAGCTAGCAACCTCAATCACACATGCAAAAATCATCATTATAATGAAAAATTAGTCGCATAAAAAGTGGTCCAGAGCATTTGAATCTGCATTGGAATTAAACAGGAAAACTTGAGCAATAAAAAAACTTTTATTAAAATTTTTATGAAGTTAATTTACTTTAATTAAAATAGTAGCTAGCCTTGCATTGAATATATGCAAATTGAGTAAAACAATTTGAGCATTTTTAAAAAATTCAAAATTTGTGACTTGCATGCATGTTTACGTATTAAATTATAAAAATAAAATAATTTTAGGTGACCTAAAAATAATGATAAATTTTCTTCAAAAGCTGTCTCAATTTTACAAGTAATTTTCTGTATTTATTTTATATATAAAAGCATGTATTGCAATTTTAATATATTCATAGACCATTGCTTGTAAAATATGCAACAGGGGCAAGTATAAACAAACAAGCTACAGTTACAATTGCTCCCCAGGGTGTAGGGGATAATAAGTGGAGCCTGTAGGCCTATCCCATTCATAAAATACAAAGAGTTCAAAAAGATTTCAATCCATTGTAACAAGCTGGCCTTATAAGATGGAAAGGGATTATGGGTAAATATTCTAAAATTGAATAATGTAATTTTGTCAAATACTAATAGAAGGCTATAATCTCAGCAAATTATAATCTCCATAATTTAATGATTGTAAGCACCTGGATTATTCATGTTTAGATGTATGCCCATAATATCTCAACAATAACCTCCATGTTCTTGACAAGAATAATGATTGTAAGCACCTGGATTATTCATGTTTAGATGTATGTCCATAATATCTCAACAATAGCCTCCATGTTCTTGACAAGAATAATGATTAAAACCACCTAGATTAAATATTCATATTTAAACATATACCCATAATATCCCAGCAATAACCTCCATGCTTTTCACAAGAATAATGATTGTAAAAACCTCAATTATACATGTTAATCATGTATACCCATAATATCACAACAATAAAGCCTCCATGTTCTTGATGACAATAATGATTGTAAGAACCATAATTATTTGTGTTGAGATGTATGCCCATAATATCACAACAATAGCCTCCATGTTCTTGATGACAATAATGATTGTAAGCACATGGAAATGTCCGTGTTGAGATGTATACGGTCCATTAATATCACAACAATAACCTCCATGTTTTTGATGACAATAATGATTGTAAGCACATTGATTATTTGTGTTGAGATGTCTGCTCATAAATATATCTCAACAATAACCTCCATGTTCTTTACAATATCAATGATTGTTAGAACCTCAACACTCCAGTTTCACTTATCTATCACCACTTAATTACAACTATTTCACAAAAGGCGCATTTGCACAGGCTAAACCTCACTTTGTTGTCAAAATATTCATATCCCTAGCAAAGCAAAAAAAATGTTAAATAGCTTACTGTAACAATAGAAAACACATACAGTCATTTGACAAAACGTTGTCGCCGACCGGCTTCGCGACTACACGACAAGCCCAAGCGGGAGTATGGGTAAAAATCACTGAAGCAATACATTTTTAGCACGCGCTATAGAATATGCTGAAATATGGCGAGTACATGAATGAATGAATGTGTGCTTTCGCGTTCTGTACAAAGAAATAAACCATTGTATAGAGCGTGGAGATATCGACAAGTAAATAAATACTTCTTCAGTTTTCATGCAGAGGATTTGTATCATCCAAATCAATCGCCAGAGTAAATCTAATAGAAACAAAACACTGAGCTGAGAGCTCAAGATGTTGATAATATATGCAGCTTACTGCTTCAGTGATTTCTACCCATAATCCTTTTAGGGCTAGTCGCGTAGTCGCGAAGCCGGTCGGCGACAACGTTTTGTCAAATGACTGTAATTTTGAAGTTACTCTGGATCATGAGACTATAAATGTGTACAAATGTGCCTTTTGTCAAATAGTACAGCGGTAATTATAGACAATATGAAACTGCATATGGTCCAAAATATCTCAACAATTATAGCAACTTCATGTTCTTGACAAGAAAATAATGATTGCAAGCACCTCATGGAGCTTTTAATAGCAAAACTAGACCAAAAATGTTTCAAAATAAAATAACCTTTCTGTCTTAAGCATGTTATAAATATTCTCATTGTCATCTATAGATACAAAGGGAGGAATAAATTATTTCTTTATATTGCATGTTTGCATTGTTTCTATTACCATGATTGCATGAGTGAGTTGTTGTTGATATTGCATGAGTAAATAACAACAATGCAGGTACAATAAGCGTGAAGGAAAATGACCGTGGGAAAATCAATGTTTGTATTGTTCAACAGTAATAATTTTGAATGCTTGCTTCATAATATCATAATTAGAATAATCCCATTTAATTAATCACATAATAAAAATTAACAAAACAAAACACTGACAGGAAATATTAGGAATTTTATTTAGGTCAGTTTTATGTGATTAGGATGACCTATTCTCTTTTACATAATGAAGACTTTGTAATCTGGCTTGATAAATAATCTGTTGTAGAGTTGTCACACGGTTTAATAAAAACGTTTTTTTAATGTTTCAACCACTGCTGCTACTACCTTTTCAAAAGTAAACTTAAGGTGGATCACTATAGTTTTCGGAAAGCCACACAAGGCCGTTTTAAACGTCGTTTTGACAAACTTCACAATTTTCGATTGACCTGAAACTTTTACAGATTATCAGTCTTAGACTGAAATTTAAAACAATATACTTTGTTTTTAGTAGCAGCGATATACAGGAAAAACGGAAATCAGTTGCGCTTAAATTGTAGACGAACGCGATGAGATCTCGAAAAGCGGCTACCACCACAGTAAACTACAACACTAGGCACCCAAAATATCAAAGAATTAGAGAAATCTGTATGTTTGATTTCGAGAAAATTACAGATATATTTTGTACTTTGTAGTTTTGAGTGTTAGAAGGAATCACTCAATGTGTGGCAATGTGACTTACAATAACTGAACAAATAGCGCTCAAAAACCGTCAAAACCTTCCCTGTACATATATGTCTTTAGTTACTAAGTTTGAGACAATAAATCGTTCACAGTATTGAGAAATTATTTTTTTCCTTAGAGATGTTAGAGCTTGACTTCAAGCGAAAACACATCACTGTTGCGCTTTTCTAGAAATATTCAAAACTGCCGTTTACATTTTTCTGTAAAATTCACAAACTCTTCTCCAAAGTACTAGAAATGCTATACTGAAGTTTCATAATAATTGAGGCATTTAAGAGGGCGTCTCAGTAAGAACGGACCACTCGGTCTGGGATCCAAAAAAAGATTTCCCTTATATTTCTACCATCGAAAGTACTATCTATCCTTATTACAAAACTGGTCTTAGAATTGTTCTAAATAAAATATTTCGGCCGCTAGGTGAATTTTCGTACATCGACCCAAAAACCGCCGAAGGACGCTGATTTTCAAGTTCGCAGAGGCCTACTTTCAAAGTCCGTTTTCTCTGCTTTTTCTTGAAATGAAAACTTATTTTTTGGGTCTAAACTATGGTTTGATGTCTCGTCTGACTAGAAAAAGCAAAATATTTCTTTAGGATGTACAAATTACGAAAAGTTATTTAAATTTATCGAGACTACTTTATGCGTGACACGAAAAGCAAAGATTAACGGGTTTAGAAAATTGCAAATTTCTCAAAAGTGCAACCTATCCCCGATATAAAACATCATTCTATCTTGAAATGAGATGCTATTTAGTAGTTCTGTGCAATAAAATTTGTGGCACATTGCGTTTTGAAGAATTTGACGAAGCCCAAACTTGTACATTTTTACAGATATTTCCTTGCGTGACACGACTTGCCGTTGAGTCTAGACCACGTCAATCCTTATAAAAAATAAAAAATAACAAAATAATAGCTAGAAGTTTATATTCAGGCGTTACTATCCGTTATAATTAGATATTTTAGCTCCATTTGAATTTTACCACAATAATGTTTTTTTTTTTTTAATGAAACATTTGCATAATTATATGTGAAAGTTAAGTCAAGTTGTCTAACAACATTCACATTTAAACTAAGTTTTATATTTAGAAAATCTTCATCTATTAATCAATGAAGCATGATTCTTATATTAAGTTGGATAAAACCTGGATGGCTTTTAAATCTTTTAATATTTTATTTATTTTAACTGAGTTGTTTTATGAGATTATACAATTGTGCACGATACAAATATGATTCACCATGATATATGTTTTATACTAAATATGCAAAATAGCGGTGAACTTTTTAATATTTTAAAAGTCTGAATTAATATCTAAAAATTAAAGAGAATAAAGCCTTTCGATACAATAATTTGTAAATTATCAATGATTTATTAAATACAGTACATGGCTGTCTTTGCCAGACTACTTTTGTCATGAATTATTAATGACTTTAGAAATGAAATTTACAAATTTAGATTTTGTCAATTAGTTGTACCAAGTTTGCAGTGAGTAAAACTATCTTGTGAAAGAATGGATTTTAGTCTTTGTAGTTATACAGGAGCTTGTAAAATACGCTGCTGGAGAGGAAGTACAGAGTTGGTCAAGTTAAATGAATGTAATGACGATACGTCAAACCAATCAACATAGGAAGCCAAACCACGCGCTCTAAGAATAACAAAATGTTAATTTTATTGGATCTTAAGATTCTCAGATCAACTTGTTGGGCTGCTTGTGCATAGACTATATACAAATATTTTCACTTAAAAAATTCGAAAGGGTGTTAACAAATACTCACGTGATCCAAATCGACAGTAACATTGAAAATCGACTTTCATTGCTTTTGACATGTCAACATTGATCACATGGCGATCCTTACAATGCTTTCTTGGTCCACTGTGCTGTGGATAGCGACAGGTTCTTCGTGCTCGCCAAAATCTTATTAAACTATGTCGATGACTAATACATATTTGCATATTGTTGATTTGGAGATGTCGTCTAAAACTCCACACGAGTCAGGGCACTAGTAAACACGAGTGAACACGAGTAAACAGAAGTGAACACGAGTAAACACGAGTGAACACGAGTAAACAAGAGTGTACACGAGTGAACACGAATGAACACCAGTGAACACGAGTCGGAACACGAGGAAACACGAGTGAACACGAGTGAACACGATTGAACATGAGTAAACACGAGTGAGCACGAGTGAACACGAGTGAACGCGAGTAAACATGAGCAACGAGTGAACACGAGTAGCAAAAATGAAATGAAATAATAAATGAATATGAGAAAAAAAAAAGAAATAAAAATGAGACAAATAGAAAAAAAAAAAAAAAAAATAACCAAAAAAATAGGCCCAACTAGACATGAATGTATCAAAGCTAGTGGTATTACTAAAATATTTGAAAAATAGAATTATAGTTTAATAAACAGAAATATAAAGAAGAAATAATAGGATTTTAATGAATTCATGTTCAAAAATTATCGTTTCACAATTAATTACGGCAGTCCATACAAATGGACGTTAACAAATGCAGTATAATGTTAATATAATGCATCAAAAATTGAGCTGGATTACACTATGTAATGAACTATATAAAATTTGAAATCACAATGTTTAACAAATGTTTAAGATGACTGGCTACTTTTGAAAATATTGTTTAACTCCAAAAGGCGTTCAAAAGTAGCCAATTACCTTAACGTATATAGCTATCAAATAGCAATGCAATCAAAATCCGGCTTTGGCTGTGATACAAGACAAATCAGGTGCAGGGTGTGCCATATTACCATTATGTCATATGTGTTCTTGTTAAATCCCATGGATTCTTTTAAAATAGGCGTAACACGTTTATTTGTACTTTATGGAAACATTGTGATCTCAAACTTTATATAGTTAATTACAATCCTTATCAATTTTCGATGCATTAAATTGACACTATATAGCCTGTGAACGGTTCGAGGGGATTGGCGAGGGGAAGGGAGGGGAAGGGGATAGGGAAGGAAGGGGAAAGGCCCCCTACCTTCTCAATCCCATTGAACCGTTCACAGGATAGACATTATATTGTACTTTTTTTAAATGTGCATTTGCATACATTTGATACCATTCATGCCTGTTTGGGCTTATTTTCGGGGTTTTTTTTCGTCTTTTTTTTTCATTTCCATTATTTTCTCATTTCTATTTTTTTTCTTTCATTTTTTCTTTATTATCTTATTTTTTTAAAAAGAAGAAAAAGAAAAATGGCATCACCGCTACTTAGCTTATTTAGAGAAAAAAACATGCATCATGGTGAATCATATTTGTATCGTGCACAATTGTATAATCTCATAAAGCAACTCAATTAAAATATATAAAATATTTAAAAAACATCCAGGTTTTATCCAATGCAACTTAATATGACAATCATGTTTCAAGATTAATATAGACGAGGATTTTCTAGATATAAAACTTTGTTTAAATGTGAATATTGTTAGACAACTTGACTTCGGCATATAGTTATGCAAATTGTTCATTAAAAATAAACATTATTGTGGTGAAATTTTAATGGAGCTAAAATATCTAATTATGACGGATAGTAACACCTGAATATAAACTTCTAGCTATTATTTTTTATTTTTTATTTTTTATAAGGATTGACGTGGTCTAGACTCAACGGCAAGTCGTGTCACGCAAGGAAATATCTGTAAAAATGTACAAGTTTGGGCTTCGTCAAATTCTTCAAAACGCAATGTGCCACAAATTTTATTGCACAGAACTACTAAATAGCATCTCATCTCAAGATAGAATGATGTTTTATATCGGGGATAGGTTGCACTTTTGAGAAATTTGCAATTTTCTAAACCCGTTAATCTTTGCTTTTCGTGTCACGCATAAAGTAGTCTCGATAAATTTAAATAACTTTTCGTAATTTGTACATCCTAAAGAAATATTTTGCTTTTTCTAGTCAGACGAGACATCAAACCATAGTTTAGACCCAAAAAATAAGTTTTCATTTCAAGAAAAAGCAGAGAAAACGGACTTTGAAAGTAGGCCTCTGCGAACTTGAAAATCAGCGTCCTTCGGCGGTTTTTGGGTCGATGTACGAAAATTCACCCAGCGGCCGAAATATTTTATTTAGAACAATTCTAAGTCCAGTTTTGTAATAAGGATAGATAGTACTTTCGATGGTAGAAATACAAGGGAAATCGTTTTTTGGATCAAAGACCGAGTGGTCCGTTCTTACTGAGACGCCCTCTTAAACGTGGTAAAAAAATTAAACTTGGATATCTTAACGAAGTCGACCCGTTCGGATGTTCACGGCCGCTAATGATGCAAATCTGCGCTACATTCTGGAGTCACGACGCAATACACCGTGACGGTTTTGGTTGAGTTATTACTTCCGGCGATAAAAGAAAGAGCCAGGGAAGGGAGGGGAGGGCTGGAGCTGAGTTGGTTTACCCTCATAGAAATATATGGGGAAAAAAGCAACGACTTAAGATGATTAATTTTGTTTTTAATGCTTCTTTCTTCTTAAGATATTAGAATTACGTGGCAATCACAAAAACTAATCTTCAGTTAATTTGTACAATGCTTGTACTAAATCCACAAAACATATAGCACTTTATGATAATAAATTTCGCTAATTTCTTTATTCCATTGTTCTTTTGTTAGTTGTGACTTTTTATTCGCAGGTATTTTGAGAGAAAAGGTAACTAATTTGCAATTCATTTCACAAATTCAACTGGCACAAAGGAATGTATACATGCAGTCAGATGTAATCAAAAGAACAATGGAATGAAGCAATTAGCGAAATTTATTTTTATCGCCGGAAGTAATAACTCAACCAAAACCGTCACGGTGTATTGCGTCGTGACTCCAGAATGTAACGCAGATTTGCATCATTAGCGGCCGTGAACATCCGAACGAGTTTAATTTTTTTTTACCACGTTTAAATGCCTCAATTGAAATGAAGCTTCAGGATAACATTTCTAGTACTTTGGAGAAGAGTTTGTGAATTTTACAGAAAAATGTAAACGGCAGTTTTGAATATTTCTAGAAAAGCGCAACAGTGATGTGTTTTCGCTTGAAGTCAAGCTCTAACATCTCTAAGGAAAAAAATAATTTCTCAATACTGTGAACGATTTATTGTCTCAAACTTAGTAACTAAAGACATATATGTACAGGGAAGGTTTTGACGGTTTTTGAGCGCTATTTGTTCAGTTATTGTAAGTCACATTGCCACACATTGAGTGATTCCTTCTAACACTCAAAACTACAAAGTACAAAATATATCTGTAATTTTCTCGAAATCAAACATACAGATTTCTCTAATTCTTTGATATTTTGGGTGCCTAGTGTTGTAGTTTACTGAAGTGGTAGCCGCTTTTCGAGATCTCATCGCGTTCGTCTACAATTTAAGCGCAACTGATTTCCGTTTTTCCTGTATATCGCTGCTATTAAAATACAAATCTAAAAACAAAGTATATTGTTTTAAATTTCAGTCTAAGACTGATAATCTGTAAAAGTTTCAGGTCAATCGAAAATTGTGAAGTTTGTCAAAACGACGTTTAAAACGGCCTGGTGTGGCTTTTCAAAAACTATAGTGATCCACCTTAAAACTTATCTTTTTGAAAAAGACTTACCTTTCCTAATTATTGTAATTTAATTTAATATTTATTTTGAGTGTACATTGTAAAGCGCCTATAGGACAGGATTGGATATATATGCATTCTAATAGAAATGTTTGTTATTATTATTATTATTATTACTGCAATCTTCATCATTAGACTGACAGGCTATGCAAATGATTTAAGTGGATTTGAGCAGTCTTTCGTATGTACAAAGGAATTGGAGGTGTTCGTTTATGCTATGTACTTTTCCACGCAATTCGAACCCTCTGGGAATATACACTTTTGTTCCAGAAATTTTCAACGTAAATATATCAAAATACATAAGACAAAGAATCTTTTTCCCAAAAGATTTGACAGAATTGGATGGAGACATATACATGCTGATTTGGTTTATTTACCTGTGGTTGGTTTTGGAGTGTGTGTCATTATGTAGTGTTCCAGTGTATCCCAACCTCCACCAATACGAACAAGTAAATGATCATTCAACATCTAAAAAAAAAAAATAATAATAAGTACTTATTGACTGAGTGGGAGGGCCGTACGGGAAAATATTTGGCTTGCGGTCATGACATATGGAACGAGCGCAGTGAGGTCCGTACAAATGACCAAGAGCCAAATATTTTTCCGTACGGCCCGACCTAACTCAGTCAATAAGTTTTTTATCATATGACCCACTCTTTTTAATTTAAAGGCCATTTTTGTTGTGATGTTTCAAGTAGCTGGTCCGTACGTGTTTGTACGGATCAGGTGAAAACAGCCGTACAGACCCTATCACTTGACTTTTTACAAAGGTTTTCTTAAATACTGGTCATATGATAAACAAAAATATTCAAATATTTAGAAAAAGATCCAAACGTGAGTTGTGTGTAGTGTGATCCTGGGGAGGGGTGGTGTAATGTGGTTGTTGGGCAAGGACTCTGCGTTAAAGATGTCAAGTATATTGTCATATCTCTCAGTGCTAAATTATTGATTTGTATTTTTGAAGGATACTAGAATTGAAATTTAGAATTTCAATTGAGAAAAGGAAGACCCATCTGTTTTCGTAATATATCTTAATTTCACTTTTTTTGTTGTGTCATCCAGTGAGGCTCTACAAATTGTCTGTAAACATGCACTTTTTACAGCGCGACACGCAAAAGTATGACCACTTTTAATATATTTGCATACTTCTATGCACAGACTTAATGCTGCGAAACAAGTTTTTACATGCCTTATTCAATAAAATCAGACAACTTCATGTCAAATGTGTCTGTTTAAAGTACAAACTCCCGTGCATAGAAGTATGTGAATACATTAAATGTAATCATACTTTTGCACGTCACACTGTAAATGACTTCAGGTATCCTCTTGTTTTAGGATGTTGTGAATCCTGATGAGCATAACCGATACTTTAATTTTCCAGCCCCTCAAGGCAGATGCCTCCTTGAAATTGTTCTGGGTTTGCCACTTTGTAATGAGTAGTGAGTTCACTCATAGCATTATTATATGAATTTTTTTGCAGTTTGCAAAGAAAATGAATTGAGGCTGTCCTAGCTTACCCTGACAAACATAGTTTTTTTAAGTATGATATATTTTCCTTCTTTTAGTCGATGTACAAGCTTGATATTGTAGTCTTTTGCAATCTTACAAACCTGAAAATATCAAAACTAATTTATTATCATAATTTTAGCATTAGGAAATATTCAAATATTGCTGTTATAATTGCTGTAAGTTATGCAATAAATTAAGAGTAATAATGCTATATAAATGAGGCATATAATTTATTATTATTATAATGATAACCATAATGAGCAATAATGATAGTGATAATGATACACGTTGATGATAATCTTAATAATTAGAATGATGATATTAATGATGCTGATGGTGTCAATGATGATGATGTTAATAATGATGATGATGTCAATAAAGATGACGATGATGTCAAAGATGATGTTGACATCAAAGACAGTTAATGGTGACAATTAACAAGTGATGCAAAAATTATTTACCAGCTAGCTAGTCAATGGACAAATTATGTCTGGTCAAAATTGTTTTGGATGATGATGAGAATAATGATATAATTCTCTCTCGGCCAAAACTTCACTTGATCAAACTTAGACTGTTTTGCAGTCTAAGACATTGCTAGGTCTCCGTAGTCAGAGGCTTAATGTAAGATATCAGACACACTCACTAACTCAACAAAGTCAAGTGTATGACACTGTTCTGAGAGATTAGCAATGGTAAAACAATCTAAAATTATAACACTTTTTAATGATAATGGTTTATTGTGCGTTCCAATATAGGTGGCTCCACAACTAACTAGAGTACAAATACTAAAAGTGTGCAACATAAATACTGCTAAATTATGCAAATTCTTTTGTTCTCTATTGTTTAATCAACACTATTTAGTGGTAAATAGTACAAAGTATTGCACACTTTTAGTGTTTGTACTCTATCTACTTTCTAAAATATATATACACCTAATTGCAATAACATTGTCATATAAAAAAGAAAATTACAAAATAGGAATTAATTAAAAGACAAAAACAGATTACTCAAGCAGAACTTCTTCTTTTTTTTATTAATTCCTATTTTGTAATTTTCTTTTTTATATGACAATGTTATTGCAATTAGGTGTAATAACAATAAGTTAAAATGTAAGAATGGAATATAAACACATTTAACCAATACTTGTATACATTCAATATATAGATAAAGAAAATTGTTTTTTATAGTACAAATATGAAATGTTATAAAATAATTGTTTTGCTTTGCTTGAAAAATAATTGTAAGTTCAATTCGAGGATTAATTTAAATGTTGCTCGTTATCATATGCAAATATACATACATTAGCAAAATAAATACAAATAAACAAAAACACAAATACTTAATATAAAGAAAATAAACTTTGTTAAATTTAATTTGCCTGTTTATAGAAATACAAATATATTTTTAATAAAACTTTTTTCCTAATTTGAAAGAAAATGCTAATATATTAATATTAATATTTGAAATATGTATATAACCAAATATTTGGAGTTGATTGGTTGGAAGATAATTTCAAATTGAAGTGGAAAGTGCTTTTATAAGGAAAATTTGCATTAAAATCACTTATATTTTTTACAATATTCTTTACTCTAAAAACTTGAAGGATATTCACAAAAGCCTTGAACGTTCTTATTATAACATTTTGCTGTTTTGAATGGCTCGAAATTATTTTTGCAGGTTGTTTTTTAAAAGAATAAAATAATTTTCAGACCGTGCAAAATTGTTTTTATATTTCTTAATAAATTCACGATCGACTTTTTTTTGTGTGCAAAAAATGGGAATATTTGCCGTTTTGTAATGCACAATTTTAGTTCAACTTCCCGAAATACTATGTATAAATATCATTAACAGTAGAAATATCAAATTATCAATATTTTATCAAGATAACAGAATTATTATTGTATCTTGTCTGGGAAAATCACTCAGCCGTTAGAAACACAAATTTAATTGGTATTAAACCCTCATTGACACGAAATATAATTCCTACAAATCTTAATATTGTAATTGTCGTTTGTACAAATATTTTTGCTGTGATTGAAAACTTTAATAGATTACATGAACAAATATTTTCTTTTTGAATTCGGAGGTAAAATTATGTTGATTGATTTATATCACTTGTGGCGTAATATCAGATTTAACTTAAATCGATACCAATTCAGCACTTTTATTCGGATCATTTGGAAAAGTGTACGATTTACAGAAGTTTGAAGACGACAATTTACATATTAATTGATTATTTCCGTTATTAAACATTGAATGTGCATTGTATCAAATTTAATTAGTTTGATTCACGCATTGTAATAATAATTGTAATTAATTTCTAGAGTTTGACAGTTTACCTTTTCATCGAGTTCGGTCTTGGGACCCGTTTCGAGAAGTGAGCGCGGTTCTTTTTTTAGTTCCTTTGCATGCTTTTGTTCCTTACATTTGTTTGTATTAACCACAGAGCTATCCCTTAATGGATCGTCTTCTAATGAGAATTCCATTAGTCGAGGGGTAGTTTGTTCAGCTCCCTCTTCAAATACTGATTCAACACCAGAATCGGAATCGATCGGGCTCCTATCACCTGAAAAGTTTTGAGTTGTAGTATCAATTGTTTGAGTCTCGCTGAAGTCTGCTTGACTCATCGATTCCTCTTGATCTATTTCATGCTCTAGTTGTATTAACTGTGGGAGTTCTTGTAGTTCATACAAGGAGCATCGTCTTGCGATCTCCATCAAACAAATCACAATCTCCCTGCCCCCCGTCCTGCACTCATCAACCAGAACAACATCATTTGACTCAAATAAAATCGCTTCAGGAATCCCATGTAAACGGCACCACGACAGAAACTTTTCCACATTATCACGAGATTTAAATAGCTTCGATTCCCTTGATCCTCTCTTGGCTTTATTAAAAGGGAATTTTTGTCCAGGCACGGGTCTACCAGTTTTCTGACGATATTTCTCGGCCATTTCTTGAATGTAGTTTGCTAGGAGACACAATAGCGTTCCGTCTTCCATGGCGTAGAAAAACAAGTCTGCGGTTATAAACTGATCAGGGAATAGATTTAACAACCACGAGCTTTCATCCTCGATCATGGCATATAAGAGTTCATTTTCTTTCTCCCAGCGTTGAAAGCTTTGTATACTGGTAGTTTTCAGTCGCCGCAAGTTCGCTCTGTTCCTTGGTGTGCAAGCTACGTTCACCATTATTTCCGTGCTCATTGATTCACTGTTTAGCTCCATCGCTTGTTAATCTCACATTAATTTGACATGGCTCTGTTTATGAATTACTCCAGTGCTCTGCCGTCGTCACAGTCCTTGTTTGAACTACTTTTAGAAACACTTGATATTTGAAAGTTCAATGTCAGGACGCGGGACGCGCGTAAACTCAGTGCCCTTGTCCGTCCGTGTGATGTTCATTTCAAGGCATGTTGACTTGCATACAGATCAGCTTACCCAATCCACTGTTTCTATTCAATCATCCAAAATTCCCTCACAAATATCGCCGTGAATATGAAGCTAGTTATTTGTCTAAAGAGTAAACACTATACCCTTAGCGGCCCCTGACAACTCCTGTCAAAACGAACCAATAGAAACACAGGTTTTATTCTCTATAGGGGTTTATAATTTTACGGTTCACGGACGCATAACCCTTTTATAACAGATCATAAGTGGCCGCTGAGTCATTTGCTATTTTAAACCATTCCTAGGAGACTTTAAGTTTACAAAAAAATGCCTAATACTTGATAATTGTATTATACTTGTAATATATATTTATGACAGTTATGATTAATAACCAAGCTATTTTGTTGTTTACTACTAAATGTTTCAAATATTCATTCATTATGCATATTGCAGTCGAAAATAGTTTCTTTTGGAAACATTTTCAAGCAAAAAGTTTGCAATAAGAACTTCATTGCATATAGATAACAGTTTTTTTTTGTTCACTTAAAAAAATGTGTGAATAAAGTGTTTTTAGCTTGTGTTTTCTGTCCAACATTTCATCATGAGTCATGTTTGTTTTTAATTTTTCTCCGCGAATATCAAAATTCAAAGCTTAAGTAATTGCTGCAGAAAAACAATAATTATAAGTGTGGCATCAACTGTGAACACTGGTTTTTTTTTGTTACTTTTTAAAAAAACATGTTTAAAAGGCATGTTTACCGACCCATGTTCGAATAGATTAGAAATAAGATTTTTTATGGTAGTGTATTTGAACCCAATGTTTCCGTTTTAGAGGTTTTGAAGTAGTAGAAGAATTAGAATAAAATAACATGAAAAGTCAAGTGCATGTTAACGGTTCGAGTATCTTCACTGTAACCTGGCATAAAAACTAAGTATTCTAAAGATAAAACTTCAGAAACTATTTTATAGCAAATCGGTTATCAACAAATCGGAAAACATCTGAGCACCAGATTGGAGTCGAACCCATGACCCTCGAAATTCCACCATGTAAAAATCTATCACATTCAAGTAACTTTTCTTTATTTGACAAGTTCGAGATCTCATGTAATATTTAAATTTAGCATGGCAAAGTACCAGAATTTGTCATCCTCTGGCAATACAAGGCGCTTTAATTCTTCAAGTCAACAGGCTCCCAGCAGGTTGTAACACCGGGGATTTAAAAGACCGATTAACACTCCCGCTACGGGAATGGGCCAGTTTCACGTTTAATATCTAACACCGCTGTACTTTTTGACAAAAGGCGCATTTGTACAGGCTAAGCCTCGATTTGTTGTAAAAATATTCACAAATTCTAAGCAAAGCACTAAAAAAGATATTGCTTAACAATAGAAATCACATTTGAATTTGCACTGAATTGAGGTAATCCCTGTTCAAAGGCGTCTTTTGTACAAACAGTACAGCGGTGCCATTTGCTCTATGACACACGGGGATATAAAATGGGAGATATTGGAGTATAAAGACTAGTCGTGGCACTGTCGCCGGTTGCGCGGGCTTTTCAGTGGAGCGGTTTTCTTTATGTCGTGTGGTAATGTCCGGCAATGTAGTGTCTACAGAAATGAACTGATATGTTTTGAAAACGCAATCAGTATATTTTTGAAAGTAAATACATTGTAATGAGGACAAGAGATAATGTAAAACAGAAAACTATCACTGGTTAAAAATTTATCATAATAGAGACTGTAAGACTAAAATCTTTATGATGAAATCTAAAATTTACAATATATAAAAGCTTTATGGTAAACACAAAATATTAATAGAATGAATTATCAAACACTGATAAGGAACTAATCAAATGAACTGCGAATCTTGTTAGGAAGAAAAATGAACAAAAAAGAAAATTGCACTGACGTATGCATAGTTGCAGATTCAAAAGTCTCCGGATATTAAAATGGAGGCCAATCCACAACGAAACTAAGTTACAGATTCAAAAATCTCCACGTATGGATGGACGGATGGGGAAGGCCAATTTACAATTTACCGATACAAAATTAAAATTAAAAGTAGTCTAGTGATACAAAGTTGTTCAGATAGGCATGGGTCTCACCGTCGAGCGGGAGGCAAATTCACAACGTAACGAGAGGGACTCACAGAAAAAGTTCTGAAACTAAATTGACTAATCACAGCCCGTATAATTTTGTATCGAAACTTTAGTTTCTAGTTCCTTGTGTTCTGCTTCAATTATGCCGTTTATTTATTTATTTATTTTTTGTCTTTGTTTCGCTCCTCTTCCCCCCCGCGCAATTAAGTAATACTAGTACTTATAATTCTCTATTGGGTAAAAAATCAGACAAACCAAAGCTTTTTTTCTAATCTGACCCATAAATTGCAAGGGAAGAGGAGCGAAAATAATTTCTTAAGAGGAGCGAAAGTAAGAGAACTTAGAGGAGCGAAAGAGAATGTCTGTTTTCTCAGACACGTCTGCTAAGGAAGTGTTATCTATCAACCTTAACAGGAAGCTATTTCCAAAGGTCGACCTCAATCGTCTTGAGTTTCGATGGAGTACTGGTAGCTTGCCCGCAATTGCTGGTTTAACCGGTAGTCCATTGATGACTCATGAATAGGAACGCTGCACGCTCTGGGTACGAGATTGACTCTTATACAAATTGAATAAATAAACGAATGAATATATAAATAAAGACAAATTAATAAGTAAACAATAAAATAAATCGATAAAAAATCAATATGAAATAATTCAATAAATAATATTTTCACAGCAGCATTTGGTAATAACATATAAGTGCAACTTTTCAAAAGAATGTCTTCTGAACGCATGCAATCAATATTGACATGATTATTCAGTGACGATCTTTGGCAACTGCGTCGATCTCTCATGTCTTTATATAGTACACCTTCCCATAACCCCTCACGGCCTCAGCTAGCTTCTTTAAAGTACGTTTTTGGCTCTCTTTAGCTCTACTTTCACATCATAATGCCGTGTTTTTTGGGGGGGGGGGGGGGGGGGGGGGAGTGGGTAGATATTGTAATTCAATTTGATTTTATTCATGGATAACGTGTTTCCACAGTAGCAACTTCGTTTTGATTATGGGTAGTGCTTGCACTCCATTTCACAGTAGCAATTTTATTTCATCGATTTGGTGTTTGCGCTCCATTCTTCATTAGCAATTTGATTTTGTTTATTAGTATAGAGTTTGCGCTCCATTCCACAGTAGCAATTTGATTTTGTTTATTAGTATAGAGTTTGCGCCCCATTTCACAGTAGCAATTTGATTTTTTATTTGTTGGTATAGAGTTTGCGCTCCATCCAACAGTAGCAATTTGATTTTGTTTATTAGTATAGAGTTTGCGCTCCATTCCACAGTAGCAATTTGATTTTGTTTATTAGTATAGAGTTTGCGCCCCATTTCACAGTAGCAATTTGATTTTTTATTTGTTGGTATAGAGTTTGCGCTCCATCCAACAGTAGCAATTTGATTTTGTTTATTAGTATAGAGTTTGCGCTCCATTCCACAGTAGCAATTTGATTTTGTTTATTAGTATAGAGTTTGCGCTCCATTCCACAGTAGCAATTTGATTTTGTTTATTAGTATAGAGTTTGCGCTCCATTTCACAGTAGCAATTTGATTTTTTATTTGTTAGTATAGAGTTTGCGCTCCATTCAACAGTAGCAATATGATTTTGTTTATTAGTATAGAGTTTGCGCTCCATTTCACAGTAGCAATTTGATTTTGTTTATTAGTATAGAGTTTGCGCCCCATTTCACAGTAGCAATTTGATTTTTTATTTGTTGGTATAGAGTTTGCGCTCCATCCAACAGTAGCAATTTGATTTTGTTTATTAGTTTAGAGTTTGCGCTCCATTCCACAGTAGCAATTTGATTTTGTTTATTAGTATAGAGTTTGCGCTCCATTCCACAGTAGCAAATTGATTTTGTTTATTTGTATAGAGTTTGCGCTCCATTCCACAGTAGCAATTTGATTTTGTTTATTAGTATAGAGTTTGCGCTCCATTCCACAGTGGCAATTTGATTTCTTTTGTTAGTATAGAGTTTGCGCTCCATTCCACAGTAGCAATTTGATTTCATATAGTATCTCCAGTATATTTTTAAGGGCTTAGACACCACTAATAAAAAGACTGAATTTCTAGACACAATAATAAAATAAAATAATAAAAACACTGAATTACTAGACACAATCACCTATTTTTTATTTAATGACCTCTAATTATATTTCCATTCAATTTATGATAAGCACTAATTTTCTTTAATAATAAACTTGTTTTTAAAATTCTATTGTTGACGCTTTGGATGCTCGTTTTAAAACCAATCATTGGCTTGGATGTAAGGGTTGTTATGTTCAGCTCTACAATAAAAAAGAAACATTTAGTTCACGTAAATATATATACACAGGGATGGCTTGGGGTAGAGGTAGATAGATGTGTTTATTCAGGCCTCTTGTAGCAGTCGCTGAATTACAGGCTGGGTCAGCACAACATACATGTATACATATATAAATGTGCGTTTTTAGGGGTGAGCCTTTTTTAAGGCTGGTCCTCCCTCGGTTAGTCTCCCGCGCAGTTGTTTTTATTGTCGGGCTCCCTGTGGAAAAAGTCTTTGATTTCTCTACTAACGCTGTGATTGGTTAGCCTCCGTTGCCAACGTCTTATGTGGTTCGCTGATTGGTCAGACAAAGGGAATGGCATGTAGGGAGACACGGGAGCCCGGCAGTAAAGCGGCTGAGAGAGAAACTATTACTCGGGCCAGGATGTTCAAATGTCGATTAACTCAGGATAACACAGTGTTTTTTTTTTCTCTTTCCTTTCCATTTTTTGCCCAAGATTGCTTGTTTAAAAATAAATAAATTGTATCACTTTTTAACAATCTATATCTTATAGGCAGACAAAAGTGGAAACTCACACTCACTATCCCTTCATTAAATATTTTAGCATATAAATATGCTAGCAGAGTTGACGTTTTGCGAGAGGAAAACTGGATAACATGGAAAAAAACCCTCGCGGCATCGGAGAGAACTACACATCAACCAAGTTTAATTAACATAAAATTCATGCCCGAGCCAGGACTCTAACCTGAACCACAGTGGTGAGAGGCGTAAATGTCATAAATTGGTTTTCTTACCTAACTGAAAGTTAGAAATAAATAACTTCTTTGTTGTCAGAGTTGACGTCTGAGGCACTAAAAAACAAAAAAAATATCTGGTTGGAAAAGATTTTGGGATAGTTACATCACGGCCTTTTTGAATGGGGGAGAGGAAGCAAAACCAGATAACGCCCTCGTGGCACAAAAGAGAACACATCAACAAACTTTCTTCACTTGCCATCCGAACCGGGAACTGAACCAAGGTCACAGTGGTGAAAGGCCAGCGCTCTTCCCAAAAGTGAAGATTCTCACATTTGGTATCAAAAATCAAATGAAAAAAACCTTCACTTACCATTCATTGTTGTCTTCATTTTCCTGAAAGAATAATACGAGTAAGCAAATCAGAACAAATATAGGAAGTGATACATTATTATGAACTCCTGCTCGTTAAGGGAGATTTTTTTCTGTCGCACTCTGTCAGTTCACATAACATTACATACAATTAAGGCCCATGCAAACGGCTTCAACATTCGTTGAATGCCAATGTTGAAGCCGTTTGCCATCCCAATTCAACATTGTTAAAACCGTTCAACAACTACAGCGTTCAACAAAATCGACCCGACGATGAAGCCGTTTGCCCGGGCCTTTACATACAAAAACAACATTTTTAATTATATCAAGTTGTATATTTTGATATAAAAGTTTCCTCTGTACTTAGTCTTACCATTGGATCTTGGTCGGGTGTGTTGACAGGAGATGATGATGCTGACGAAGCAAGATCACCTAAGTATAAAACAAATATTATTTCAAATTTAAAACGATAGCCAGTGGAAACTAGTGAAAATGATAGCTTATGAAAATGATAGCTTATGAAAATGATAGCTTATGAAAATGATAGTTTGTGAAAATGATAGCTTGTGAAAACTCGTGAAAATGATAGTTTGTGAAAATGATAGCCTGTGAAAATGATAGCCTGTGAAAACTCGTGAAAATGATAGTTTGTGAAAATGATAGCCTGTGAAAATGATAGACTGTGAAAACTCGTGAAAATGATAGTTTGTGAAAATGATAGACTGAAAACTCGTAAAAATAAAAGTTGTGAAAATATTAGCCTGTGAAAACTCGCGAAAATGATAGCCTGTGTAGCTGGCTCTGGGATAGGTGAAGACAACGATTATAATTAACAAGAAAATAATGTTAAAAACCACCACAACGATCATCATAAACACTGGCGACAACAATGACAATAGCAACAACGTTGATAACGATAACAATACCTTTGGTTTCAGTGCTTTCCTTGTCGTCTTTATTCTTGTTTCGGAATGACCAGCCACTACCACTACCACCACTGCCTTTTCTCTTATGTTTAGTAGCAGGACTACCAACATCGGGTGTAGATACAGCACTTTCAGGACCTGAACGATTGTAACTTTTAACGGCCGTCCTCTCTGCCTTCATAGACCACGCCCTAGTAACCTCCTGATTGTTGGTCACTTTCGGTTTACTGTCGAAACCACTAAACGTTTCGGCTCGTTTAAAGCCGACATCAGATCCGATGGTAGGCGAGAGGGAGTTCTCAGAGAACTGATCTTGACTCTCTTCGCAAGCCAGCGATTGGACGTCAGTCATAACTTGGACTAGAGATTGCCTATAAATGAATACATAACATAATGTGTGCCAAACTAAAAAACAAGTAAGAACATACAATATGTATACTACTTGCACCATCCGTATTCAATGCTAGGGATTCTTACCTTGTCATTGTCAATTCCATGTTCGTAGTTCCTTTCTTCAATGTTGCCTAGGAAACGATAAAGTAAAAATTAAAAAAACTGAATTCCATGACCAACGGGTATTATGGGTTTCATTCATTTGAAATAAGATATAGGTATACTTAACAAATTTACGACAGTTTCGCGTGGTATGTCCTCTTACTTACCATTGTGGTAAATAAGAGGACATACCACAAGAAACTATCGTGAATTTGATTTTTACCACATTAAAAATGAGCAAAATAGCAACCCTGGTATGTACTCTTATTTACCACGGCTCTCGATCAATCAGAAAGCGAGAAAATAATCAAATGTGGTTAAAAGTGATATTTACTCCCCATAACTATCTTATATATTGTATTGCATGGAATGCACTAAGAATTAAAAACTACAAACCGTTATTACTATTTACTATTTATTTTACTTGAAACAATATTACATAGCCCAGAATGCATTTCGATCTTGGAATGCACTATTCAGTATTCTACGCTTTTTGAAATAGCTGTATACTAATACTGCAGTCTGTACAAGTGTACTTACTTCTTCAGTTTCTAGTTTAGCGATCAGGTCTTGCAAATCGGGTAAGTAATCACTTTGCTTTTCAGGATCTGCATTCGTTACTTCTTCTGCAGAATGGAAAAAGAGAACACTTATCAATAAACCTTTTTTAAGAAAGCTAAAACATTAATAAAGACAATCCATCGTTATAAGGGACCATTCATTTTTTATCGGGAGTTTGGCATGCACTGGCAAATTTACTGATTGTTGGAAATAGCGAGACTGTCTGAAATAAAGTATAGGCCATGATCATTTTTAGTTAAGCCCTGTAGGTTGTTTTTGGAGATTGAATTGAGTTTGTGTAAGCATCAAATATAAAACAATTTGGTAGGATACTTACTCTCATAATGTGTGTGGAACTGATCGTTTATAAACTCTATTAGCCAAATACCAGGCCATATTTAAGGTCAGGCAAGCAAAAATAATTATGAACTGACAAATGGCTAATAAAATTGCAGTGAAAATTTACTAGAAATAATCTTTCAGTGTTTGTTTATTTGAAACTGCATGCGAGTTCCGCTGTATTAGTTGTAAACCATGTTTTACATACCCATTAAAGTTCCCGCTCGTTGTAGAAGATGTTTACGCATCTCACCAGCTTTGGTTGAAATGAGTTCCCCAGTACCTTGAATTAAACGATGTTTAAAAGTTAATAGAAATATTTCTTGCTGTGCTGCGTGCAGTTTTAATACATGCGGGGATTTCTTTGCCTTGTAAGTGCACAAAGCAAAGCAAGAGGTTTTCTATATAAATACAAATAGGCTCCTTGCAATGATAGAGACACGTGAATTATTGTCCAGCAATGTGTTAAAATGTCTTTATATCATTGCAAGCTCAACGTTCGTCTCGCTTCGATACTGAGGCCCGGTTACCTTTTTTAGATGGCGCAGGGAACTAGGAAGGGAACTATTGCCATTATTGATCAACTTGCAAAGCATGCGCATCGCCAAATCAGAATACAAGATTTCTGATAGTTCAAGTCAGTTTGTATTTCATCAAGTAAATACCAAATCACGCTAAGTTCCGGGAAAATGTTTTGGCAAACACCAACACCATTTTGTGTCCATTTAAAAATGAGAAATAAATATTGATTCTTTTTATTTTTGAATAATCACCTCGTACTTTGGGGTCACACCCAGATTTGTTTTGCGTGTATTAAATTTTAAAAATGTAAATCTTCCGTATATATTTTCTATCTAAGGTAAATAAATTAAAGCTTATTGTTATTATCACCTTGGTATTTATAATAACAATCATTTTCCTCGTGCTCGACAAATATTAGTGAATAAAAACCTCGACTTTTCTTGGTTATTATAATAACAATCATTTTTCTCGTGCTCGACAAATATTAGTGAATAAAAACCTCGACTTTTTCTTGGTTATTATAATAACAATCATTTTCCTCGTGCTCGACAAATATTAGTGAATAAAAACCTCGACTTTTTCTTGGGTATTATAATAACAATCATTTTCTCGTGCTCGACAAATATTAATGAATAAAGACCTCGACTTTTTCTGGGTTATTCATCGATATATATCTCGACTTCGTTAAATAATTGTCAAATAGCAACGAGTACAATGATCTTATTACCTTTGTCCTTAGGGGCTGAGGCGATGGCTTCTTTAATATTTTTAATCCACCTGAAACAACAACACACAATGATTTTCATCTTCAATGTAAATATGTTTGAATTATCATTGCCTGCAATATTTTACTTTGGGCGAAGCACAGGGAAATACAAAGTCCATTATTATAGGCATAGTCTCAGTCTACTAAACTTTTCAATTCATTCTGTATTTACAAGTTGACAATGACAATGACAATGACATTTTTTTATTTTCACCTTACATTTACAAATTAATAAAAATATAATAAATTTTCCTTATATTGAGGTGAGAGCAAACTGGATTAACTATAAAAGCTATACAAAGCTATCTTAATTTCTATTATAATCAAAGTTCTCAACACTCGGAAAACCCGGAGAACCGTAAAACTCTTGTGTCAAGGGAGAGAATAACACATTATACAAACTCAATACTCCAATGACGGCACAGCATGTCGGTATGATGAACATAGTTTGCTGATTTATAACACGCTTTTTTAAATAAATATTTGTTTTATCATCTGCCACTGCAACAACTTGTTATGGTCATATAACATAAACACGTATAAAAACAAAATATGCTACGAATAAATCGATAATAACTGAAGAACCACCGACATCCTTTGCAGGCTTCAGAGTGTGCACTGTAGCTTTGCTTGCGACAACGATTTTTAAGATACTGTATAGGTCTGTGTATAAGTTTTACTTACATTCGTTTCTCGCTAGTTGTTGCACAAACCATTTCGTACATCTCGGGGCCTTCTTTAGATGTACTTACTAGAAAGATTGCTTTGGTATCCGTGGCAACCTCGCGAACAAATAAATTATTCAATCGGATCACAGGAGCCTATGATGACAAAGAATTGATGAGATATTTGTTTGGAAATAATGGATATGCAGAATCAATTGCTGATTGGAAGGATATAATAGGAATAGAATGAGATAAGATTGAGATAGAAAAATCGGTTCACGAGCTCATGTGCATGCAGAAAGATTAATTTGCGGTTGAAACCAGTAATCCAGCACCAGTCGAAAGCTGCGTTTTGGTTTGCCCCTTAATACAGTACCGCTATTGTTTGGTTAGGTTTAGGGAAATTGTTTGGAAAGACTGTATTGTTTTTTAAACCAATCCTAAACGATGTTTCGATTTGGTGCTGGACTGATTGCCCTTGAAAGCTAAGAGTTGGTAAACCCAGTTGGACACTAATCTTCAGGGATTGAGATGTTAAATTATTGTCTTCTTGGTGGATGACAATTCATACTTCAAGGCCTTTATGATAGCGGAGCAGATGAATTTGAATGCGTGAGTCAAATTGAAGTTGAAATGTACCTTTTGGTCCAGTGAAAGCAAGCTGTATTTCTGATCTTTTTCTTGTAGAAAGATCAACATATCGTCTAATACCATAACCATACACTCTGAAAAGAACAGGAGCATTGAGATTAAATGTGATGTAATGTGGTCTGGGGCTTACAACATCCATTATCGGCATATGTTTCACATGCAAGGCAACATTAACTTACCGACAAACTTGCCACGAGCTGTTTTCCATGATAACATCCCCTCGTGTATCAGAACACTTGAGTTGGACGCAAAGTCGATATTCTATGGACAAAAACAAAGAAATACATCAAATAACTATGATGGCAATGATAGTGAAGATGACGATGATAGTGATGATGACAGTGCTTAGTGATGATGACACAATAGTGTTGATGACGATGATACTGATGATGACAATGATAGTGATGATGATGATAGTGATGATGATGATAGTGATGATGACGATAATGATGATGACGATGATAGTGATGATGACGATGATGATGACGATGATACTGATGATGACGATGATACTGATGATAATAGTGATGATGATAGTGATGATGATGATGATAGTGATGATGACGATGATAGTGATGATGATAGTGATGATCATGATGATACTGATGATGACAATGATTGTGATGATGATGATAGTGATGATGATGATGACGATGATACTGATGATGATAGTGATGATGATAGTGATGATGATAGTGATGATGACGATGATAGTGATGATGATAGTGATGATGATGATGATACTGATGATGATTGTGATGATGACGATGATGATGATGATGACGATGATGATGATGATGACGATGATAGTGATGATGACGATAATGATAAATAAGATGATAATGTAATTAGTTGAAAGAAAATGTGTACTGAATTAAATAAGAACTGCTGTACATCACTGTACCTTGACTTTCTTGTTTCCTTTGTATGTTATGACTACTTTGAGATCCATTCTCATTTTGATGTCCTGCAAAGTCTACAAACAGAAAGAGAAAACTCTCTTTTAGCTTCAAATATCTCACCACATTTTCAAGGGGGAAAACTCATTGGTAAAAATATCTGGTATGCTTGTCAGGAATTTTCCCAAAAAAATCATCCCTTTAACCCCTATACTACAAAAACCTGATAAGATGAAAAAAGCGTAACACTCGATACCCTAAAAGAAACCAAGAAACGTCAAAATTAATTAAGATATTGCAGGTCCTTTTAAAAGGGAGTGACACAGCTAATTTCTAACCCCTATACTACAAAAACATAAGATGAAAAACGTATTACCCTACATACCCCTTTTAACCCACCCCCTCCAGGAATGTTGCAGATCAATTGTATCCATGACGATGGGCTAGGATCGTCAGTTGAGCAATAAAAGTATTGTATTGTATTGTATTAAAATGTCTTACCTTGTGCTTTTCATATTCTTTGATAGTGTTATCCACTGAATGAAGAACACCCTGAAAAAATAATCAAGATAGTAAAATGAATCTTTATCTTAATTATTTAGGACATTTCTTTGTTTGTTGTTTTATTTGTTTGTTGTTTTGTTTGTGTGTTTGTCTCAGTTTGTTTATTTGTTTTATTTGTTTATTGTTTTGTTTGTGTCAGTTTGTTCGTTTGTTCGTTTGTTGTTTTATTTGTTTGTTGTTTTGTTTGGTGTGTTTGTCAGTTTATTTATTTGTTTGTTGTTTTGTTTGTGTCAGTTTGTTTATTTGTTTGTTGTTTTGTTTGTGTCAGTTTGTTCGTTTGTTTGTTTGTTGTTTTATTTGTTTCTTGTTTTGTTTGTGTGTTTGTGACAGTTTGTTTGTTTTATTTGTTTGTTTTGTTTGTTTTATTTGTTTGTTGTTTTGTTTGTGTCAGTTTGTTCGTTTGTTGTTTTATTTGTTTGTTGTTTTGTTTGTGTCAGTTTGTTTGTGTGTTTGTGACAGTTTGTTTGTTTTATTTGTTTGTTGTTTTGTTTGTGTCAGTTTGTTTGTGTGTTTGTGACAGTTTGTTTGTTTTATTTGTTTGTTGTTTTGTTTGTGTCAGTTTGTTGTTTTGTTTGTGTGTTTGTGACAGTTTGTTTGTTTTGTTTGTTTTATTTGTTTGTTGTTTTGTTTGTGTCAGTTTGTTGTTTTGTTTGTTGTTTTGTTTGTGTGTTTGTGTCAGTTTGTTCGTTTGTTTGTTTGTTGTTTTGCCTGCTTGCTTGTCTCACTTGTTGTATGAGCAACATCGGTCGTGTAATCGCCAGACACCAATTCCCTCTGCTCCGCTCGGGCGCTAATGGCGCTACATGGGCCGCAAATAAACAATATGCCCTCCAAAAGTCATGTTATTGTCCTATTAACTATCCTCTGAATCATTTTAGAAATAGTTATAGGTCTACTAACCTTAACTAGACTTGTGGCTTTTTTCAACGGTTGATAGTCAGGCTTCACTTCTACACACAAAACAAATAACATTAATTTTGGATCTATAGCATGCACTCTATGACACTATGATAGGCCCTTAGCAATCTAAGAGAAGAGGAATACAAACAACGGAGAATGAATTCAACAGAGAATGTCAAAATAGTTCCTGCAAAGGGCCTATATAGAGCATTCAGTGATAGTGGGATGCTTGGGCTTCCTGTGTACCTTTGGTTGTCTTGATAATGACTTCAAAAAGGAGCGGATACTTAGTCAGTCGTTGAGTGACTAGCGTGATGCATTCTGGAATGGATAGACGTCTACATATCTTATTTACACTGCATTTCTGTCAATCAACAATAATAGATGTCAATAATATTCCAGTTGCGAGTTCTCAAAGCTCAATAGCATTTAAGCTACGGTAATACGAGCAACAAATTAGTCCAACTTGTCTCGCAACATCGCTACAAAACAAGTTGGAAAGCGATGTTGCTCCTTTTTTCACCCGCGTACCATTTTGTCTCGCGTGAAAATGGCTTGTTGCAAGTTGAGTATGTCCAGCCAATCACAAACGCCAGAGAAACTGCTCGCGCGTGCTTGACGTCATTTTGCTGCGAGACAAGTTGGGTTGGTGTGGTAATACGAGCAACATCTACAAGTTTTGTTGCAAAAAGTAGAACCATCTTCTACTTTCTGCAACAAACTTTTTCAACTTGCAACACGCCTTTTGAAGAGAGACAAGTTGGTACGCGGGTGGAAAAACGAGCAACATCGCTTTCCAACTTGTTTTGCAACGATGTTGCAAGACAAGTTGGACGAATTTGTTGCTCGTATTACCGTAGCTTTAGTATTTTTTATTTCTTCTTCTCAAATAGTGGTATTTCTTTACAAGTACATGACTAACCTTTACAAAATCTGCAAACTTTTTATCATTTTTAAGCAATTTCTGAAAGCAAAAAGGCAAAGGCTATTTATCACACAATAAACAAAAGATAAATATTGCCCAATAATTGCAAACCATTGAGTCAATTCTTAGTTGTCTCAGATCAACCGTTTCAAGACGATAAAAGCTAATAGACCATTTCACAGTTCTTGTCCATCAACCTCAGCCTCGATAGTGTGTATTATTATCCACCTAGTCATAGACGAGTAAAAATATCGCAGGAGTAGAACTGGATAGAGTAAAAATATCCAGCGATATTTTTACTCGTCTATCTAGCCCTCAAGGAAAACAATATTTTCAATTATAAAAAAACAAAAACCTTTAGATTGGATAATAAATAACTTATTAAACAGTTTGATGTGTAATATGGCTGGATATTTTACTCGTTAACTTGTATTTTGTCTCGCCCGGAGGCTCGTCAAAATACAGCGTTTCACTCGTAAAATATCCAGCCATATTACACATCAAACCGTCTAATAAGATATATATATATATATATATTCTTAACAATTTGAATACAGCCCATTGTAATTTACAGAAATTATGTATATATTATCAAACAATTGAAACACTTACAAATGCCACTGGCCATAGTCAAATTCTAAAGAATATATTACATACTGTCGAGGCTAAGGTTGATAGAAGACCCGGGGGGGGGGGGGGGGGGGAGAGCTATCCCTTAGAAAATGGATAGGGGCGCTTAACGGACGGTTTTGAAAATGACCCTAAAAGGTAAGCATAAATTAACTCAGATACTGATTTCAGACCCTAAAAGGTACGACAACATGAAAAAATGTTTCAATATATATAATCTTAAGTTCGAAAACTGACCCTAAAGGGTATGGTGCCAGTCTGAGACCCTAAAAGGTCCGTCGAGCACCCCTATCCATTTTCAAAGGAAGAACCCCCCCCCCCCCCCCCCCCCCCCGGGATAGAAGATAACTATGAAATAGTCTATTGAGCTGATAGAGTGAAAACTTTTAACCCACAAAATTAAATAGTGAAGGTGTAATAATCAAATAGACACAAAAGAAAACAATGGAATCAGAGACTGCTAAGGTGTATTAGTCTAATATCTATTTCACGGGTTAAATGACTTTACTCTGTACCCTATTTACTTTATTAAGCGCCGCCCCCGAATAAGTGCCGCACGCTATGTTACCCTAAAACAGCATTGAAAATAAGAGGACAATGAGATGGAGAAAAATTTAATAAGCGGCGCTTATTCGAGTAAATATTGTAGGTGTGTTGTTTATAGAACTCATAATAATGTGTGTGTATTTACTTTGTACTTGGCGACAGATTCTGTGTGATGACTACAGAATTCCCCATAGGCATACTTCATACGAATACCAGACGAACCATCAAACTGAAAAATATGAACAATTTATAACATAAATGATGATGCTAACGCTGATGATAGTAATGACAATGAATATAAAACTGATGACGATATTCGAACCATCAAACTGAAAAATATTAAGAATTTAAAACATAAGTGATGATGCTAACGATGATGATAGCAATGGCGATAAAAATATTACTGAAGGAAATATTAGCAGTGAAGATGATGACTGTGATAATTATAAAGATAGTGACTGAGCATAGTTACAAATTATATCTTTATTCGTTTAAAAGCAATTTTTACAAAGCTTTGCAATTTTATTATTCATGGATGTGATAAATTTGATGAGAAACTCTTTTTTCTTGTAAATTAAATATTCTTGTAAATTAAATGTCATGCTAGCATGATTTGGTTTATTCGCTCTTATCACAGGCCGTGATATTGGTTGAAACAATTGAATTGCTTGGGTTTGCATGTCTTTATCATTGTAAGCTCAACGTGCCTCTCCCTTGATGAAAAGGCCCGGCTACCTTTCAAGATGGTGCAGAGAATTGTGAAGGGGGCTATTACCTGACGTTCCAGGACATCTCCTATTCTCTCCACAACAGTTTCGCTGGTTTCTCTTGCTTTCATGGAATTTAGAAAATTTGCTGAAAAACAGATAAAACATAATTAAAATTGATCCAAAAAAAAAATCAGTTTATAAATCATCTTGTGAAAATCAATTGTCCATGTTACAGTTCCCGCGCCATTATAATTAAAACTCATGGATAATTAATGAGCAATTTACAAAAGAAATCATGACCATGACGAGTTTTGTATATCTGATATAACACTTTGCATAAGTTTTAACTTGAAATTTGCTGGCGAGAATTACTTTAATCTTGACAATTTTTTAGTAAAATTGGAAAGAACTAATGTTTACATCATTGGCATCTGTGTTGTATCGCATGCGCTTTCTGCTTGTGATAAATGTATACACCTATTACAAAAAACGTTGTCAGAAGGAGATCTGAATCTGCAATCTGAGACCAAAATGAATTCTGTGGTACGACAGTTTTTTCTCATTAAAAATTTGTTTGCGTGCACTTTCTGGCTTCGGATATGGCGATGGTAAATATAAATCTGAAGGTGCTAAGAGCAAAAAAAAAAACAGGGCCAATTCATTTGGGTCTCAAATTGCAGATTCAGATCTCCTTCTGACAACGTTTTTTGTAATAGGTGTATGCCGATCGATACAACATGGTCGCTCATGTTTTAAACATTACATAACGATTGTTTGTTCACTTACAATGTATATCCAGTAATTCCTCCACCTGGGGTAATATAGAATCAACCTTATCTTTGGGTAAATGTAGGTCTTTTATCATACCATTATAGAATATCTGAAAACAACAATAAGATAGTGTGAGTTTGTAGGTTGGAATCGTTGTATAATGAGGTAAGAGTTATCAAATAATCTAAAAAAAGGTTGATGACTCTTACTTCAGTATACACCTATTTCAATTAACGTTGTCCATCTGGAATGGTTGATCTGAGACCGATAGGAATTGTGGGAGCTCGTTAAACTGCAAATACACTATTATAATCACGCTTGAATATTAATGTTTACTTTTGAAATACTGTTATCCATAATTCAGCACCATTCAAGTGAGAATAAAACAACACATTTGGAATTTATTGTACTCCCACAATTCCTTTCGGTCTCAGATCGACTATTCCAGATGGACAACGTTAATTGAAATAGGTGTATAAAGAAAAAGATATTTCCTCAGATTATAGGATTAGGGTTTTTTATATTTTTGTAGCTTCATTTTGTCAAATTACATGTTTCAGTCTATTATAACTATCTTTTGTAAATGTAATTATTATTGATATGTAATTCAGCCATCAGGCTGCTATTTATTCAAAATAAACCATCTATCTTTATCTCTTTATTTATAACATGATGAACAGGTTCCCATTTAAATCTGTACTTTCCCATTTAAATCTGTACTTATGAAAATTTTGTTGATGTGTGCTAAACACACAGATCAACCAATCAGAGAAGTTTATTTCAGAAATAATATACTCTGATTGGTTGATCTGTGTGTTTAGCACACATCAACACAATTTGCATAAGTACAGATTTAAATGGGAAAGTACAGATTTAAATGGGAACCTGTTGATGATATTCATGGTAGAATTTCAGGGCCTCAACGATTACAGTTCATCAAAGATTACAGTGCAATAGTCAAATATTTCCTCACATTATATGATTGTTGCAAATAGTCTACACAACATTATATATCATGATAAAATGATGATGATCTTCATGATATAATTCCAGGGCTTAAACAATTACAGTTCATCAATGATTACAGTGCAATAGTAAGATATTTCCTTGGATTAAATGATTGTTGCCAATAGTCTACACAACATTGTATACACCTATTTCAATTAACGTTGTCCATCTGGAATGGTTGATCTGAGACCGATAGGAATTGTGGGAGCTCGTTAAACTGCAAATACACTATTATAATCACACTTGAATATTAATGTTTACTTCTGAAATACTGTTATCTGTAATTCAGCACCATTCAAGTGTGATTAAAACAATGTATTTGAAATTTAAAGAGTTCCCACAATACATATCGGTCTCAGATCAACCATTCCAGACGGACAACGTTAATTGAAATAGGTGTATCATGATAAAATGGTCATGATGTACATGGTAAAATTCCAGATCTTCAATGATCACAGTACATGAACAATTACAGTACAAATTAATTTATGTCTGAGTAAATATCACACTTACTTTAAACATGATCTTTAGGGTGACCACATAGTGCTCTTCTGTCTGGATGAGTTCTGTAGATATGAACAAGACAATTAATCAAGACAAGGTCATTATTAATGGTAAAGATGGTAATGGTAATGATGGCAATAATGATGATGATGATGATGAAGATGGTGGTGGTGATGATGATGATGGAGAAGGCTAGTGTTGATGGTGATGATGACGATGATGGTGAAGGTGACTGAAAATGATGTTGGTGTTGATGAAGAATGCTAGTGATGATGATGATGAAGATTGTGGTGGTGGTGGTGATGAAGGTGATGATGGTAATGATGATAATGATGAGTGTGATGAAGGGGGTGATGATGATGTTTATGATGTTGCTAGTGATCATGATGATGATTACAATGTTGTTGATGATGATGATGATGGTTGCGATGGTAATGATGATGATGTTGATGATGGTTGTGGTGGTGATGATAATGACAATGTTGATGATGATGATCTGATGATGGTTGTGGTGGTAATGATGATGATGGCAATGTTGATGATGATGATGATGACAGTGGTGGTAATGATGACAATGACAATGATGGTGGTGGTGGTGATGGTGATGATAATTAGCAATAATTCTCCATGAAATTTCATTTACCATGGATAACATCTTGTCTTTTTACATCTTTTGCATTCATCTTCTTAAGAATCTGAGAAATATGACAAAGTGAACTCAGATACATCTATAAATGAGTTGAATAATGTGCTAATAGAAGACTTTGGGCAAACAATGAGGCATTTGAAATTTGATGGGGGAGGGGGAGGGGATGTGGTTATATCCCTCAACAATTTAGAGCAAGTTCTTGATCCTAAAAAATTAAAAAGCAACAACAAATATGCAAACCAATTTCAAACAAGCTCATAAAAAATATTGAACAAGCTTATTAAAAATAGACAGCAGAAACAATTCCCAGCAAATTTTGGCCAAAGAACCCCCTTTCAAATACCACATGGTCTGATCCCTGACGTAAGTCTATTGTTTTGAATGACAGTTAGCAAATCATTAATCACATGTCACACAAATTCACCTTTTTATCTACAGTTAAACTCCAGGCATCTGCTTCATCCTTCAATTCCATATCAGAGTCATACTCTCTTGCAAACACTACAACACAGAATTAAGATGATGTTATAAAGTAAATTATTCTTTACTGTCACACAACCACAATTTGAACTGTTTTTTTTTTTTTGTGGTTGTTGTTTTTTTTTTGGGGGGGGAGGGGGGAAGGGGCGATAGATATTGTGATTCAAATTTGTTTGATTTGAATATAATAGGTTTGATTTGAATTACAATAGCTGACCCCCCAAAACAGAAGTCTGGATACAGTTATCCACTGGATAAGAGTTATACAGAGTATATAATTTTTTTTTGAGTTTTTATCCGTTGGATAGGAATTTATCTGTTGGATAGCGCTATTCAGGCTTCGTACAACCAGCTCCTGAAGTTTTTAAATAGCAGGTCAGCCTGCAACAATTGTTGCTGTAATTAATTAGATGCAGTGTGTCCAGAGATACAGTCAATAATAATCATGTTTAGTACCTCCATCATCATCCATATCTTCATCTCCTGATCCATCCATAGAAACACCAGACCTGACAAAAACAAGACATTGAATCAATGATAAATTTATAATACAGTGAATAAGAATAGGGACAGCCATGGGTAACTTGAATCAGGGGCTCAAATTTCAAATTCTGTGGCCAATCATCAATTTATATTGCAGTGAATAAAAATAAAAAGGGGTTTAATTCCCATCTGGGATTTTTTGAGTGCTTTTCCAACATGTTTTATTTACATTTAGTATACTCCTAATTGCAAAAATGTTGTCATATGAAAAAAGAACTCTAGTAATAATTTTAGTAAAAAAGGAATAACTAAAGAAATAGTTCAGCTTGAGTGATCTACTTTTGTCTTTTAATTAATTCCATTCCCACTAAATTACAAAAGTTAGGACAACATTTTTGCAAGTAGGTATACATAAACTAGCTGTTTCTAATAGAAAGTGAGATGCTGCGAGTCATTTAAACTGGATGTTTTAGAGTGAGGTATGTTTCAGTTTTGTTTTGTGTTATAATATTTAGTACTGATATAAGTGTAAAATATTGCAAATTTTTAGTGTTATTGAATTGGTTTATTTTTTAGGTTGATCAGCCTGGCTTCCTACATGCAGTTGTCTGGATCGAAGGCGATTTTAGCAAAAAGCTCTTAAATTCTTAGGTGATGTTAGGCGATTTAAGGCGTTCTGGGCGATCTTATGAACCGGAGAAGGCCTATTGTACATGTAGATTAACTATTAAAAAGATGAATTATGTTTTGAAAATATTGATATTTATCCAAAAACGTATAATTATATTAGTTACTTGTTTCTTTGCTTTGATGGCAGTTTGTATTGGAATAGTCCAGCTTTCATGCCGTTGTTCTTATCTACTTGGCTGATTAATCTGCTTTCTGGGAATTCGAGGATCGAGTACTCGAGTATAAAAACGGTCTGATATTGACATGTTTTAGAAAAACTCTTTCCGTAAAAACGTTAGAAAATAACAGCTAGAAACTGTATATTGTCTTGAGCAAACCATATACCCAAAGCCAACGCTGATTTGGAAGAGTAAATCGATGTAGAAGTATGAGAAATCCAAATAAATTCGGCTTCAAATTCAAGATGGCGAATTAATTTGCTTGGGCTTCCTGATGTCGAGCCCTGGGTGATTGTTGTCAGCGGGTTGTATAATGAGTTCATAAACATTGTCTCAGCTATCGAGCCTTTGGTCGGGATTAGTTTCGCTGCTTGCTGGGGCTCGCAGCAACAACTGACTTCACACTATTTCTCAATAGTCACCTACAGTGTTTCACATGCTTTTAGAAATAGGAAATCAACAGTTTTTCTTCAAAAAAAGGATGGTTATTTTTACTTTTTGAAATAATCACTTTTGTATTTATACCAAAACACACCTCAGACTCAGTGAATATCGGTGAATAATAACCTTGACTTTGTCTAGGTTATTATTCACAAATATTCATTTGACCTTTGGCAAATAAATGTTAAATAAGTAATTTTCATAAAAATTGTTTTATTTCTACATACATGCTCTTGTCATCTCCTTCATCTTGACTTGGATTAAGACTTCTATCAAATGAGAAAAGTAATAAATATCAATAATAATATTCATCATAAAACATAGAATGAAAAACACATGATAGAAGTAGAGTGATTCTACATTTATGAACACAAAAGCTTAAAAACACACAATCATATGGATGCAAATCCCCCCCCCCCCCCCCCCCCCTCTACGAATAAAAAATCATAAATGTCTAATTGTGTAAATATAGCTTTAACTTACTTTCTAAATGGCAAAGGTGATGTTGATTTAAATGAATGTGATGTTGACAGCTTGTTTCCTGAGTTCTTTGTCAACATGCCAGGGTTAGGTAGTGTGACTCCCTGAGAAAATAAAACAATGTTGTTTGTTTATTGTTTATTGCATTTGTGAATGTGGTTAGTGAATGAATGAATGGACGATTAGGAAATGAATAGATGACTGAATGAAAGTGGGAATAAATGAGTCAATGAATGGAATAAATAAAAGATTTAAAAAAATCAATCAATCAATCAATCAATAAAAAATCAATCAATCAATCAATCAATCAATCAATCAATTAATCAATCAATCAATCAATCAATCAATTAATCAATAAATAATTGATAATTATAATGAGGGAGTATTTATACTACAACCCTTTCATCTACAAACACTCTTGATAATGACACCAGGCCGTGTTGAATAAAACTACAAATCTTGTCATTAGTTAAATTGTAAAATGTTTCAATTAATGAATAAACAAATGAATAAATATAAGTGGGATGTATGTATGAATGAATGTGTGTTCAAAGGAGTTGATAAACTAATTCCTAAATATATAAACAAGAATAAATAGTAATCATAAGAATAAGAATAATTAAACAAAAAAATAAATGAGTATATCATATACATATGAATGAATAAAATTCATGTGCAAATTAAGTGAATGAAAGTATTAACAAATGAAAGTGAATGAGCAGATGAATGAGCAAATATTCTATATAACACAAAGTGTTGCAGCATCACAATTTTACCTCTCCCAGCTTTGAGCTACGATGGCTCAAGCCCGATGCACGGCGTCCTATTGCTGTTTTAGAATCTTTACTGTTATCTGTTCTATCTTTGAACTCAGCATCTTTTGCAGACAGGTTTATCATTGCTGCAAATTAAACAAATTGAAAGATAAGTCTATGACATTAGTATTCATATTTTGTCTGTATATTGTCTATTATAAAATATACTCCAAATTTTATCCAAGAATCAATCAAGAATGGCTCATTATGTCAACTTACATTGTCCTTTCTCTTTTCTCATGCTGCTCCGTTCCCTTGACTTAGTATGACCAGGCTGTAAATCAATCACATATTATAAGCATCACCATTATTTATACAGGGGCGGATCCAGGATTTTTTTCAGGGGGGTGCACCATAAGGAAATGACGTAATATATAAATAACTTAAGAAAAAAATATTTTCAAGCTTTATGATTGTCAGAGCCCAGTGGGTGTGCATCCCCTCCCCCCTGTATCCGCCCCTGCAATAATAGTCAAGCATGTACAGTGTCAAGCCACAATGTGCCTTCACAAGCAAGAGGTTGTGGTCAATTAAAAATTTGGAATGTATACAACGGCATCATCATGTTTCATGTTATCAAGCACCACTGTTCTATTTGACAAAAGGCGCATTTGCACAAGGAAAGCCTCCATATAAGGTAGTGTGGCAGTACTAAAAACAGTTGTCAGTAAAATCCAATGCACAGAAATGGTACTCAAGGAGATAAAACATTTGGTTTGTTTGTTTGAGTTGTGATGTCACTGCCTCGCTTTCTTATTAAAAGTAAATTCAAATATGTTCTCTATTAAAACTTTCTATTAAACTTTAAAATAATTAAAAATAAAAAAACATAGACATTCTTCAATACAACACTGAGAGAAATTAACTTGACATAAATCTTGACTTCAAACAGGATCTCTAGGTGAGCGTAGTGTTTACAAGTGTTGGTATTGTGATGCCAATTTGCCAACCATTTTAACAATATAATTTATAATTTCCTTTTTTTCTAATAACAATGGTTGGTTGGCAAAACCATAACAAAATATGTGACTGCACATACAAATATAACAGTCTGTTGTTTTGTAACTCCACTTACCTTAGGTAGTTCTCTTTTTGAATGCTGCAATGAATATAAAATAGTGTTAAATATAAAACCTGCATGGCAAATTAGACTAAGGGTCAAAACACGGTATTTTGGTTTCTCTGTTCCCCTCCTTAACACTTGATATTTCTTAATTATTGTGACCAAGATACAGATGTTTGTATATTTGTTTACTCTCATGTGCCTGTAGTACTGGTAAGTATCTGTGACGTTAACATGCAATTATGGTAAAATAATCTATAGTTAAGTAACTACAGGTAAAGAAAAAGTTTTGTCTTCCCCTCCGTAACATTCCAAATACCATGTTTTGAACACTAAACACATGAAACAATCAACTCATACATAATCCAAGTGTGAGCAGTACTAGAGATTTCAGATTTAGCACAATAGAGAAATCATATTCTGGCGCTCCTCCTAAGTTCTAGACACAGAAACCCCAAATGCTAGTTATAACTCACCCTAGCCGACTTGCTTCCAAATAACATGCTAAGCCGTCTGATTCCAGTCTGTTTGGATTCATCCTGATGAAGTAGATCACATTCATTTGTCAGTTAATCAGACCTTACATAAACACAGTGAGGAGTCAAATACATCGGCCAATCAAATACAGATGAATGTAATGCTGAATACATTGCAATGCTCTACCAACTGAGCTTTAAAGCTACACTCTGGAACAGAGTGTGTACTGTGGCTTTGTTTTTGCGACAACGATTTTGAAATAGGTGTATTTTAACCTTCCACAGTTAAACAAGTTTAGCTACTATTTACTTTATTATTTTCAGCTGGTTCTTCAGAATCCTCAGCACTGTCATCAGGACTGAAAATATGAGAATATTAGGAGTCAATTTAACAATCTCTACAATTATAGTGATGGATGATGGAGGTGATGACAATGACTAACACAGATGATGGTGATGATGTTGATCATGATCATGATAATGATGATTGTGGTGGTGATGATATTATTGATGATGAAGACGATCATGACGTGATTAATAATGATGACTATGATAATGATGATGATGTTGATGACAAGGGTGATGATCATGATAATGATGATTGTGATGTTGATGTTGATGTTGATGATGCTATTGATGATGAAGACGATCATGGCTTGATTAATGATGATGATGTTGATGACAAAGATGGTATTGATAATGACTATGATAATGATGATGAAGTTGATGACAAGGGAATTGATCATGATAATGATGATTGTGATGTTGATGATGTTATTGATGAACATGATCATGACGTGATTGATGATGGTGATGACAAAGATGGTATTAATACTGATGACTATGATAATTTTGATGATAATTATGATGGCAAAGGTGATGATGTTGATGCTCGTAATGGTGATGATGATTGGGATGATAATGGTGACGTTGATGACAATGATGATGGGGATGATAATGGTCATAACAACGATGATGATGGGGATGATAATGGGGATGATAATGATAATGGGGATGATAATGGTCATAACGACGACGATGATGGGGATGATAATGATGATGGGATGATAATGATGATGACTAAAATTGACAATACAAAAACGAATGATGATGGTTATTTACATTGATAATGGTTATAGCTGGAAAAAAAAACACTTTTAAGAAAATTATGTTGTTCTTTATTGTTAAGCATACAGTTAAATTGAATTAAATATACTTTTATCCTGTTATCAATACCATTATTATTTTAACACAAAATAGTTCAACAACAATTTAAGAAATAAAAAATTAAATTAAAAATAATCAGCATTAAAAATTTCATAAAATTAATAGTGTTTTAACAGTTAAAAAGCCTCCTGTATAGCCAAAATCAATGCATCATGACAGGTATCCCTTTGTGTCCTCCTGGGACCGGTTGTACGGGTTGTGAATAGCGCTATCCACCAGATAAAATCTATAAAACAACCTATGCAGTGGATAACTTTTATCAGCGAATAAGTTTATCCACCCTTTGTACAAACGGACCCTAGTCTTTTCCCTAAATGAGGAAGAAAGTCCCCGGAAAGGGTACTGCAAATAACTCTGTTTGTTGTGCAGAGGCTACAGATATATTTTCTATGACAATTAATTATAACACACTGAACATTATAATTTAAAAGCAGGAAAGTTAATATATGTGTTACTTTTAACAGTGTTAATTTATCAATAATAGTAATTATGGATTTGTTTTCCAAGTCACTTAATAACAGCATTTTAATGGTTAATTGGAAGCTTTAACTTTAAATTTGTTAGAATTTACCATTATCATAATAATAGCAATAAAATTAGCATTCACCTTAATAATAAATTTATCTATTTTTATTTATCTGTTGTTAAAGTTTTTTGTCAAGAAAACAGAAAATTTTGGGATTTATTTTAGCAGCATGAAAGAGTACAAGGGATCAATTTCCCATCATGCATTGTTCTGGAAAATGGCACTTAATAAACCTCTTTACCTCCGTATGCAAATTGCCCATTTCAGACCATGTGTCATTCCCTTGAGAATTGTTATTTTATGATGAACGTGTTATATAATTTACACGTGAAAGAAACAATTCCCAAGGGTAGCATCACATGATCTGAAATTATAAAATAATTGGGATAGTAGCACGCGTTGATTGGTCAAACAACCGTGTTTCATGAGAGCATGAAACACACTCACGCCATTTTCAAGCGTGCGCGCTCATTCAACGGTCAGTTTATCCGTCGTTTTGATCTTTCGCGAGCGCTTATTGGTCAGTTTCGAGAAAAAGCAACGTAGGGAGAAATGACAACGTCAAACGAATAAAAGGGCATTTTTTCGTCTTTTCGCGCAATTGTTATTTTATAAAAGAAATGAAACGTCTTCTGTTTTTTCACTGGCTTATGAAAACCTCGATACATTTGGGAGAATTCTCGAGCAGGTCCAAACACTCGACTTCGTCTCGTGTTTGGACTGATCTGCTCATGAAAACACAGAAGACGTATTTCATTTCTTAATGGGACAACAAACAAGGAAGGTAAAGAGGTCTATCAGTTTCAAGGTCTTAGATTCAACATTAGAAAACATTTCTTATCTATTTCTTTAAACTGAGTTTTATGCTTATTGTTATTTTGTTCAATATTTTCAAATTAACTGCGTAAGGATCATGTGTAATAGGCCTTTTGCAACAACAGGTCACATGACCCTACCCCTTTTAATCCAGCAGCTGTGTCAAAATTAACATCAGAAATGAAAACAGCACCTCAATATCAGTAAGAAGGCAAAGTTTTAGCTCATAATGTTGAGTATAGGACAAATGGCATTAAAGCTTGCCATCCAGAGCATATTTTCCATACAAATCCTTATAAAATATTGAATTTTAAGGGTATAATAAGAGAAGGTTTGAGGCCATGTACTACTGTGATTTACTATTTTAATCTTAAGCTTTCGTCGGTCGCCGACATCATCAGAAGATATCATCATCTTCTGATGATGTCGGCGACCGACGAAAGCTTAAGATTAAAATAGTAAATCACAGTAGTACATGGCCTCAAACCTTCTCTTATTATACCCACAATATGCTACTGAAGGACAACTTTAATATTCTTATTGAATTTTAAATTTAATGCCATTTCCCTTATTTTACATTTTAAGATCTGAGATTTTGCTTTTTTATTAATATTGAGGTGCTGTTTTCATTTCTGATGTTCATTTTGGCACATCTGCTCGATTTAAAAGAGGTAGGGTCATGCGACCTGTTGTTGCAAAAGGCCGTTTGTGCTTGAATTGAAACATTGATGCATTCCTAACTTACTCATAACTGAGGAAATCAAGCAATGATATTTCCTCGTTTGTTCTTGTTTTTTGACCATTGGTTGCCCGTTGATCCCTGATAAATATTGAGGAAATCTTATAATACACTAAACAATAGCCTATATGTTTGTAAATTAAACAAACTGATGTATGCATGGATGTTAGAATTGGATAGTTTGGTGTTAAAATTATTGAGTCAAAAATTATTATTATGTAACTGTTGTTAAGCTTGTTATTGTAGAAATCTATTAACTAATTAATAAGGGCAGAAATGTGTAAGCCTATAGAATACTATAAGTCAAACATTATTATCATTATGTAGCTCTGGTTAAACTTGTTATTGTATCAATCTATCAATGAATTAATAAGCAGAAATTTGTCAAATATCATTATTATATAGCTCTTGTTAAACTTGTTATTGTAGAAAAGGGCAGAAATTTGTAAGCCTATAGAATACTATAATATTATAATTGGGTGTTAAAATTATTGAGTGAAAAAGTGCAACTCTTGTTAAACTTGTTATTGTAGTCTAAATCTATGAACTAATTATTGATGGTAGAAATTTGTATAAGTATATTACTTTCTAGGTTATAAACTAAAGGACAATTATGTCAAGCTGTGTGAGTACAGGAGACGTATAATTATATTAGTACATATACATGTAGAAACGCTATTTAGCTGACTGTCTTTATAATCAATCAGAATTAATTATTAGTAAGGCGTCTACTGAGTCTGAATTATCATCAAAACATTTGTCTAAAAAATGACAACATGCAATACTATCAAACACATTTAGAACTCTCACAATGGGTGAGTCAAAAACAAAGTATATTATCTCTGGGTTATGGTTAATTATTATAATCTCATTAAATTATGAATCTTATAAACTAATAGATCATTACTGCAGTTTTCGACTTTCTGCGAGCTCAGACATTTCAACAGTTAGTTGTGAAATACGTTTTTGGCTGCCGTCAATCAAAGACATAAAAGGTGCCTATAGTACTTAGCAGCAGCCAAAAACGTATTTTACAACTAGACGTTAGAATGTCTGAGTTTGCAGGAAGATGAAAACTGCAGTAAACACTCATAATAGTGCCTAGTATTGCAATATTGGGGGTTGTACGTTAGCAACTGTAAATGGTTATTGCGTCTCCCTCCTTAAATAAAGATATTGTATTGTATTGTATTCAAACTATTAGTTTATTAGTATTTAATGGTTATGAATAAAGGAACTGTTATTGTTTAAAGGCAATCAAATTGATTAAAATATTAATGTTAGGATCAATGATATTAGCAATTGGTTAATATTAGCAGAGCGAAAACATTAAAACCATGAAATAAAAACAAAATAGTTACTAACTAATAGTTTTTATTTAGTGACTATTTAGTCACTAGAGCCATTTTCATTAACCCGTGAAACACACTTTAGTGTATCATTCTTTAATGCACCTTAATTCCATTGTGTTCTTTTGTTGCTATTTGACTATTACACTTTAACTAATACACTTTGTTTCACAGGTTAATGAAAACCACTCTATCACTCAACCATAAACATAGAATACAAAGATATGCAACTTCACTAAATAAGAACTATTATACAGTTACATTTTGATTTTTTTTCATGGATTTAGTGTTTTGCTTTAGGTCACACTTTATTTTGTCAATCACAATTATATACGAAATAATATTTCTTTGGGAAGCAAAATAAATAAGCAAGGGAAATTAATATTTACTACGACATAAACAATGAAAAAAAAACACATACAGACAAACAAAATAAGATAAACAAGAACTGAACAAAAAAAACAATAAATTATAAATGAATAAAAACATGACTACATTACAGCGATATTCGTTGTATCGTGACCTGCTGTTTGAAAACTTCGGTTTGATTTGGTCTTTTGTGGACCGTCAATCAACTAGGGGGCGGAGTTATGTAATGGTTAGCCGCTGATCATGAGCTATATATAGGACACATGACATTTCCGAGCGAAACATAGATTGTTGTATAATTTACTAACAAATGAAAATTACTCATTAATAAACCACAATAAAGTCCAATAAAAGTTTGTAATGTCTGCTTTATTACCTCATGTGTTGTATTATGCTTTACGAAATCCGAAACCCCCAATAAATAGACAAAACGTTTGAAAACCCCAACGACAACCCGCTGGTTATCAAACGAACGTTGACAATTTAGCTTAGGTACCTAGCCTTTAGAGGCAAAAAGCTTAGCTGCCGAACCTGGGTCAAAGTAGATCAACGTTCGTTTGATAACCAGCGGGTTGTTATCGTTGGGGTTTTCAAATGTTTTGTCTATTTATTGGAGTTTTTGGACTTCGCAAAGCGTAATACAACACATGAGGTAATAAAGCAGACATGACAAACTTTTATTGGACTTTATTGTGGTTTATTAATGAGTAATTTTCATTTGTTAGTAAATTATACAATGATCTATGTTTCGCTCGGAAATGTCATGTGTCCTATATATAGCTCATGATCAGCGGCTAACCATTACATAACTCCGCCCCCAAGTTGATTGACGGTCCACAAAAGACCAAATCAAACCGAAGTTTTCAAACAGCAGGTCGCGATACAACGAATATCGCTGTAAACAACTAAATAAATCAAAAAGCCAACTTGTCAAAATATCATTATCAGCTTACCCTAGATTTGAGTCTCCGCTGAAATAAACAAAATGAACACACATGTTAATAATAAATCTAAAACACACTTAACCCATTACAACAACAAAATCATGTTTTAACATGCATATCAACTCATATCTGATTTATCTATCTCAATGTGTAGTTCCAGAAATAATCCATACCCCCCCCCCCCCCCCAGTAATCATTATAACAATTTTGTGCAAACTAAGTGGTTGTAACATAGTTTACTTAGAACTATATACATATGTCGTTTTCACATGTAAAACTATTGAAATGTGATATTTTGATGTTGTTGACTCAGCTCAGTTAACACAGCTCGCCACCCATACTGTTTATAGTACAGATAAAGTTTGTGATGTGAAATAGTTAAAGTGAAATTCATTGCATTGCGACCCACTATTTCAAAACTTTGGTTTGTTTATGGTCTTTTCTGATCCACCAACTAACATTGGAGGCAGAGCTTACGTAAACTTGTGAACTCATTGGATAATTTGATGTCTAAACTGATTGGTTGATCCAAAAAAACTTAGAATTGAACTGTCAAATTGAAATTGACGATTTGCTAGTTGCCATGCAATGATTTTCGCAGTAGTTAGATGTTCTGTTAACTCAAATGCAATGGTACTAACAAATGATTATGAAGGGTGATGGTAGCCGGTCTTCTAGACCTTCTAAAATGTCTGAAATGTCTGAATTGAAATAGAGGAAGGTATTTAAGCAACTTATTTTTGAGAAGATTAGAAATGTATAATGTTTTTGATAGGATTAACATTGTTTACAATTACATCTGTTTCTTACCTTTGGCCTGAATCAACACCTGCAAATGAAAACAAATAAACAAATAAATAAATATTACCTCAATTAATCAATCAATGGTCCAGACAGCCAACTTAACACACAGCACAATCAATCAAACAACCAATCAATCAATGAAACCAACCAATCAATCAATCAACCAATCAATTAGGAAATCAATCAATCAATTAGGAAATCAATCAATTCAATCAACCAATCAATTAGGAAATCAATCAATCAATTAGGAAATCAATCAATCAATCAACCAGTCAATTAGGAAATCAATCAATCAATTAGGAAATCAATCAATCAACCAATCAATTAGGAAATCAATCAATCAATTAGGAAATTAATCAATCAATTAGGAAATCAATCAATCAATCAATCAACCAATCAATTAGGAAATCAATCAATCAATTAACCAATCAATCAACAGTCCGTCCATCCATCCATCAATTCACCATCCATCCAACCATGCATCAATCAATCAATCAATCAATCAATCAATCAATCAATCAATCAATCAATCAATCAATCAATCAATCAATCAATCAATCAATCAATCAATCAATCAATCAATCAATCAATCAATCAATCAATCAATCAATCAATCAATCAATCAATCAATCAATCAACTAATCAATCAATAAAAAAATTACTTTTTTATTGTCTCAATGTATTTAGCCTGTGTCTAATTGGGGAGACTCATACTCACTCCATCTAATATGTTAAATATTTTAGCACACAACTCTGTTCACGCAATCAATCAATTACCAACCAATACTTACAGTGCAACTACTGAAACCGGGGCCACTAAAACATAATGATCCAATCACGATCGAGAATATGAACAATAGAACCACTACAAATGTTTGTTTTTTTTGGCTAAAATGCTAATAATTTTCATTTTATGTGAACGGAATAGATCTAGATTAAATAAAATACATCTTAGCCTGTAAGAACCCTATACAAGTTTTTTGTTTGATCTCAAAAAATTTATGTTTTGAAAATTTGTTTGGGTGGCCCTGGTTTCAGTAGTCGCATTGTAAATCCTTTAATCAATATCATTAAAAACTATTATTCAATAGTCTTTTTCACATTTCCGTTCAGTGACCACGAATAATAGTTACAAGTCGAGGTTCAAGTTGCTGCGCATAGCAAAACTTTAATCTATCATGCCCAGCAACTCCAACCTCATCTTGGAACTACGGTGGAACCCTGTTAATCCAGCCAAAGTGGCCATATTAATGGGGTGGCCGCATTAAGCGGGTAAATATCATAGAAAATGTATGGGCATGCATTTCGTCGGGACATAAAAAAACGGTCGCGATAACCTGGTGGCCGTAAGGCGGGGTTCCACTGTATCATTCGTGGCACTGAACAGAACTGTGAAAAGGACTATTAAACCTTTATAACTGCAATACTTACCATCATCTAATGGAAGTGATGGTAAACATGAATACGAGTATGACTTGCCCTGCATACTGACACAGTTAGCATTCCTATTAGAAGCATTCTGACTGCCTTTCTGATCTGAAGGTTTGTCCTCATTCTTAATAGAATCAATGATATCAGCCAGTGTATTGCTCTCTTGTTCCTTGGTTAAGTGCTTTGGTAGATTAATCACTTGTGTTCTGCTGCGTGCTGGATCTTTGACCTTCTTAACTGGCTCTGGAGCAGAAAGGTCGTCAAGACTGGAGCTCACGCGATGCTGTAAGTCAGGTTTCAGTTGTTCCTCTGTCTTGTCTCCCCAGCTGCGTCGCCGCATGTCGGGAGACTCGTTTACATCAAGATGATTGTTGCTGTTATTAGTGTCTGTGGGTTGGTCATTGATAGTAGGTTTTTCTTCACTTGGAACTGTTTTATCTGAAGGAAAAATCAATCAATCAATCAATCAAACATAAGAGTCAATCAATTAATAACCCTATCAACCAATCAATTTTTTAATCAATCAATCAAATAAAGAATCAATCAATTACTCAACCAGTCAGTCAATGCTTCAATAAACCAATCAACACAGTCAATTGATCATTTAATCAATCAATCAATCAAATAAAGTATCAATCAATTACTTAACCAATCAGTCAGTCAATTTATCAAGCAACCAATCAACACAGTCAATTGATCATTTAATCAATCAATCAATCAAATAAAGTATCAATCAATTACTCAACCAATCAGTCAATCAATTTATCAATCAACCAATCAACACAGTCAATCAATCATTTAATCAATCAATCAATAATACAATCAATTTTTCAATCAACCAATCAGGACAGTCAATCAATCATTTATCAATAAATCAATTGTACAATAAAGTCAATGGGTCATTCAATCAATCAGTTAGTCAACCATCCAAAAAAGCTATCAATCCAATCAGTTATTTAATCAATCAATCAATCACTTAATCAGAAAGCCAGTTAATCAGTCAATCAATCACTTAATCAGAAAGCCAGTCAGTCAGTCAATCAATCACTTAATCAGAAAGCCAGTCAATCAGTTAATCAGACAGTCAGTCAACCAGTCAATCAATCAGTTAATCAGACAGTCAGTCAATCAGTCAATCAATCAGTTAATCAGACAGTCAGTCAATCAATCAGTTAATCAGACAGTCAGTCAGCCAGCCAGTCAATATACCAGACAGACAGCCAGTCAGTCACTCAATCAATCACTTAATCAGAAAGCCAGCCAACCAATCAGTTAATCAGACAGCCAGTGAGTCAGTCAGTCACTCAATTAATCAGACAGTCAGTCAGTCAGTCAATCCATAAATCAGACAGTCATTCAGTGAGACAGTCAATCAATCAATCAATCCATCAATCAATGTATTGTTTAGCCTACCTATCATCATGTGAGCTTGTAAAATATCCTGACCTCTGAATGATGGACATGATAACCGCCTCACTTGACGTCGGTCACCAGGTCCTTTTGGAGACTAAAACCAGAACAAAACTATGTAAAGATCTTGGTTTACTAACACACTCACTATCTGAAGGTAACAAGATATAATTATGTATGGTAGTACACTTTAATAAGAGTGGTTTTCATTAAACTGTGAAACAAAGTGTAATAGGGAAGAACCATTAGATATTTGAAAAAATCTAATGGTCCATCCCTTACTTTAAGTGTAATAGTCAAATAACAACAAAAGAACACAATGGATTTAGAGTGTATTAAAGAGTGATACACTAAAGAGTGTTTCACGGGCTAACGAAAACTACTCTAAAGAATTATTTAGCAGACTATTAAAATGTGTGTGATTTTTTTAAAATTGTTTTGGAAACCATTTTTTTGATGGTCTTCAATCTCACAATTTTTTGAAAATCGCAAAAACATTACGAAAATTAAGTGACACAAAAAGAAGTAACAATAAAATATTCTACTCCATGATATTTTCTATGTTTACCTCTCTGTTGCTGCGTTGTGAAGTTACTCGCAATCTTTGTATCTCTTCATTGATGTCTCTTAGTCTTTTAAGATTTTGTTCTGAATCAAACAGTAAAGAAAACCAAAGCATGAGGTTTTAGTCATCTACAGACATCAAAAGGTTTGTTGCTTAGGCAACAGGAATGCCTAGTAAGAGACTTCCTGTTTGATTGTATTCTCCAAGGCTTTGTAAAATAATTGGCCTTTCCAGAATTAAGAAAATGACTGGAAACAAGTATCAAAATATTAATCTAATTAAAAAAAAAAACATTAGATGAAAGACCACACTAAAATTATTAAGTTTACCAAGTTGGATTGGGCAAATACTAACTGATTTATTAGCTTTATAAAAATCCTAAAAAATAAGAGAGAATGTATGGTTTTTGGGGATGCTGTTCTTATACCCCATACATTTTATTTTATTTTTGTGACTTTTAAAAGCTTGCCACTCAGTAAGTATATATTCATCCAAACATGCTCAAATTCGGTAATAATACTAATGTTAGTATGTTTTTGTGGATCATTTCTTGATTTCATTAATATTTTCACTTGGGCCCAGTCCCCTAATGAATTCCAGAAAGGCCTATTGCTACACATTCATGCAGGTCATTCCACCGTGACGGACATTACATCCACAGAGCTAAATAAGCTTATGTTTCATACATAGTTGCATAATCTTACATTTTACACAACTGCCTTAAAAGCTTGTCTACAATTAGCATGAAAAATGTTTTCAGTGACATTTCTTACTTGCCTATTTTTGGTCAAAAAGGACAGTGACGAACATGACAGTTAATGGTAGTTTTAGCTGTAATGTCCGACACGGCAGAATGACACATGTACATACATACCCAGTAGTTGTCTATTAGAGCCAGGGTTCTTTACTCTCATTGCATCTCTTCTACCATTGCTGTCGCCAGTTGAACTTTTGTCTTCTGGAAATAAACACAATGTAATGAACATCAGCATCAGCATCACCAGCAACATCATCCTAAATATCATATGGTTGGCAAGGGTGGCCTAGCGAAAGAGCAGTGGTAAAAGCAGTGGTCTTTCACCACTGTCACCTGGTTTCGATTCCCAGATCAGGCGACATGTAAACAAAGTTTGTTTGATGTGTTGTTTATTTCTCATGCCTCTTTTGGCGAGGATTTTTGATTTGAACATTAAAGAACATTCTAAAGAACCTTTAAAAGAGAAATATGTGTTGAATGTGTCCCTTGAGAGTTGTGTGTTGTTCATGTAAATGTTTAGTATTCATAGATGTTCAGTTGACGTTTTGACCTTGTACAGTTAGCCACAATTTTGTAAGTATCGTAAATTTCGCTTTATCCTATTAATAATTTGCTTCTAATACTCTGTAATTCATTTTCAGTTGACTTATAGTAATTAATAAACAAATCTGTGCAAAAAGTGTGGGATTTGAAACAGTCAAAAAATTATACAAGAATACGTCAACTCAAGCTACCGAAGCAAACAGACTCAAGCTACAGAAGCAAAGGAGTTTCAAGCTACAGAAGCAAAGGATTCTAAGCTACAGAAGCAAAGAATATCTAGTCAAGCTACCGAAGCAAAGATACAATCTACAAAAAGGATTTACTTACTGGATTAAAGTTTATTTCTGCTACCGAAACAAAGACCTAAAACTAAAGAAATGGAACAACTCGAAAACTCAAGCTAAAATCAAGTAAGCTCAATCATCGATATCAAGGTATGAAAATTACTTTTATTTAATCAGTAATATTCAATGAGTGATTGCAATCGAAGAAATTATGCCACCGAAAGTAGACATTAAGACGCTCGTCGCCAAAAGGGACAATTCCTTGAGCTCTTTATACGAACTTTTTGAAGAATTCGAACTTGTAACCGAAATAGATCCCGGCGAAAGAATTGAACTAATAAAAAACATTTACACACAAATCGAGCCAAAATACAGAGAAATTCGAAAGCAAATCGAAAAGATCAATGACAAAGGAATTGAAATCGGTTTAAGCTCGAGTGATGATATGATAACAAAGAACAATCAAATTGCAAACAAAGTTAAAGCTGACTATTTCAACATTACGCATCATTATATTGAGTGTAAAAGGGTTAGTGCGGACGACTCGAAACCGGCTACCGATGTGGACACGGCAGAAAGTCTAAAAGACATGAATAATTCGCTCATGAAAATGGTTGAAACTCTGAGTTTGAAGAATAGTGATAAAGGGCATGGTTTAGAGAAACTTTCAGTACCTACGTGGGACGGAAAAAGAAAAACTTACAAAACATGGCAAAAGGAATTCAAACATTGGATGAAAAAATATCACCAAGATAAAGATGAGCAATTGCAAAGGTTTAGGAAAGCCCTTCCAAAAAACTGTGCATATAATTATTTATGTGAAAATGCAAGGTTTGCACGATCTATTGATAAAGCGTGGGAGGTTTTGGATCAGGAATTTGCAAACGAACGTAAATTGATGGATGAACTTTTGAAAGAAATAACTAAACAACGGCCAGTAAAAAGCGACTCGAAATCCCTCGCTTATTATGCTTCAAAAATCGACGCGTTTTCTAATGATATGGAAGATAATGGCTGTCCCATTGCAAAATCGAGCGAAGCACCTTTTGTGATGTCTCAGTTACTTTCAAAATTAGATCCAAAAGATAACGTTTGTTTTGGAAGAGAAATGCTGAGAGAGAAAAAGGAAGAAAATGTGACAAATTTAATTGAGTGGTTAAGAGTCGAATCTTATATACGCTCAAGGGGAAAAGAAGATGGGAGCAGTGAAAGAGTAGTGAGAGTGGACAGCCACGCCTTAGAAAAAGAGAAAAATGATGAAACGGTTGTCTGCCCATTGTGTGAAACAAATCATTTGCTGTCATCATGTTTGATTTATAAAGCCTCTACAGTTGATGAAAAATGGAATATGGTAAGAAAGTTTAACCGCTGTAGAAAATGTCTAAGAGATCATCACACCAAGGAATGCCACAAAGAAGATGGTATAACATGTCCACATTGCACAAGAAATCATCATTGATCCTTGCATAGTGAAAAGATTTTAGATGATTCAGCAAACCAACATCCGCAAACTCCAAACTCATGGGCAGACAAAAAAGAACAACAGTCTTCGAGCTACCAAGCCCCTCGTCAGTCTTCGAGCTACCAAGCCCCTCGTCAGTCTTCGAGCTACCAAGCCCCTCGACAGTCTTCGAGCTACCAAGCCCCTCGTCAGTCTTCGAACAACCAAGTCCCTCGACAGTCTTCGAGCTACCAAGCCCCTCGTCAGTCTTCGAACAACCAAGTACCTCGCCAGTCTTCGAACAACCAAGTCCCTCGTCAGTCTTCAAACAACCAAGTCCCACGTCAGTCTTCGAACAACCAAGTTCCACGTCAGTCTTCGAACAACCAAGTACCTCGTCAGTCTTCAAGCTACCAAGCCCCTCGTCAGTCTTCAAGCTACCAAGCCCCTCGTCAGTCTTCGAGCTACCAAGCCCCTCGTCAGTCTTCGAGCTACCAAGCTCCTCGTCAGTCTTCGAGCTACCAAGCTCCTCGTCAGTCTTCGAGCTACCAAGCCCCTCGTCAGTCTTCGAGCTACCAAGCCCCTCGACAGTCTTCGAGCTACCAAGCCCCTCGTCAGTCTTCGAGCTCCCAAGTAACTCGACAACCACCAATCAGCCAAGTGCCTCAACTGTTCTCAACCAACCAAGCTTCTCAGCATTCACCAAGCAGTCAAATGTATCAGCAGTACACAAACTACGAAGCTCCTCAACATCTCTTCAAGACACCTGGTCAATTACAGACACCCACCGACTTTGCTACGTATATGTCAAAGCCACACTCAGGGAATAATACGATACAAAGAGGAACTGCATGTGCGTCTGGTATATGTCCTGTACAAAAGATCAGCATCAAAGATTGCGACGGAGATTCAGTGGAAGTAATTGCTATGATTGATAGTGGTTCCAACACCAGCCTTCTTTCGAAAGAAACGGCAACTAAACTTGGTCTAACAGGTAAAAAGACACAACTGACTATGAACCTTGCTGGAGGAAGCAAAAGATGTGAATCTACAGAAGAACTGGAAGTATACATAAGCCCCATCACTGAAGCTACCATCTCAAAACGATTGAACGTGTACACAGTACAGAAACCATGTAGTCCTGCAAAGACTATTTCCAAGAAGTTCATTGAAAGCTTTGATCACCTGAAAGACATCAGCGATAATCTCTTCCTACATGGAGGTGCAGTAGACCTACTAATTGGTGTAGACTTCCCAGATGCATTTATTGACTTCCAAACGAAACAAGGCAAACCAGGAGAGCCAATAGCGAAGCAAAACTGTTTTGGTTGGTATGTACTAGGAAAATTCAACGAGACAGATGAAAAACACATCCATTCATATGGTTGACACTGAAAGTACCTTAGATGACGTAAAGAAACTGATAACACAAGATATGATGGGAGTACAAAGAACAAACCTTTGTACTTGCACAGACAACGCCTTAAAGGAAAACAAATTTATCAAGAGCATCTCAGTATCCACAAAGTTAGTAAATGAAAGAATCCAAGTAAAAATGCCATGGAAGGAGAGCGGTCCTCCAAAGATAAGCAACTACGACATTGCACTGAAAAGATTGAATTCATCAGAAAGGACATTCTACAGAAAGAATTGTTTCAAAGACATTGAGGATGAAGTGCAAAAGCTGGTAGATCAGGGTTTTGTGATCGAAATCTCAGATGAAGACGTTAACCATAATGAGCCGGAGTGGTACTTACCTATGCACGCCGTGTTTACACCTGAAAAATCAACAAAGATCCGCTTAGTCTTCGACGCCTCAGCGAAAGGACATGACGGAAAATCACTGAATGACCACCTCGAAAAGGGCCCTAACTACATCAATGACTTGACCACTGTCATAATGGCCTGGAGGTGGGATCAGGTAGGATATGCCGGAGACATCCGAAAAATGTTTAACCAAGTCACAGTCCATCCTGAAGACCAGATCTACCATAGGTTCCTTTTCAGAAAAATGTCAAGTTTAAAGCCAACAATTTACCAATGGCAAAGGTTAAACTTTGGAGATAAACCTGCTCCAGACATTGCGACCGGAAGTATCATCACGCTTGCCAAGGCAACACAAGAAGAATTTCAAGATGCAAGTCGAGAACTATTAAAGAATATCTATGTAGATGACATAGGAGGTTCTAGAAGCGACGTCAAAGAAGCAAAGCGTATAACTGATGAGATAGATGCAATTCTAGCAAAGGGAAAATTTCAAGTGAAAGCATGGCACTACAGTGATGTTACTTTGGACAAGACTGAAGAAGAGAATACAGATTTCCTTGGTCACAGATGGAACAAAGCTAAAGATACATTTTCATTCAAGAGAGATCAGATCCAGATATCAGCACCCAAAGATCTTACAAAGAGAAGTTGTCTCTCCATTTTATCGAAGATGTGGGACCCTATTGGATTGGTTGCACCTGTCTCCATAAGATTCAGAATTAATCTTCAAGAGTTATGGAGCTCTGGCTTTTCTTGGGATGAAGTACTTCCCAATGAAATTCAACAACAATGGATCCAAAATGTCGAAGTATTGAATGAATTGCTGTCTCTAACCTTTGACAGAAAGCTCAAACCAAGTAACGCAATTGGTCACCCTGAGCTACATGGTTTCAGTGACGGAAGCGAATTAGCTTATGGAGCTGTCCTGTTCCTGAGATGGATGCTTCAAAACAAAGAATATTATTGTGTGCCATTAATTGCTAAAGCCTTCGTTGCGCCATTAAAGAAGAAAACCATACCCAGGTTAGAGCTGATGGGTTGTCTAGCTTTATCACGAATTTACAATGCATGTAAAGACGCCTTGGAATTTATGTCAATTAAAGAATGGGAAAAGTACTTTTGGCTGGACTCCACAACTGTTCTTTCGTGGATCAAGACTCCCCCTAGAAGGTTTAAACCATTTGTCTCTGCAAGAGTTGCCGAGATCCAAGAGAATACAGATACTGATACTCATAGTTACAGATATATCCAGTCGAAGGATAATCCAGCAGATAGCTTAACAAGAGGTATCAAGACACAAGACTTAGAGAGATGGATGAAAGGTCCAGAATTCCTCTATAAGTCAGATATGACATCACAAGAAAGTGAACCCCACCACGAATACAATTGTGAAGAAAAAAGCGAATTCAAGCACAACCAGGCGAGTGAAGTAGAAAGCGACCAAAGTCATGTGTTTACTTCTAGTTCTGAACAACACGAAGAAAACCCCATTCTCGAGCATCTGATGAAGACATGCTCAACGTTTTGCAAAGCAAGAAGAGCCTTAGCTTATGTGTTAAGATTTGTTCACAACGCAAAATCATCAACAAGAAAGTGTGGACCAATCTCAGTTCAAGATTTAAAGGAGTCAGAAAAGCAGTTGTTCAAATGGTGCCAGTCTGATATCAAGATGAATCAAATCGACCCAAAGTTGATCGCGAAAGTAGGATCAGACGGTCTTCTAAAAGCGCATGGAAGGTTAGAAAACGTCCGAACTCTCCCAAGCGAAATGAGAAATCCCATTATTCTACCAAGACACCATCAGTTAGTTCATCTTCTCCTACATCATCTACACGTCTTAAAAGGCCATTGTGGTTACCAAAGTCTTATTCACGAAGCCAGACGCAAGTATTGGATCATCGGCCTACGCAGCACTGCCAAACAACTCACTAGGAGCTGCGTAATATGTAGGAAATTGAGACAAAGACCCCTGGAACAGCTGATGGGGCAATTGCCTACAACACGAGTAGGCGTGAACTTGCCAGCGTTCGCGTACACTGCCTTGGACATGTTTGGTCCAGTCCACATTAAGCTGAACAGAAAAACCCTCAAAGAAGCGCAAGTTATCATTTTTACATGCACTACATCGAGAGCTATACATCTTGAACTCTGCACTGATAGGAGTACCGACACATTCCTAATGGCCTTCAGAAGATTTGTCAGCCTACGAGGTCACCCTTTAATTTGCTGGTCAGATTGTGGGACGAATTTCAAAGGAGCACAGAGTTACCTTGCCGAAACATTGAAGAACTGGGACACAGAACAGATAAAGACCAAACTTGCTAACGAATACTCTTGCCAATTCAAATGGGAGTGGAACGTCCCCCATGCAAGTCATATGAATGGTGTAGTCGAGAGCCTGATTAAGTCAGTCAGACAAGCTTTGAATGCCACTTGCAAAGATAGACCGTTTACAGAAGAGCAATGGAGAACATTCCTCGCAGAGATCTCCTACCTTATTAACAGTCGCCCTTTGTATCCCAGCTCCAGTGATATATGGGAGGCTCCACCAATAACCCCAAATGATCTACTAATTGGTCCAGCTCACATTTCACCCCCAGCAGCAGACGCCGAAGAGAGAGTTAGTCCAAGACATCTGTGCAAGAGTACTCAGAAAAGAATAGATGATTTCTGGGTTTGCTGGAAGAAGTACTTCGCACCCACATTACTTGAAAGGAACAAGTGGTTCCGAACAAGGGAGAATTTACAGGCAGGTGATCTTGTTCTAGAGCTAGATGCGACCCCGAGAAGGAAGTGGAAGATGGCGCTGGTGAAAGAAGTGTTCCCTGGAAACGACCAGCTTGTAAGGAAGGCGAAGATCCGAATTGGACATACAGACTACATGAGACCCGTTAATAAACTATGTCTAATAAAGACCAACAAAGAACTATTAAATAACAGTGGTTCGATTTAAAATCTCCACACTAGGAGGGAGTGATTTGAACATTAAAGAACATTCTAAAGAACCTTTAAAAGAGAAATATGTGTTGAATGTGTCCCTTGAGAGTTGTGTGTTGTTCATGTAAATGTTTAGTATTCATAGATGTTCAGTTGACGTTTTGACCTTGTACAGTTAGCCACAATTTTGTAAGTATCGTAAATTTCGCTTTATCCTATTAATAATTTGCTTCTAATACTCTGTAATTCATTTTCAGTTGACTTATAGTAATTAATAAACAAATCTGTGCAAAAAGTGTGGGATTTGAAACAATTTTTCTCCAGTGTAGTATGATTAGAATAATTATTGAATGCAGTATGTGTGTGAGTGTGAGTGTGGACCTTCAATGGGAATTGATTTCCCCTTGTGTCCGCCTGAGCTTTCTCGAAAAAGGATTAAAAATCATAACCCATAAACATCTCCATTAATACTGCAATAGCGTTATCTCCTCATAGTCATTAGCAAACTTATCAACATCATTATCATTAATGCATCTCATCATTACCATCATCCTTATCATAATAATTCTCTCTCACTACCTGTGGTTCTTCATAGTCATTAGCAAACTTATCAACATCATTATCATTAATGCATCTTATCATTACCATCATCCTTATCATAATAATTCTCTCTCACTACCTGTGGTTCTTCATAGTCATAAGCATATTCATCATCATCATCATACTCATTATTGCGTCTCAATATCATCATCCTTATCATAATAATTCTCTCTCACTACCTGTGGTTCTTCATAGTCATAAGCATATTTATCATCATCATCATACTCATTATTGCGTCTCAATATCATCATCTGACATCATAATAATTCTCTCTCCCTACCTGTGGTTCTGCTTGTAGGTTTTGCTACTGGCCATGAGTGCTTGAAGATAGGTGTCTTTCTATTTAGCTGTATTGGATGAAAAATTAAGTAAAAAAAATGTTCTGTACATGTTGTACCAGACATAATGTATTCTGTGATTGGCTATGTTGGATGAAAAAAATAGGGAAAAAAGAAAACAAATTATGTACATGTTGTATCAGACATTATGTATTCTGTGATTTGCTATGTTGGATGAAAAAAATAGGTGGAAAACTAGGTTAAAAATAAAAAAAGTTAAAAAAAAAATAATATAATATAACAAAAACATATATTAAATATAAATGTCAATGTGTTTTTTAAAAAGGCATGTATGAGTAGACTTGCTTACTGTGCTGTTTCCAGTTATAAACCACTCTGATGAAATTCATGAATAATTAATGAGAATTTTACAAAAGAAATCACAATCCGTGATGAGTTCTGTAAATCTCACACAGATTTCGTCCTGATTTGTATACATTTCAACTTGAATTTTCTCTGCCATATTTATTTTTATCTTGACAATTTCAGTAAAATATGAAAGAACTAACGTTGGACTTTCATAAGTACTATACACTGATTCGCATCCGATCTGTAAGCAATATACAAGGGCTCATCTTTGGCGACACACCGTTGTATATTGCATACCAATTGGCCGCTCATATTGTATATATTACTTAAAGTTTTTCTTAACATTTCTTGAATGCCAATCCGCACAAACTTTATAACTGCACATTCACTTCCTCATTTCACACTCACCTCATCTTTAACTAAGTTATGCATTTCTCTTAACATATCAATATCTTTTTCTGAAAATGAATAGAAAAAAATGTGTCAGTTTGTGAAAGAAATTGTACAGAAATAGAACAAATTATAAGTCAAACAATTGGAATGTAAATATTGTTACAGCGCGACGCACCTTACCGTGGCCACCTAATTAAAGTTTTGTACAAGTTAACCAATCAGAAAGCGAGAATTTGACCTTAATATAAAAGACACGCCGAGTGTCAAATGTTAAACACTTTGAAATGTTCAAAGCGAAGACAAGAGTGAAGTTTATAAGTGTCTGAAAAACCTCCCAGGATGTTTAAATTTGAGAAACCTTTGAACGCTAAGCTAAAACTTGTACAAAACTTTAATTGGGTGGCCACGGTAAGGCGCTTTATGCTGTAATTAATGATAGTGAAATTAATAATTTTGTTCATGTTTATCTTGTTGATGAGGAATGAGGACAGTCAATTTGTTTCATTGGTGCATTTTTGGTGCTTTTATCAAATTTTTTTTTTTTTGGCAAATTATGCGGGATTATGCGGAAAGTAGTCAATTATGCGGGTCCGCACCTCCGCATAATGCCAGAATCCCTGTTAATTGGGTCGCCATGGTAAGGCGCATTATGCTGTAAGCCTGTACAAATGCACCTTTTGTAAATATTGTACAGCGATGATAGATAATGTGAAACGGCAGTATTTACCTATAGTGTTCTGATTGTGTTTCTTGTAGCTGGATATAGTTGTTGTTCCTATGTCAGTCTTGGTGGCATGAGGTTTATCATTGGCTGAACTTGGTTCATTTCTTGAATTGGCACCTCTGTTAACAACAAGTATGATAACAATGATGACAATGATGATTGTGATGATGATGATGGTGGTGGTGATAATTATGAAAGTGACAATGTTTCTTTTGGTGAATTGGCTCTTCTGTTAACAACAATTATGATAATGATGATTGTGATGATGATGGTGGTGGTGATAATTATGATGATGATGATGAATGTGATAGTGATGATGATGAATGTGATAATGATGATGATGAATGTGATAATGATGATGATGATGAATGAGATAATGATGATGATGTTCAATGTGATAAATTAATGATGATGCTGATGAATGTGATAATGATAACGTTATCAATAATAGGGACAATGTGATGATGATGATGATGATGATGATGAATGTGATAATGATGATGATGAATGTGATAATGATGATGATGATGATGAATGTGATAATGATAACGTTATCAATAATAGGGACAATGTGATGATGATGATGATGATGATGAATGTGATAATGATGATGATGAATGTGATAATGACGATGATGAATGTGATAATGATGATGATGATGATGAATGAGATAATGATGATGATGTTCAATGTGATAAATTAATGATGATGCTGATGAATGTGATAATGATAACGTTATCAATAATAGGGACAATGTGATGATGATGATGATGAATGTGATAATGATGATGATGATGAATGTGATGATGATGATGGTAGTTATAATAGGTGCAATGTAATAATGATAACAGTGATGATGTTATTACCGTGCAAAAGCGTCAGCCAGTTTTGGCAGTCCTTTATCATTGGCAATATCAATTGGTGATTTTCCATTTCTATCAGGCAGTTCCAAGGCATGGTCTGCGCCTGGTTTTTCTAGTAGGAATGTTGACAGTTGACTAAACCCAAGATGTGCAGAAAGGTGGAGTAATGTCTCAAAACCTGAAACATGGCAATAGTCTTATCAATAAAATAACAATAATCTAAAATAGGGCAAACATTTTACATCTCCTTTTGTCTAGAGACAGGTTCCCATTTAAATCTGTACTTTCCCATTTAAATCTGTACTTATGCAAATTGTATTGATATGTGCTAAACATACAGATCGACCAATCAGAGTAGATTATTTCTGAAGTGAACTTCTCTGATTGGTCTATGTGTTTAGCACACATCAACAAAATTTGCATAAGTACAGATTTAAATGGGAAAGTACAGATTTAAATGGGAACCTGTTCAATAAAATTACAATAATTTAGAATAGGGTAAACATCTTACATTCCCTTTTGTCTCTAGATAGTAGACTTAAATAGTTTTATACTACAATCATGTTAGTGCCACACATCAACACAATTTGCATAAGTACAGATTTAAAGAATCCAAGTCAGCCACAATGCATTGCGCGCTTGACACTGCCAAATATTCGTTAGTCACCATTTTGCTTGCCATGGAAATTACTGCAAGATGGTTCATAAATATCCTGAAAAGTTTACCAATGGTACTTCTTAAAGTTTTTCAATGGTTTGGAAAAAGTTTGATCCTTTATTGATGTAATAATTGAATTCAATGGTCGCTAATGATCTGCCTGTCTGACAGGCCAAAAAGTCAAGATTTTGTGAAGAGAATGTCTCTAAAACATTCAACCTACTTACTTTGGAGTCAAAAGATGGAGAATTTGGGTATTAGGGACTATCCAGTCACTTAACTCCGTTTATTGTGATGGTTTTAGAAGGTCAATAGAAGTTATTGTATCTTGTCACGCTCAACACAAGACAAGTCAACTCCAGCATATTCGCTCAACATAACAGAGCCTACTCTGTACCCAGATCGAAAGCGGTTAATTTTAAGAACACTTTTAATACATCCTGAAGTCCGAAAAGCCACTCAGAACACTTTTAGACAATGTTCTATTACTAAATCGTCAACATTAGTAAGTAGATTTGTTATCGTAAACTTTTATTGTGAATTTAATCATGATTTTTTTGTAAACATTACTGTATTTGAACTGTAATTTATGAATATGTAATTCAGCTTTTGTATCAGTTATTATCAATAAACTATCTATTTATTCATAAAATCTACAGATTGTTGCGGCACGCGTGACTCAAAGTGTTGCATAACACGCATGTGAACAATAATATAGGAGCGCAACACATTGTGGTTGACTTGGATTCTTTAAATGGGAAAGTACAGATTTAAATGGGAACCTGTTTAATAAATAGTTTTGTACTGCAATCATGTTAGTGCCACACATCAACACAATTTGCATATTAAGTACAGATTTAAATGGGAAAGTACAGATTTAAATGGGAACCTGTTTAATAAATAGTTTTATACTGCAATCATGTTAGTGCGACACATCAACACAATTTGCATAAGTACAGATATAAATGGGAAAGTACAGATTTAAATGGGAAAGTACAGATTTAAATGGGAACCTGTTTAATAAATAGTTTTATACTGCAATCATGTTAAAAATTGTTGGAACATTTGCACACAAATGTAACTTTTTATAACTTTTTTGTTTGAATGAAAAAAATATAGACAAAATATATAAATTTTCTTTGGCAGCTTCCTCCCCCCCAAAGCCAGGTTGATTAGCCTTTCTGTGAGAACTTTTTCACATTCCATAAACCCAACATTGATTCAGGGGAGAGGGCAAAAAGTAAAAATGTTTATATATTTTTTTTATGTATTTTGTACATGATTGTAGCGATACATTTTAATGTTTAAAAAAGGATAAGCTTAAAAGATTGCTTGGTACTAACCACTTTCCATGCCATTTCTTTTACTGTTCTCACCAAGCAAAGTCCAGGAAGGAGACAATTCCAGTAATTCAAAAGCCTTAGTGATTCTAGAGTCCAAAGTCTCTCTCAGCTCACCAGAAATACTATTTGATGTATCACTTAGGGAAATACATAATTCCAGGAAAGTAGGGTCTGATACATGTTGAGACAGGACTTCAGCGAGAATTTGCTCTGTTTCTAACTTGTAATGGAACTTATGTGAAGATAAAAATCCAACTTTACTGTCCTTGTAGCAGTGTACGGCCAATGTCACTCTTTCAGCCTTGTCATGTCCTATAAAGAAACAAACAATTTCACACAATGCATTTTAACATCAGGGCTTGAAATAGCTGCCTGCCAATGGCCAAATTCCAGGCCAAATTTAAGATTTGGCAGGCAAAAATCATTATGAACTCCCAAATGCATAATAAAGCTGCAGTCAAAGTTTACCAGGAATCATATTTCAATGTTTCTTAATTAACCCGGAAGTGGCAGGCCAGCCAATTTGTTTTTCTGTTTAAAGTCCTAAACATGCTTATGAGTATAAATACTTATAAAGTAACATGCTAATGAGCTTTATGCTGGGACATACACAATAATTTATCACAAATTAGCTTAAGGCCAATCCACACTAGAGACAAAGTTTGCTCTAGGTGTCAAGATGATTGTCACAATTTGTCTGACATCTTGGTTTTCCAGTGCAGATGTATTTTCGTGACTGAAAAAACTTCAAAGTTTCCTCATCTTGCCATTAGAGCATTAACATTTGCAACAAGTTTGTGCATATTACATGTTGACATGTGTTAAATTTGTTGAGCAATTCATGGATTTTCATTCATTCTTTTACTCTGACGAAGGGCTAAAGCTCTAAACATCAGTAAAGTTAAGTCAACATTTTTTTTATGGTGTTACAAATTTCATTATATTACCTAGATCCTTTATATCAAACACCGACGCAGCCTATACTAGTTTACTCGCTAGTTTCCATTGATAATATAATTAATTGAGTTACTTACTAGGAGCTACAGCCTGTAAAGTGTATGCATTAATTTGCTGAGCTGTCGTGACATGTCTCTGATGGCTGCCTTCAAATACAAGAAAGAACTCGGCAGAACTTGGCAGAGGAAAATCATCAGAGTATGTAATAAACAGCACTTCCCCACCCTACAATAGAAACAAGACATTTAATGAATTTACTTATTTAAACAAGTGGGGAAGGGGTAAAATGAATGATTAAGACTAGAGGATATTTACTGAGCGTGAGGTCTGTACAGGAAATTATCACACCAAGGTCTTGACAATACAAAAAAGACAGAGGTCTGATATTTTTTCATAAAGACCGAACAAGCGAGGTTAATAAATCGTTTATTATATGGCTTTTTTTCTTAGCGATGTATAAAATTGCAATTATTTTTGGCCGAATCTCTCATTATTGAATGGATAAAAATACATTAAAACACACACTTAACTGGCTAAAAAACACATCAATTGCATGTATGACAAGACAAAACTTTAAAAAATATTGAATGCAATACAAGTTGTTTTAAATTTCCCAGTCTGAAATAATATGAAAATTGGACTGTTGTAATTATAATAATAGTTTATTAAGAAAACCAAATTTGCAGTCAGAAAATTGAATTATATTGGCTGAAAATCTAATAGGCAAGGCAAGGCAAAATAGGCAAAGGCAAAACAGGCAAAGAAGGCAAAGAGGGCAAAGGCAAAAGACGCAAAGAAGGCAAAATAGGCAAAGGCAAAACAGGCAAAGAGGGCAAAGGAAAAAAGGGCAAAACTTGCAAAAAAATACGATCAACTTTGAGTCGATTTGTAACGCGTTTTTCGCAACTTTTTACGGACATGGTTAACAACTTTTCAAAAATTTGTCATCTCTTCCTTCCAACTGATTATTAACTAAACACCTGGTTGAAAGACCAATAAATTACCTTTAATTTGATGTAAAAAAGAACTAAAAAAAGTTATCAACCTTCGAGTAATTACAATTCTAAAACAAATTTTATTTCATTTTGAACGTTTTTGCCGTTGTACACCAACATCGTGCACAGGGCCATTGCATGTATGACAAGACAAAACTTTAAAAAATATTGAATGCAATACAAGTTGTTTTAAATTTCCCAGTCTGAAATAATATGAAAATTGGACTGTTGTAATTATAATAATAGTTTATTAAGAAAACCAAATTTGCAGTCAGAAAATTGAATTATATTGGCTGAAAATCTAATAAATAATAATATAAGTAAAAACTACAAGTGTTGTCATGGTAACAGTCTGAGATGGGAAAATCTCAGACCAGAAATCAGCCAATCAGAGTGTGAGTACTATCGTAGCCATATAATAAGATGTATTATTGTATGTAAGTGTAAACGTTTAAAAGTTTAGCATGGAAGATTCTACTGAAATGCTTAATGCTGGTTACCAACTTTTCAAAACAAATTAAACAAGAATGGCGCAATAATATAGTGTTATCTTGAAGTTCATACATGCCAATCTTGAGCAATGTTCTGAAGAGTTTTATTCATTGAACTGAACTTACAAACTATTTACAAAAAGATCTGGATCGTTGAAAGTTAAGGTCTGGTTAAGCTGCTCTCAAAAACAACAACAACTGCACTGGGCAGGTCTGACATATATAAATTATATACGTTTTGGAGCCTTGTTCTAGAATGTTCTATTTGATGCTATTTTTAGTTACTTACATCATACATGTTTTTATAACTTTCTGGAAAACTAACTTGTACATGACTTTGCACATGAACTTTTACTTTATCTCTAGAACTTTCTAGAATTTTCTATATTTGAATACATTGTTCTAAAGCTTTCTAGAATACTCAGGAACACAATTGAAAAATGGAAAAATCTGTAAAGTAAGGCTCATGATTACCAAACATGTATCTTATCACACTACCAAATTTACCCAGGAAGTAAGTTTGTGAAATTACAAGCAAGAAGGTAAAAGTGATGTTATGTTTCTTGAAATGGCAAATTCTTACCATAAAATAATTTTCAGATTACAGACCTTGATGGTTTTTTTTAAATTTTTTAATTTTTGAGATTAATTTTTTAGTAATACTAAATTTCGTCCACACTCAGTTTGATTGGTAAAACATGCCGCCATTTTATTTTCTCCTCTAGTCACAGTATATGAGGTGATAACCTACTAGTATAGGAACCAATAAGAGCACACCATTGCTCATATCCAGTGGATGTGGATATAATAAATTAATTCAACTCTAAAGCCTGGTTCACAGTAGCGACATAAGCATAAGCAACATTATCGTTTCCGCTTGTTATTATGCCAAGCTACATGTACTTGAGGGGGAAAAACTTAACAATATTGGCATAAAAACAAAACCATCAACTAAGTAATATATGTAAATCATTACCTGTAGATATACATGAGAAAAATATCATATACCCTTGGCGGGAATTGAATATGTAAATCATTTGCTTCATTAATGTGACTTTGCAGAAATATACCGTATTCAATTTGTTAAATTTTACATCCGTTTTAGTGCGAATCGAAAAACCGTGGGCACCCAAAACTATTTTAGAAATCATTTATTGTTGGTTCAACAAGTCACAAACAACTCTAACTACAAAAGGTTTATCATACTACACATCAGTCAAACATCTTGCAGTGATATAGTTGTTTTTTTAGTTGTTCAACAAATAATAAATGATTTCTAAAATATTTCTAGGTGCCCACGTTTTTTTGATTCACACTGTAATCAGTAGATGCAAGTGATGGTACAAATCTATAAATTTCTAGCCACTTCTCATAACAACAGTATACAAACTAATACACTAATTGTGAGAGTGCGAAGTTTGGGCCACCAATCTATGAAGTTAATGTCATGAAAAAAAACATTTGTCACAACCATTAATGAGTAGATACAAGCGACGAACATAGTTCCAAAGACTAGAATTTCCACTTTTTTCAAACTTCCCTTTATAATGGTAGGTAAATTGTGTCAAGCAGTTATTCAAAGAATTATAAGAAATAACAATAACCTAAAACATTATTGCAATGATTGCAGTATAATAGACCTATGCTTACGTCGCAAAGTTTAAACTCGCAAAGTTTAAACAAGCAATAAAAAAATCACGTACATTGAACACATTTAATATTACGTTTTTACAAACTTTTTGAAGCTCTTTATATTTATACTTTCCATTATACAATTTGTTATCATTATTTTTCTTTTTTCATTTTTTAACCATTTTGTCCGACATAGTTCCTTCTCGTCTTTTTCGATAATTGTTAGTTAGGCAACTTTGAAATTATAAGCTAGATAGAACTATTATATTGTAATTTAAATCACACGACCACATCAGCTAAGCTGCGTATGTAAATCATCGTGTGTAAATAAATGCTTTTATTATTATTATTATTACGTGACTCAAGATCTAGAAGAAAACCAAATATTGACAATATGAAGGACAAACATTTAGGAGTAGAAAATGCATGTGTGGACATCAAATAAAAACTTTTGATATGTATTTTTATAATGTTTTATACTCTATATTTTATTTAATCTATTTCGTTTTTTATGTATTTAATTGTATATATAAAAAGACTAATCTGCATATGTAAGTCATTATGTATAACTAAATGCTTTTATTATTATTTTTATTATAAAGATAGTAGTAGACTAGAAATAGTAGTATTTCTCAATATACTGCTAGACCTTTTTATAAAGAATAGTGTAGTGTCAATAACTTTGTCTTAATAGACAAAAAACAAATCAATAATAGATGGATGTTAATGTCAAGAAGCACTTAATAAGAATTATTATTAAAACAAAATAATATCAAATAACAATAACAATAATAATAATAACAATAATAATACAAATAAAACAATAACTGTATATTCTAAACAATATAAATAATAACTACAACATAACAAAGATCTCAAGCTTCAAGCAAGGCTTTAGTGATGCACTATGGACATTAAAAAACATATAAAATATCTAGATCTTTAGCCAATTATAAATTAATTATTTATGCGAATATATTGCAAACTGCATGGAATAAAACGCTACAAAGACTTGTTAATTTAATCACAATAGTTCACACCTCAAGAAAACAACAATAAGTACAATATTGTCTTCACAAAATAAGCATTAACTTAACGCCAGCAACAAAAACTCAAAATACCTTCAGTTATATTGGAATAATCTTGTAGCCCTGTGTTATTCAAGAATTCTTGAATAATTAAAAATGTAATATCGAAGCAAAATTGAACAACTTTTCGTTGACGTTTGATATATGGAAGCCAGGGGATGGTCAACTCTCCAACTCCCAGGAGTGTTTACAAACTATTAAAACTGGATAAAAACTTAAAGATAACGCCTCAATCACTTTAAGATTGATGATTAGAGTAAGAGACTTGGTTAGTAAGAATAATAAAAGTCAGTAAATACGTTTAATCCGTAATTTCGACAGAATATCCGATCAAAATGTTAATCGGGACAGTTGAAATTAATGTTATAAATAAGAAGCAAGGCTTTAATATTTACAAAGCTACGTCGACTAAATTAGAAATTAACAAAATTATATTATCTAGAGTTAAAACACAACAAAGGAACTCGATTATTACTAAAATAGGATTAAAATAACGCGAGTTTTTCAAGAGAGGAGAAACTTAGCATGTGGTTTAAAAAATCTAAAAGAGTATTTGAGAAAAAGAACCGAAGCTCTATGTAAATAAATCGAACGATCGATCGAACCGATCGAACACATGATCACTTTCATACGATCACTATTAATGAATATAGGTCATAAATAACGGATAAAAATGTTAAGTTATTTGTTACGAAGTGAGGAATTGTGATATGATATTCAAAGGAATAAGATTTCACGAATAGACTTGAGATGTTGGAAATTCCTAGGACTCCATGAGATGAGTTCAATAGTCGAAGCAAGCAATAAGTTCGACAAGAAATGGCTGCACTAACCTTAGTAGGGCTGCTTTGAGGTGTGAACGCCATACAACATGCCTCTGTGGAACAAAAACACCAAAGATTTGTTAGTAAGACACAGCGATAAATCGTTGTTCAGCAATTCTAGCGATGATAGTGACAGCCAATGTGAGCGCCGTAAACAAACGCTATTCTAATGCTAATCATCGCTTTGTTGCCTTAGAAAAAAAATGTGTTATACGAATCCCATCGATCGTGTGTCGGTCTGGGAAGGAAACAAACTGACTCAAAAGTAAATTACCTCAGAAAGCTTCCTCTCCGTCGAAGCTTGGAAACTAACGAGTCGAAGCTCTACAATGCCTACTCTAAAAATTCTAATTGGAGCGAAGCCCGTTCGAATTAGAATTTCTAACGCAATCTAGAACTTGTTTTACTCCATTTACCGTGGTATTTTTGTAACATAGTGACAAAGGTAGAATATACTAAACTTAAGTTCAGGAATCACTTCCTAAGAGTCAAAATACCTCGAACAGAATAGAAACTCCTTGAATTATTACCCTTGAGACACTGCACGGACGATGTAGTATTTGAAAGCAAATTGAACTCGAAATAGCTCGATAGAAAACATATATATTGAAGATTTTTTACAAGGAAAATTCAAGTGCTATAAACTTCACTTCAATTTTAATCGAGATAAAAGTTTTCCGTGAATATTTGCATGGAAATCGTCCGACTTGAAGACGAACAATTTTAAATCCGATTACTGTTTAAAATAGTAGGATATCCTTGCTTTGACGATAGATATTTAAGGATATTTACCATGGTTGTTTTTATATTATTCGTTTATAAAATAGTTTCTTACATTCGGAGCTTAGATCAGAGATAAGATCAATAAATTTGTACCTGGTTGATTGAAGTTTTCGGCAGAATTCATAGCGTCTAGAGCAGATTGTAAATTAACCCAGTTCAGACTGGAAAACCCACGCGATTTGTAGCTTACTGACTCCAATAGTAATAATAAAACTTTTCTTGGCTTGAAGTAGAGTATAAAAGTAGATATATCAGGTCCTTTTTGAAGTATTCGCTACATATGCGGCAAACCGACCATGATGTGAAGTCGAATCCAAGGCTTCTTGTAATTTCAATTTACCTCGCATAAACCATCAACTTTGACGTAGTTTTACGAATCCATAACAGCTTACATGGCAGCAGATTGAAGAAGAGTAAACTCAGTGATGATTTAGTGAAGTTTTAAGTGGAAAATGAAGTAATTTGTGAGCAAAGAAACAAAACCAAGATAGCATTCCTCTGCCGACAACAAACTGAGCCCGATCTAGACACGTGACGTCACGAGACTTGGTAACCGCGTACTGGATGACAAGTGGTGAAAATACATCAGTTCCCGCTTCGTTTACACGCGTAGAGTGAAGAGTTTGTGAGCGAAAATTGAATAGAATATCCCAAAATATGCTTCCTGAATGGGAGTTAAGTGTTGCTCTGTTATCCGAGGTGTTATTGCTATTAAGAAACCTGTTAGTTTATCTGACACCTGCTTTTATAAAGTGAACAACTGATTTTTCCGACAAGCGATGAGATCCGTTCTCAAGACTCACGCTTTTCGTGCTAAACTTAAAGACCCATGATCACCTCCCAGCATGCACCGCGCGAAATTTCTTGATTGAATTTCGAGCCTGAATTTAGACCGAATTCTAATATATATATTTAATTTATTTCTTAATTGACCAATACATTAAAATTATAGATTAGAATGACATCAACAAAAGGTAAAAAGATTGAAAAAATTTGATTTTTTCAGAATTCAAAAGTATGAAAAACATCACAACGAGGCTAGGAAGGAAGCAGTTCACTGAACACATGCAAATCTTTGTAATTTTAATTGATTTCAAATAGCTTCACTTGAATTATATTTATAGCAATAAAACTGTCAAAAAAATACATATTTCTGCTTGCTCTTTCTGGTGATGCTTATTTTTTAAGATTAGTTTTTATTTTTGAAAGTGAAATTGGCATTCGGTCAAGAATGGGTATTTACGCTCTTAATACCAAATCGTTGAGCGTTTTGTTTGATTTGTTTTCTCGTAATCTGGTAATACGACTGACTGCGAATGAACAGACCTCTTTTCCTTCCTTGTTTATTGTCCCATTTCAGATCATGTGATGCTACCCTTGGGAATTGTTTCTTTCACATGTAAATGATATAACACGTTCATCATAAAAGAACAATTCTCAAGGGAATGAGAAGTGGTCTGAAATGGGCAATTTGCATACGGAGGTAAAGAGGTCAATTTAATATGACAATCAAATCAAAACAAACAACGCAAAGCATGCCGGTTAATGACAATGGGTCTTTTGGGATATTTCCGCTACGTACATTAAATAGCGAGTTTTACACAGACCGTCGAATACCCCCAGTGTATTGCTTAATTTTTCTTGGCCCGCCGCCTTTTTTCATGCTCAAAAATCATTGCCCACCCGCCACAATTTTTCCGTCCCACCAACCACCCCCCCCCCCCACCCCCCCCTCCCGGCCCCTCCTCCCCCATACTTTATGACCAGTCCCTTATTGTAAACAATAGGGTCATCATGCATGATCCAACATATTATCATCGTCGTCTTCATCAGACATCATTATCAATAACATCATATCATCACCATCATCATAAACATATTGATCATCACCATACACTATCATCATCATTACAATCATCACCATCGTCGTCGTCATCCGCCATGCACCATCCAACATTATCAATCACATCATCATCATCACCATCATCATAAACATACTATCATCACCATACACTATCATCATCATTACAATCATCACCATCGTCGTCGTCATCCGCCATGCACCATCCAACATTATCAATAACATCATCATCATCACCATCATCATAAACATACTATCATCACCATACACTATCATCATCATTACAATCATCACCATCGTCGTCGTCATCCGCCATGCACCATCCAATTACATTATCAGTATCATCATCACCAGCCATCACCATCATCATAAACATACTATCATCACCATACACTATCATCATCATTACAATCATCATCATCGTCGTCATCATCCGCCATGCACCATCCAATTACATTATCAGTATCATCATCATCATCATCACCATCATCATAAACATACTATCATCACCATACACTATCATCATCATTACAATCATCATCATCATCGTCGTCGTCATCCGCCATGCACCATCCAACATTATCAATCACATCATCATCATCATCACCATCATCATAAACATACTATCATCACCATACACTATCATCATCATTACAATCATCATCATCATCGTCGTCATCCGCCATGCACCATCCAACATTATCAATCACATCATCATCACCATCATCATAAACATACTATTATCACCATACACCATCATCATCATTACAATCATCATCATCATCGTCGTCATCATCCGCCATGCACCATCCAATTACATTATCAGTATCATCATCACCAGCCATCATCGTCACCATCATCATAAAGCTTATGCACAACCGCCACCATCATCATCTGTCATGATGACTAATAACAAATGAACAAAATAATAAATAAATAGATATAAAAGAAAAAAACAAGAATAAATGAAAACAAGAAAAAGTGAATCAATTTATTTATTATATATATAGTGCTGACCCAGCCTGTAATTTAGCGACTGAATAAACACATCTATCCTTATTTATTGACTTTTATTCGTTTATTTATGTGTTTGTTTCCGTTGATTCGCAATCAAAAGGAATTACATTTGAATTTTGGCCACTCTCATGGCTTTGCTGATGAAATATAAAATACTTTGTAAATATGATATATTTTACCATACGATATATAAACCTATAATTGCAAGAATGTTTTCGTATAAAAAATGAAAACTAAGTAATTTTGTAAGAAAGGAATAACAAAAGAAAGAGTTCAGTTTGAGTGCAAAAGTATGACCATGTCAACGTTTTGTTGAAGTACGCTGTTTTCTTGTTTAAGCCAATTAAACGGTGAATACAATGGAACGTAATTACAAGCTATTTAAACACTGCAGCAACCAAGAGAACGCTATAGGCCTTTCCGGAATTCATGAGGGGACTGGGGCCGAGTGAAAAGATGAATCTAATTAAAATCACAAAATAAAACATACAAATATTTTTTAGTCTAACTCTTTTACTGCGACGAGGGGCTAAAGCTCGAAACGTCAGTAAAGTTAAGTCAACATTTTTTACGGTGTTACAAGTTTCATTCTATTACCTATCATTTATATCAAACACCGACGCAGCCTATACTATAGTTTACTCGCTAGTTTCCGTTTATACAAATATTAGTATTATTACCGAGTTTGAGCATGTTTGGATAAGAACTTACTGAGTGACAAGCTTGTAAAAGTCACAAAAATAAGAGAGAATATATGGGGTTTCATTCTCTCTTATTTTTACGATTTGTTTAAAGCCCATAAATCAGTTAGTATTTGCCCAATCATTCTAAAATTTAATATTTCTACACTCGTTCCCATTCCCTTCCTCAATTCCGGAAAGGCGAGTTCGCCATCCCATCCGGCAATATCATAGAGACCCGTGGTTAAAAATCGCTCGCGTCCTCCAAACTTAACCTCCTCCGCAGGCATTCCTGAGTCCGAGAGTGAGTTTCGTGATTTTGGGTTTTTGCCATATGCCACAGGAAGCCCGCGACGTGTTTTTTCTTTTTCTTCGTTTCTTCTGCCTAAGGGGTGGACCGCTTGACTTTTGAGGGAGGGGGTGGATGATATTTTGAAAAAAAATTTCCTGCAAGCCAAAATCGCCACTCAAATCTTTGCATTTTTATCAAATAAATTTCGTGCTCATGGAAGCGGACAAAAAAAAATTTCCTGCACGGACCAAATCATCCACCCACCCCTCCCTCCCTCCCTCCCCCCTCCCTCCCCCTTCCCTCAAAATTCAAATGGTCCACCCCTAAGAGATGCCTGTGGAGGAGCAGGCAAAACGAGCGACGCAGAAGAGGGGCGACTTTTCCCAACTCAACTCGAAGGGGGGTTCCGCCTCTCACTGAAGAGAAAACTAACTGAACTGATTGTGTTTTTATCGACATATTCACATATTTGTGAATTCGTTTGTCAGTTTTAATAACAAATATGATGGTTATACTATATACGGAAGAGTGCACAAACGACAACTTTGTTTAGGAGAAACATTGCATGATATGCATGCCCCTGCATTATGTAATCACATCCATCTTTGCACGGGCTTTTGTGCGTTAAACTGTCGCTTTCCCATGAACAAAGCCGTCTGGTTTTGCCAAATAAACCGTCTAAAAATTATCTAGCAGCAGAACAATGCGCATAAAAAAGTATGCAAGTACAATGGAACCCCGTTAATCCGGCCACCGAAGGGTCAACCCAAACTGGCCGTATTAACGAGGAGGCCGTATTGTGCGGGTTAATGTTATAGAAAATGTATGGGCATGCATTTCGTTGTGACCTAAAAAATTACTGGCCGCAATAACGGAATGACCGTATTAAGCGGATGGCCGTAAGGCGGGGTTCCACTGTACATAAAACTTGGTCAAACATTTTCGCTTATATAGCGTTGTAAAATACTGTGAAAGATCGCACAAGTATATATTACAACTCCCTGATCATCTATAAAGTATGAAAAGGGCGGAGATGGTTCTCAACAATTTTGAAAATAACTTCTAAAATCTTCTGGTGACACATGCACATTTAGGGACGGACCATAGATTTTTAAGGGGGGGGGGGGGGGGGGTGTTATTGTGTGCACGAATTTTTTCATTAATTGTCACTGTTGTTCGCTTATACCGAATCGGATTTTGGTTTTGGTTTTTGCCCAACCCCCCATCAAATATCTATTGGTCCGTCTCTTACTATTGATCATGAGCGAATGAACGAACAAACAAACTATAACTGAACAAACAATTAAACAATAGTATTAGACCTTTCTTGAATTCACTTGGATGACCACAAGACAAAGGTTCCAAGTCGAGACTGAGCTTGATTCTTTTATTTATCAAGGCCAACCTCGACTTGAAACCATTGTTTTGTGATCCAAGCGAATTCGGGAAAGGCCTATTAAAGTACAGTTAATTCGACGTGAGGGACTGGTGCATTTTATTTTTGGCCTGTATAGTTTTTAGTGGCATGGCCCTCCCTTTCCTTATATATAAAAATAATATGTCCCTCCCCTTAATACTTGCACAATTTGTTCTGGCCCTCCCCTCCCCCTCCAAACCTTTAGGCTTACCTTGTTTTTCATATAGCAGTAAACGAGTTGCACGTACGCGTCTTCCCGCGATCTTGTTGTCGCATCAGTTGTCATGATTTTTTTATATTTCTTTTGACCTGATTTTATGCACAAAAACGTTTAGCCCTCCCATTAAGACTTGCACAACTCTTTCTGGCCCTCCCTTTTAGCCTGCATGGAAAATAATGACCCTCCCCCCATTTGCACCAGCCCTCCCCCCTCTAAATTTTGACCTGTCCCTGAGTGTTCTGCAAGTGTTTCTTTCATGGCTCATTCACCGTGATTCTCTCGTGATTCCCTTCATTGATAGTCTCAGTACTGTTTAGCTTGGCTGACATCTATAGACTTCCATGCCTTCCTCACTAGTTAGCATATATGTACAATAACAATCGGCACCACAATCACAGTCATTTAATATCTCATCATGTATTCCTGGTAGAGTCAAACGACACAAGACCTCCTTACAAGCACCACACTGAAATGATAAGGGGGAGGGGTGGTATCTAAATAATTCATTTATTCACTTTCATTTGAACATGTTCAATTATTCAATCGTTCGTAAATTTACCCTTGAAACTAGAGGGCTTTTGATTTAGTATTTGTATTTATCATTTGTACGTCTGTGATCGTTATTCTCAAGAGAAATCCTCTAGCCAAACGAGCTTAATCTTTTGAATTCGCTGAGCCAATCAGAAGCAGAGAGTCAGTATCTGGTCAACGCTGGCCTTCTGTTTGGTTTTAAGTCTTTGAAGAGCTTTGATTGGACGTAATTTGACAACTTGACGAGATTAGGTTCCAAATATAGCTATAATTGAATGTTAATCAAATCAAGATAGAAGTGAGGTTCTTAACTCTTTGGGCGAGAGCTGGCTGAATTCTATAGTTGCATCACAAACCGTCAAATTTACAAAATCTAAAGCAAGTAGAAAATAACCTCTGGTACCCAGGATACAACATACATAAATTAATTCAGTCATTTATATACTACCTACCCATCCCGAGGGTGCCACGACTGCACGTCTCCTTCTGCGCCTGCGCCACATAATAGACTGATCCGCTGAACATTCTGACAGCAATGCAGCAATGATTATAGAGACGAAAATAACAACAAGTAAACGACCCATTTGTATGGTTGGTTGATGTGTAAGAATCTGTTGATGAGGAAAATGAAAAGTTGGTATCGAGTGTTTTTTTTAGCTAAGCCTCGATTATATAGAGTACCGAAGTGATGACGTCACCCTCCCCTCCCCTTCGTCTAACGGGCTACTTAATCCCTCTTTACCATATCCCCTCCCTGTTTACTCAACCCTACCCTTCCCCTCGTCTAAGGTTCCTTAATTCCTTTTTACCATATTCCTTCCCTGTTTACTCAACCCTACCCTTCCCCTCGTCTAAGGTTCCTTAATTCCTTTTTACCATATTCCTTCCCTGTTTACTCAACCCTACCCTTCCCCTCGTCTAAGGTTCCTTAATTCCTTTTTACCATATCCCCTCCCTGTTTACTCAACCCTACCCTTCCCCTCGTCTAAGGTTCCTTAATTCCTTTTTACCATATTCCTTCCCTGTTTACTCAACCCTCCCCTCACCCTCGTCTAACGGGCTACTTAATACCTCTTCACCATATCCCCTCCCTGTTTACCCAACCCTACCCTCCCCCTCGTCTAAGGTTCCTTAATCCCTCTTTATCATATCCTCTCCCTGTTTACCCAACCCTCCCCTCCCCCTCGTCTAAGGTTCCTTAATCCCTCTTAATCATATCCTCTCCCTATTTAATACCCCACGTCTAGTCAATGGTTTCTATTTCCTTCCTAAAGCGTGTATTTATAGAATACTTTAAATATTTGTCATATAACGAATGGATTTACTTTGATTCATCAATGACGTAATCCTTATATGTTTGTTATCTCATCATCACTGATCCTCTAACTGATCCTTACCTTTCGATTTTATTACACAGGTAGACCAAGCTACAAACTATTCGGGTTTTGACTTCTTCAAAGAGCACTAGGTTGGGGGGCGCACGGGATCATAGGGAGGTGGGAGGGGGGCGGGGAGGGGGGATAAGGGCCTTGGACTCTTCGCCTTGGTGGGTAAAAGTATGCAATTTATATTGAAAATTGAAAATTTCGAATTTTTACATATATCTTGGTATCTTTTTATAGGGGATCAAAAAAGTAAAATCCCATTGATTTCCACGTTATTTTTGTTGAGTGTTATCTCTTTAGGGGCAAAAAAAAAAACATTCGTGTCAATCCCCTTTTAAAGGACTTCCGGTATTTTTCAGAGGTGTTTATAAAAATGTCCGACGAGCATACCCGATACATGTACCATGTGTACCCCTTCGCAGCTCCCCCTCTCCTTGAGGCTCAATAGCATGTGTACCAATAAACAAATATTCTGCTTTACTATTAAAAAGATCAAAACCTTCTTTTTCTGATTTTTCGATAATAAATAACTCAATTATTAGACAGTTTGATTTATAATAAGGCTGCATGGATATCATACTCGTTCACTCGCCTGAAGGCTCGTCAAAATACAGCGTCTTACACGTAAAATATCCAGCCATATATATTACACATCAAACTGTCTAATATAAATATATAATTGTTTAGGGTATCAGAGTGGTTGACGTGTTTTTATACTGAATAGTAATAACTATAAAACCACGTGTTAGCAATTAACTATAGTTACTGATAAAGGCATCAACAATATTTATCAGTAAATTTACAGTGCGATTCGAAAAACCTTGGGCACCCAGAATATTTTAGAAATCGTTTATTGTTCGTTGAACAACTCACAAACAACTCTAACTACAAAACGTTTATCATATACTAAACATCAGCCCGGACATCAGTCAAACTTCTTGCGGTGATATAGTTGTTTCTGAGTTGTTCAACGAATAATAAACGATTTCTAAAACATTTCTAGGTGCTGACATGCATTTTTTTTGGTGGTCGCTTCAACTCCCGAGTGATTCCAAACGTAAAAAGGCAATACTGAGTTAATGTATTTATATCAAGCGCATTTTTTGATTACATTTTGTAACGGATTTGACATAATGACTCTAGTTATAAATACTTAAACATACCATTTTATATATATATATCTTACCTCAGATCCTAAAATGTCGATTTCAAAGTGTCTTGCTTTTGTCACGGCATCAGAATCCAGTTGAATCCAAGATTAAACCCAAGTTATTAGTATTAAAGCAGAAAAATTCAAGGCACATTTGAAATGTTTGTTCAAACGGAAAAGTGTACTTTCCCTCTCTTTTCAATGTGATTAAAACCTGTGCGTTGATTGGCTCATAACGTCCATGGTTATCATCAACAGTGCAAACCTACCGCAAAGGTCATTCACGAGCTTTCAACACCTTTCGTGAACCTATTTTTCATACCACAGAACATTACAAGAATGCGTGACGTCTACTAAAGGAATGATTACAGTTGACCACCCTCGGACAAGAAGAAAGTTGTCGCTTAGGAGAACACTAACACAGGAAGCCCAAACCACGAGAACCCTCTCACATGTAGCCTGCGTCACATCCGGAATTTTCTTCGTAAAGTCTTTACGAAGAATGAAATTCCGGATGTAACGCAGGCTACTCACATGAGGCCCAAACCAAGCGTAATTAATTGAACAAAATAACGGGAAATTGAGATTGTGGTCGCTCTCGGGAGATGGTCGCTTACGAAAGTGGTCGTTCAATTCAGAGACAGTCAACTGTACATCTAAAATCAGTCCGGAAATTTGATCACCCTGGTTTGTTTTGATATTTGAGAAACCAAACAGTAGATCAGCCAATCTTACTGGGCTACCTTGTTTGCTCAGCTTTTCTATTTGGCCTATGATAGCTCGTCTTTTAGTAATCAGAGAAAATGATTAGCTTGATACGATTTGAAACGAATCAATACGTACCAATTGTTGTTGTTGCTGTTGTTTTATTTGTATTTTTTTTTATCCTTCCTCCTTTCGCAATGGTCCATCCGTCCGTTGATCCGCTGGTCCACGATCCACAGTATTCGGTCGGTAGACTGCGAACAGGCCCTAGCTACTTTTCCTTCCGGATTCCGAAAATTTTGCTCGTCTGTGTTTTATTTAAAGGCTTATTTTGCTCTCGTGTTCCTCGTGTTCTCGTGTTCCTCGGAATCCAGAGGTCTCCCCCTGTAACCACAGGGAGCCCAAGCTCATCACTTGTGATCTTTTACAGTAAATGTATGGAGTCGAGAGATATCCTTTGGCTGTGCCTCAAATATACAATAATAAAAACTTTTTTTACGTAGATAGTTGTGTATAATTGTTTTCTAGTCTGTGACCGAGTTTTAGCTCAATTAGAGCGATTTTGACTCTATTTAGCACTCGAACGTTAGGTGAGAAGTAAGATCGATCGTCTCTGCTCGGCTCGATTCGTTTCCACCATGTCTTCTTCTTTGTCTTTCTGAGATATTTTCGTCAAAATCGCTCTAATTGAGCTAAAACTCGGTCACAGACTAGAAAACAATTATACACAACTATCTACGTAAAAAAAGTTTTTATTATTGTATATTTGAGGCACAGCGAAAGGATATCTCTCGACTCCATACATTTACTGTAAAAGATCACAAGTGATGAGCTTTGTAAGCAAGAGATTATGTCCGCTTTCTACTGTGGAGACTACGTGTTTTTGTTCTTCGGTTAAACTAGAGTAGGAAAAAACCATAACGATTCGGTGTTAAAAAATGTAAGACACAAGTACGGAGATAAGAAGCGATTTCTGATTGGCTCATGCCTTCTTCGATTCGATCTAACATGCTCGATCGCTGATTGGTCAAAAGCTTGTCATAACTATCTTTCATCGCGCCAAGTCCAAAGTTTTAATGCTACACATGATTTTGACATTTGACATATGTAGATGTTTGAATGAAATTTTCTGCAAAGTTTATGATTAAAAAAGACAGATTTATCACGAGCAGCAAAGAAAATTTCAATATTTGATTGGCCCTTCTAATTGAGAGAGAATCTCAACAAGTATATGCCAAGCTTGTTTGAAGAATTATATAAAACATAAATAATTTGTCTAACGAACAAGAATGAAATAAATCTAACAATACCTTCAAAGTTTAGTTAGTTTATTGCGTGTTATTGACTTTGTCGAAGAAAACATATTTAGCATAATACTAGATAAACGCGGCTTCTTTTGGATGATGTTCTTCACATCTGACCAGCATTATTAAACTATCACAGATCAAAAAAAACATTACTCTCCTCAAAAAAGCTTTGATACTCTGATCAAAAACAGCATAATATAAGTTGTTCTTGCAAAATAAACGGCAGAAAAAGAAAGATATATAGATAGTAACTGAAGGAATTTGTGTTAATTGTGTCTTTAATAACTATATTTGAGCCCGGTATTTGAGGCGCTTTGGGCTCCTGCGAGTAGTTTTCAGACTGGCCGATTTGAGCTCTTCAATTTCAATTTCAATTTTATTTTATTTTGCACACAAAGAAAATAGTTTAAATACAAAGAATACATAATTATAAATATTATAGTTAATTATAATATAAAATAAATTAAATAGCACAGAAAAGGTGCCGGTGGACTGGAGTAACTAAAGTTTTCGAGCCAGTCCACCAGTAGATTAAACAAGTGGTTGTTGTTGTCGCGAGCTGGAGGTTTTTAAAAGATTGGTCACATTATCTGACATTTGTAAAGAAAGAAATATATGACTTTAATCGGCTATAAGATCACTAATTTGAATTTCTAGCTTATACGTATAGCTAATAGGGTGTAGCGATTTAAATTTTGCTGGTACTCAGTTTGTTGTTCTGTGCAAGAAGAGCTCGTAAATCGCCAGTTTCTATCGCCGAACTGAAGCTTGTACGAAGCTTGTCCCGTCCGGCTTTAGGAGTAAGTAGAACATAACGTAGAGTAGGGAATACCTTTGTACACATCAGGTCAAAGAACATAGCGATCGTTTTCAGCGGGAACAAGCAATAAACTTGAAGGAAACTCACCATTTATTTGCCATTTTCATAAATGTCGAATCATATGATATTCACGTGATCTTCCCCTGTCAAAGTAATGGCAACGTCAATCACCGTCAATCATAACACAAACACAAACAAAAACAAAGTCTGATGATGAAATAAATCTGATATGAATGAGAATATTTGTGTTGTTATGGTGTCAAGGCCGAGGCCGCAAGGGCTATCTGGGTACTATTGCGCAATTTGTCCATTTTGTACATGTGTGGTCGGAATCAGAACACGGAGGGGGAAAAACAAACGCATTTTATGACTGTGCTATCACAGGTAGCCCAGTAATAAAGAATCAAGATGATACTTTGGTTACGAAGGCAGACGTATAATTATATTCTTTATGACAAGATGCTATTTCTTTCATAATTGAAGTATTCTAACATGAAATCTTAGAAAAATAGTAAGAGCAATAATAAGAATTCAATGCCGATGAATCATAAGTTTGTACGGCTAGCGCTTGCCCATCTAATTATCAACTTTATTCTTGACTCTTCAGTTTAATAAAAAAAAACGTTTCAGTATAATTCAATACCAAATAGCAAATACCATCTTATAACCAACATGAAATAGCCTTCGTCTAAACCGATATTACAAAAATACAGCCGATATATCGACCGATCGAGCAACGCTTCTTGATGAGCCGGACGAATTTTTGACCGGTCAAAAGATCGACCTGGACATGCTGTTCACACGGAACCGATCAATATTTTTGTTTTGTTTAGACGAGACCATCGGAACCGGGCAATTGTAAGTTTTGTCAGTGGTTATAACATCTGTCCATGCGCACTGGGCTGATTATGGCTACGTTTACACGGTACCGGACGAATATTTGACCGGTCAAACTGTTTACACCGTACCGGTCATCTTTTTGACCGGGCCGGCTGAAAAATCGTCCTCGATTTTTTTTAACTTGCAGGAATATTTCTTCAAAGAATCCTCGACTGCGATTTAGTCTAGTTTGTTTGGGCTGTCTGTGATGTCTTCATGTTAGAAATTGTTGGGCCGGGGGAAAACAAGAAAACGCATTAGACGTTAGTTTGACATTATTTTCGTTCTTTTCTATTCTAAGCTGTTTTGCTGAAAAAGAAATAAAAATAACTTGCGAAAAGGGGAAGGGAGAACCCGTGAATTTTCATTGGTTAGCTGATTAAATGGATACCGGGAACCACACGGTAACTAGCAAGGAACGCTGATTGAAATATTACATCCAAAAAGTCGTCCTTCGCCATCGCCGTAGGTGCATGAGCGTACTCTTTATGAGTGTTGGTATTGTGATGCTAATTTGCCAGCATTTTCACAATAAATTTTTTATTCTTATTTGTTCTAATAACAATGCTTGCTTGGCAAAACCATAACATAATACGTCACTGTTCGTCCACCTGCGGCAAAATATTTTTTTTACATTACCAAAGATAATTTAGCTACAATGGAGTCTTCAGACTGGCAACCTAGACTGTCTACTCTCAGAGAAAGTTCGAAGCACGCGTTCGACAATTCGTTGTTCTGTGATATCGAGTTCTTGGTTGTGGATGGCGATGGCGGAAATAAAGTCACCGTTTCAGCCAACAAGTATCCACTAGCCGTCCGTAGTCCTGTGTTTGCAGCCATGTTTTACGGTAAACTAGCCGAGACTAAGTCACCTATCAACATACCAGACTGCACCAAAGAAGGACTACAAGAAATACTTCGCTATGCACATTCTGAAGAAGCCAACCTAACCGGAAGTAACGTTATGGAAGTTCTTTATCTTGCCAAGAAGTACGTGATGCCATTCTTGGAAGAGAAATGCAATACATATATCAAGAATGGAGTTGGGCCGGAAGATGTGCTCAGTGATTTGCCTCAAGTGCAAAATGTAGGCTACGAAAATCTTCAAAAGCACTTCTGGGAGATTGTTGACAAGAAAACTGATCAAGTTGTATCATCTGAGTCGTTTTTGGATGTATCTCTAGAATTGCTCTGCCAAGTACTTGAGAGAGATACCTTGAAAGTCAATGAGCTGCATCTTTTCCAAGCTGTGGATAAATGGGTTACAAAGAGGATTGAAGAAAAGGGAGTAGTTTGCAATGGTGAAACCAAACGAGCCATTCTTGGAGAAGAAGTTATCCGACTGATTCGATTCCCTCTCATGACAGAAAAGGAGTTTGCCGAGGTTGTTCTTCCTTGCAAGGTTTTAACCGTAGATGAATTGACAGAACTGATGTATATTTTCAATCATATTCCTACAACAACTGGATTCTTTCTACAAAAGAAAAGGTCATGTTCTGGTGATTTATGGATATCAGATGTAAGATTTGATGATTTTATTACGAACATACACTTGTTCAACGATATAAGAACAGTTGCTTTAGACTTCACTGTGAACAAAGCTGTTGATCTTGTTGGTGTACGAATGTTTGGTAGTGAAGGTGAATCATTTGATGTTCGTCTTCAAATCTACAAGAACAATCAACGTGAATGTGTTTCTACGGTATCTTCATCATATACTACAGAGAACGAGCAGATAGATGGCTTGTACTATGGATTTACTGTTACCCTTGACGAACCTGTCAGACTAGACACAGATGTTGTGTATACAGTACAGGCTAAAATAGATGGACCAGATTCGTGGTACGGCAGTAAGCCGGGAAATAGTTTTGTATCTGCAGGTGATATTACAATAACTTACCAAGATGCTGCCAATTCTAATAATAGTACTAATTCATCTTGCCAGGGAGAGTTTCCTTCACTGGTTCTACGAAGTGTATAACATTACACTATGGACAGTTGGTAACAAAATACCGGTCAACATTCTCAGTTTTAGTTATTTTTCACTCACTTTGACATTTACTCATTTGCTTTATTTTAGTGACGAAGAGCAGCACAATTATTTTTTTCTAATACGTTTCTAATGTTTAAATTACTTAATCATCTTCATTTCATCGATTAATGAACATACTAAAATATATGATAAGATATTTGAGATACTATGCGCTCTCTGATTCTCAGTTTATATAAACATTAGTTATGAAGAACAACAGAATTACGACTTTTGTGTTTATTTCCATTCAAATGTATGTTAACGAGGGTGTAAAAATCACCATCGTTTGTGAAAGGCTGGGGCGACGTATCAGAGATACCGTATGCAATCTTGAAAATAATGCCATTACCATATATGGTATTGTAAGTGAGAAGTAACAAAATAATTTGATTAGCGAGAGAGATGTTTTTTTTTAACAGGTTTAGATTGCAACAGGACAATAGGCATATCTTTGATACAGATATATCGAAATATACTGTAATAGTTTAAATATTCGCCACAGTCTTCTGTCGAAAAAGCCCCCCAAAAGAACGTGGTTATTTTTGTTTGTTGTTGTTTGCATTCTGCACAGGCTGTACTAAATACAAAAAAATATATCACATGCTATCGAGGGTTAGCATGAGCAACAAGGAATTTCAAAACTGGAGTACTAGTGTTCTGAATATTATACTATATACTTATCATAATTTAACAGTTTCTACGCTTATAATTTCAAGAATTCGCCCGATGTAATGAGCCGAGTAAAGATTCCCTTGAAAGTGTTTGTTTTGAAAAGAATTGGAAACACGCGAACAATACGATCTCGTTTTGGCCTTCAGCCCTCCCCTCCCCCTCGTCTAAGGTTCCTTAATCCTTCTTTACAATATCCCCTCCCTGTTTACCCAACCCTCCCCTTCCCCTCGTCTAAGGTTCCTTAATCCTTCTTTACAATATCCCCTCCCTGTTTACCCAACCCTCCCCTTCCCCTCGTCTAAGGTTCCTTAATCCTTCTTTACAATATCCCCTCCATGTTCACCCAACCCTCCCCTCCCCCTCGTCTAAGGTTCCTTAATCCTTCTTTACAATATCCCCTCCATGTTCACCCAACCTTCCCCTCCCCCTCGTCTAAGGTTCCTTAATCCCTCTTTACCATACCCCCTCCCTGTTTACCCTACCCTCCCCCTTGTCTAAGGTTCCTTAGGGGGGGAGGGAGTACTAAAGGGGGATCAGTCGTAAACTACAGCATCAAAAGGGGGGGATCACTCAAAATTTAAATGTGTAAGAATTCATAATTTTTTATTATTATTATTCATCCACAAACTGTATTTTAAATAACTGTTTCATTCATTTGAATATCTGTCAGTTTTTCCATATTTTTTAGTAATTCTTTTTTTTTACCAAGTATACTACCTGCCTAGAGAATGTCTAAAAGATGTACATGCCAATAACGCAATTAGCAACGATCGACGATCGGGAAGCAATTACGACCTTTTGTTCGACGTACAATGTCAAAGACGACCATGTGGTAGCCTCCATCAGTCACTTAAACGACATAAACACCAGAAAAGATATAAGATCTAGAGACACAGAGAAAAAAAGACAACTGGAAGAAAGAAAATATAAGGACTATCTGGGAGACACTTATTGAGAGTCGAGAAACTAGTTGTACGAGAACTAAATCTATACCTAAAAGAACATGCACTCACAACTGTTGGCCGAAAGGCCGATAAGATCAAGTCTATCCGCTGCCATTTTTACCGGGAGAGAAATCCAGTTGACAATGCAACAAATCAGGAACTGTCAAGCGACGACGAGTCTTATTACAGTGACGATACTATCTTTTCGAGTGACGATGAAAGTTCTACTTGTCATTGATTTAAATGAACATGATCATAAACATATTCCTAAAATATCTTTTGTGCCTGATGAAAGCATCCCCGATAATGTACAAGCCTTTTAAAAATGCAAAAAACAAACAAACAAACAAACAAACAAACAAACAAACAAACAAACAAACAAACAAACAAACAAACAAACAAACAAACAAACAAACAAACAAACAAACAAACAAACTAACAAACAAACAAAAACTGAACAAAAAACCCTGAAAAACAGCCACGCGTACAATAAAGAACCCTAAACTTCGACAGTAGGATTTATAAAAGACTTGAACTATGAAAAAGTGATGAAAAAAGTGAACTATGATATAAAGAAGTAAGGATGGAGCTTCAGCGTGATGATTTTTACGATGTAGCCGTGAATAATAACCATATTGACAACTGAACACAGACTGTAAGTACTGTATCAAAGTAATTAAGGTATCAAAAATATAGGTACTTATCTAGGAGGGGGGGGGGGGGGGGGGGGGGGGGTCTCTGAAATTATCCGTTGGCAGGAAGGGAGATCACTGCAATGTATATACTGATGAAGGGTGGACCTGCAAAGTTTCACTGTGTCCGAATTAAAATCCTCCGCCCCCTCCCCCCCTTCCCCCAATTACAAATTGAAAAACTCAAGTTTATAATGATATAAAAAGAAAACTAAGAGATAATATTGATATACATGTATAAAAAGTCAATATAAAAATATAAAAAAGTCAAATATGCATATGTACAACATTCCACTTATGGATCAGCATCCCACCTTCTTACTGAGTAGGGCATGAAACTAGTTTGAAAACGTTTTTTTTTTTTTTTTGCATTTAATAATGGGGAATGTTCTGGGAAATCTTGTTAAATGCTTCCGTTGGACTTTCTTTGGCAGAAGATCGTTCATTTTGTCTCCTTTTGTCAACATTGATTTATAAAAACCACGGCAAAGTGATTCGCGGGAGACCAAGGCTGTGGAGTCTCTCACTGTAAGAAAGGTATGACAAGATGATTTTTGTCGCTCTTCGCTGTACTTGCTCTAAACGGTCATTCAGAGTAGATGTGAGCGAGGAATGCCAGACGGGCGATGCATATTCAAGTATAGGACGGATGAAACCACAGTACACAGAACTCAGGTCATCAGAAATGACCCTGCTTCGTTTCAGTGTTCTCAAGGCGTACAGATGCTTGCTGGCTTTACCACAGATGTAATCAATGTGTACGTTCCACTTAAGATCAGCTGAGAGGAAAACACCTAACAACTTAATCTCATGAACTGCTTCTAATGGGCGGCCTTCTACTTCTAGAGGTTGTAGGAGTGGTTGGTCCTTTAGAAATGATATGCATAATTCTTTGGTCTTTTTTACATTTAAGCGCATATTGTTCTCCTGAGTCCATTCATGTATGGTGTTCAACTCTGTCTGTAAAGTGGATGGAGCGGTCGAGGGAGAAAAAAACTCAAACAATGTACAATCATCTATGTACTTGTACATGGGCAACGAGCAGACCAAGTCATTTATCATTACCAAGAAGAATAACGGCCCCAACTTGGTACCCTGGGGCACTCCTGCGTTAAGGTTCAGCCAACTAGACTTTGACTGTTCGACTAAGACGCGTTGTTGGCAGTTCATTAGGAAGTTTGCACACCATTTGAGGAGGATGTGTGGGACATCAAGGCAACAGAGCTTTTGTAGCAAGATATTGTGATCTATCCTATCAAAGGCCTTGGAAAAATTAATCAGGCAGGATCTAACTATGGTTTTTGGTTTGTCAGTTGCCGCTAGCCATTGATGCAGTAGGTGAATCAAACAGTGCGAGGTAGAAGAGTTCTAGCCTGCGTTACATCCGGTTTATTCCCCGTAATAACCGTCTGCGAAATAACGAACATATTCGTGTTCTGAGACCCCCAGCGAATAGCAGGAAAATATATAATAAATGCTGATTGGCTGTTGACCTTTCAAATTCTAACGAGTCCTCCCATCGGTTATTATCTCAAACGGGAAAGACTGAGGCGAGTAATCGAACCAATGGGAGGACTCGTTAGAATTTGAAAGGTCAACAGCCAATCAGCATCTATTATGTATTTTCCTGCTATTCGCTGGGGGTCTCACAACACGAATATGTTCGTTATTTCGCAGACGGTTATTACGGGGAATAAAGCGGATGTAACGCAGGCTAAAGAGTTCTTGATGCCACCAAATTGAAGAGACTCAAGTTTTGGCATAATGACAGAACTTAGCCATGAATAAACAAAGCCTTCAAGAACCTTACTTAGTACTGGAGTAAGTGAAATTGGTCTCAGGTCACTCTCAACATCTTTAGGGCTCGGTATTTTAGGTAATGGGATGAAGTCTGCGCACTTCCACAAGGACGGAACAGAACCTTAATTCAAATAGATGCATTAAAGATGGAACATAAAGGAAGGCTGATTATCGTCGCAAAGTCCTTGAGCAACCAGTTAGGGATATCGTCAGGACCTTTAGATTTACTAGGGTTGAGGGCAAGCAACGATCGTTCAACAGCTTCGGGTGTTTATAATGTATTCATCTGGAGTAAAATGACCGGTCCCTTAATCCCTCTTTATCATATCTTCTCCCTGTTTACCCTCCCCTCCCCTCCCCCTCGTCTAAGGTTCCTTAATTCCTGACTATCACTGATCCTTTCGATTTTATTACACAGATAGCCCAAGGTGCAAACTATTATTGTTTCGAATCCTATAATGCTTCCTCCGGGGAGAGGGAGGATACTTGGACTCGGTGGCTAAGGGTATTTTGTATGCGGTATGTGCAGGTATCTAGTATCAAATTTGACAATGCCGAACTTTGACATACTTTCGGTATCTGTTAAGGGAAAGGTTTTTAAAAACATTATCGACGGGAATACCAGATACTTTTACCCCTGGATACCCTTAAACACTTAGTGTGAACTAGCACATTCTCAAATAAAATTGAGATATAATGGAGTCTTCAGACTGGCAACCTAGACTGTCTACACACAGAGAACGTTCTAAGTACGCGTTCGACAATTCGTTGTTCTGTGATGTCGAGTTCTTGGTTGTTGATGGCGATGGAAACAAAGTCACTGTTTCAGCCAACAAGTATCCACTAGCCGTCTGTAGCCCTGTGTTTGCAGCCATGTTTTACGGTAAACTAGCCGAGACTAAGTCACCTATCAACATACCAGACTGCACCAAAGAAGGACTACAAGAAATACTTCGCTATGCACATTCTGAAGAAGCCAACCTAACCGGAAGTAGCGTTATGGAAGTTCTTTATCTTGCCAAGAAGTACGTGATGCCATTCTTGGAAGAGAAATGCAATAAATATATCCAGAATGAAGTCGGACCGAAAGATGTGCTCAGTATTTTGCCTCAAGTGCAGAAAATAGGCGACGGAATCCTTCACATGCACTTGTGGGAGATTGTTGACAAGAAAACTGATCAAGTTGTATCATCTGAGTCGTTTTCGGGTGTATCTCGTGAATTGCTCTGCCAAGTACTCAAGAGAGATACCTTGAAAGTCAATGAGCTGCATCTTTTCCAAGCTGTGGATAAATGGGTTACAAAGAGGATTGAAGAAAAGGAACTAGTTTGCAATGGTGAAACCAAACGAGCCATTCTTGGAGAAGAGGTTATCCGACTGATTCGATTCCCTCTCATGACACAAAAGGAGTTTGCCGAGGTTGTTCTTCCTTGCAAGATTTTAATCGAAGATGAATTAACAGAACTGATGTCTATTTTTAATCGTATTCCTACAACAACTGGATTGTTTCTACAAGATAAAAGGTCATGTAAAGGTGATCTATTGATAGCAGATGGAAGATTTTGTGATTACATTAATTTATGGGGCTATGGCCATGGAATAAGAAATGCTTTAAACTTGAAAGTGAATAAAGCTGTTAATCTGGTTGGTGTACGATTGTTTGGTAGTGAGCGTAAATCATATGATGTTGACCTCAAAATCTACAAGAACATTCAACCTGAATGTGTTTCTACGGTATCTTCATCATATACTACAGAGAACCAGCAGATAGATGGCTTGTACTATGGATTTACTGTTACCCTTGACGAACCTGTCAGACTAGACCCAGTTTTTGTGTATACCGTACAGGCTGAGATAGGTGGACCACAATCGTGGTTTGGCACAAATGGAAAAAGTATTATATCTGCAGGTGATATTACAATAACTTACCAAGATGCTTCCAATTTTAATAATAATCATACTACATCTAAGCGGGGACAGTTTCCTTCACTTATTCTACGAAGAATATAACATTATACTAGGGACAGTTTGAGTGATATAAATACGAGCAAATAATTTGTGTTCTGATGAGTAATTTTCTCACTGACTTTGACATTAACTTCTTCAAATTTTATATCAACATTAGTTATGAAGAACAACAGACCAATTACTACGTTCGAGGTCATTTTCATCCAAATGAATGTTAACGAGGGTGCAAAAATCACCATCGTTTGTGAAAGGCTGGGGTAGTGTATCGAAATGAATTTAATTAGTTTCCAACAATTTGCTGTTTTTTAAAGCCGGTGATCTTGACTTTATATGGAAAAATAAAAGTATTAAGATCTCTTGCATTGCCGAAATTGTATTATGTATGTACAAAAACTTGCATAAATGAACATGCACTTTATAAAAATTGTAGAAAATACCATCAAAGATTTCATATGGAACGGTAAAAAAAATTAAACACAATACTTTGGCGATTATCAAGTAGGATGCCTCAAGCTACCTAGTCTCCCTCGCAGCCGTTCTTAGTGTCGTCACGCAATGCGAGGGAGCTGACTACAAGCTACCTGAAGACAGGTACGTCGTGTGAAATATGCGACAAAGTTGTTGTATACCTCAGGAGAAATGAAGAAACAAACCTCAATACCCCATATCTATTTAGACAGTCAAAACTTATATGTAAAATATTTAAAAACTAATGTAAAAAAGAAGTTTCTTACTAATAAATAAAATAAGTAGGCAGTAGCTATTTTATGTATTGTAAGTAAGTTAGTATTCAGTTATCTTCTCGTGTGTTTATTGTGACACTCTTTAATTGTAAATTTTGTGTGTGTATGTGTTAGTTATTAAGGAGGCTCGAAATGGTTTCTGTATATATCAATATACCTACTTTATATTGCATATTATGCAGCATTATTGTGAAACTATACAGTTAACCGATATATCATTTTAAAGCTTATGGATCTAGAAAATCAATTTGTTTTAAATTATTGCGTTTGACGTTGTCATGACAACAGCAGGCTGCTGTAAAAAAGACCTTTAATTCTTTTATTAAAGCTGATATCTCCAAATCCTTTTGGTGAAAGTTTTTTTAAAGTTGTACATGTCTAGTTCCCTACATGTTCTTGCAACTGAGAAAAAATAAAAAAAATCTGTAATGCGAAACCTTTAAAATATTTAAAAAATGTTTTTTTCTAGATATAAATGGTTTTTCATTACAGATTTTTCTTAAAAAAGACCTACCAAATCTGGAACAAAATGCCAAAAAATAAAAAAAATTACCATTTAATTGTGTTGTTATTAATAGAAATACATTTTGTACGCGTCAGAGGGGTCTTGTAAAATTGGCGATATTGCGCGCGCGCGCGCGCGCTCGGTCAAAAAACCATTTCGAGCCTCCTTAATAATAATAATAATAATAATAATAATAATAATGATAAATAATAATAAAAATCTAAATTAGATTCAATTATCGTACGGACCGCTTGCGGCTTACAATCGTAAGGAAATTAGTAGTTAGTATAAAATTAGTATGAGCCAGTCACTAAGGGTGATCACGGCCACGGTGTGTTACGTTGATTTTCTTTTTTAACAGGTTGAGACTGCAACAGAACAATAGGCATATCTTTGACACGGTGTTAAAATATAGGTTTTTCTGATATTTAAAGCATGCACTTTTGTTTCATTGTTAACCGATTTACTCAATGTATTAGCAATATCCTGATAATTAATAAACACCGCCACTCTATCACTTAGAAGATAATGTTTTAATAATAAATATTAATAGTATTTGATATAGCGTCAATTTCATGAGTTCAACAACGCCATACAATTTCAATTAAATTTAACGATTATATGTACAATGTAATTAAATATTACTATTATTTGTATTCAATGCAATGTTCAATAATTTTAATGATATTAATCAGTTTCTAGGCCTCCCTTCCATTCTTATATGTTTCCCTTCCTTTTTCTCTTCAATCCTCCTCTCCTACCATCCTCCCTTTCTAATATTTCTTCGTAGTCTTCTTCAGTTGTTGTTATTTTGTTCATGTTCTTAGCGGGGTTTTCCCTGTCGCTAAGGTGTTGGTAAACATAGATCCATGTTGTGTTGTTTCATTGTTGTAATACTCCATTTTCACGTTATCTAGTACTCGCTGTACTTTTTGACAAAAGGCGCATTTCGGTACAGGCTAAGCCTCGATTTGTTGTAGAAATATTTACAAATTCAAAGCAAAGCAGCGAAAAATGCTATCGCTTAACAATGTCAATTGCTTGCAAACGACGCCTATCCTTCTACCCCTCCCCCACGCACACACACACTTTAAATACATAAATTTCGTAAATAAAATAAAATAAAATATAATAAAATATTACTGAAAATGTTTTGATGAATTTTATAGATTTTTTTCTTTCAGAAATATCAAATGTCTAAAGTCATTTAGACGTTCGATGTTTAGAATGCAAAATATCTATTATATTAAATTCAACAATATATATAGCCTCTTATTAGAGTGTGAGCTTGGGCTACCTGTGTCCTAATTTTCACCAGTCTCTCAATGACCAGCAAGGAACGCCTGACGAATTATACTTCCAAGAGTCATTCTCTTTCAAACAAACATTCGCGTTATCTTCGTTATATAACAGCAGCAAAGTAACACTTCTACATTCCCAGAGATAATTTAGATAGAATGGAGTCTTCAGACTGGCAACCTACACTGTCTACTCACAGAGAACGTTCTAAGTACGCGTTCGACAATTCGTTGTTCTGTGATGTCGAGTTCTCGGTTGTTGATGGCGATGGAAACAAAGTCACTGTTTCAGCCAACAAGTATCCACTAGCCGTCTGTAGCCCTGTGTTTGCAGCCATGTTTTACGGTAAACTAGCCGAGACTAAGTCACCTATCGACATACAAGACTGCACCAAAGAAGGACTACAAGAAATACTTCGCTATGCACATTCTGAAGAAGCCAACCTAACCGGAAGTAACGTTATGGACGTTCTTTACCTTGCCAAGAAGTACGTGATGCCATTCTTGGAAGAGAAATGCAATGCATATATCCAGGATGAAGTTGGGCCGGAAGATGTGCTCAGTATTTTGCCTCAAGTGCAGAAAATAGGCGACGAAAAGCTTCAAAAGCACTTGTGGGAGATTGTTGACAAGAAAACTGATCAAGTTGTATCATCTGAGTCGTTTTTGTATGTATCTCGAGAATTGCTCTGCCAAGTACTCAAGAGAGATACCTTGAAAGTCAATGAGCTGCATCTTTTCCAAGCTGTGGATAAATGGGTTACAAAGAGGATGGAAGAAAAGGGATTACTTTGCAATGGTGAAACCAAACGAGCCATTCTTGGAGAAGAGGTCATCCGACTGATTCGATTCCCTCTCATGACACAAAAGGAGTTTGCCGAGGTTGTTATTCCTTGTAAAATTTTAATCGTAGATGAATTGACAGAACTGATTCCTGTTTTTAGTGATATTCCTACAACAACTGGATTGTTTATTCAAAAGAAACGGTCATGTTCTGGCGATCTATTGATGTCAGATTTAAGGTTTAATGATCTGGATAACCGTCTGATTACAAGAAAAGGACGTTATAAAAGAACAGATGCCTTAGACTTCACTGTGAGCAAAGCTGTTGATCTGGTTGGTGTACGATTGTTTGGTAGTGAACATAAAGCATATGACGTTGAACTTCAAATCTACAACAAAAATCAATGTGAATGTGTTTCTACGTTATCTTCATCATACACTACAGAGAACCAGCAGATAGATGGCTTGTACTATGGATTTACTGTTACCCTTGATGAACCTGCCAGACTAGACCCAGGTGTTGTGTATACTGTACAGGCTGTAATACTTGGACCACTGTCGTGGATCGGCTCAAGTGGAAGAAGTATTGTATCTGCAGGTGATATTACAATAACTTACCAAGATGCTGCCAATTCTAGTAGTTATACTACATCTTACCAGGGACAGTTTCCTTCACTTGTTCTACAAAGAATATGACATTATACTAGTTTGTGACATAAATACGAGCAAACATTTGTCTTAAATTCTAATTGAGTAATTTTCTCAGTTTTCTCATTGACTTTGACTGTAGCTTACAGTACTGAACTTGTTCTCAGTATACAGCTATTTCAAAAAACGTTGAATACTGAATAGTGCATTCCAAGACCAAAGGGCATTGTGGGTCTCATTTATTCGTGATAAATAATACATATACAACGATATGTACTCCCCATAACAAGCTCATATATTGTTTTGAATGGAATGCACTAAGAATATAATAACTAATTATCATTTATTTTACTTTAAACAATATTACATGACACAAAATGCATTTTTGTCTTGCAATGCACTATTCAGTATGCAGTATTCAGTATTCTACGTTTTTTGAAATAGCTGTATATAAACATTAGTTATACAGATCAACAAAATTACTACTTTTGTGTTCATTTTCATCCAAATACATGTTAAAGAGGGTGCAAAAATTACCATCGTTTGTTTAAGGCTGGGGCGATATATCGAAATATACTGTAGATTAGTTCCAGTCTGCAGTCGGAAAAGCCTCAAGTTCCTTTTTCGCTTGAAGGTTGCTTCAAAAGTTATCAAAACTCGTATGCAAAATGCACTGATGTTAAAAGATATTTTTTCTAATAAGATATTCATGCAGTTTGTCTTTTAAAATTACTAGCTAACTCTTAGTTTCCAATATTTTACTATTTTATAAGCCCGTAAATACGTTTTTTCTATACGTTGTACATTGAGATAAATTTCTCAAAACATACAAAATATTAATTTGTGGAAGAATTTTAAAAGTGGAATTAAAGGAATGTAAAACACAAACGCCAAAGGTTTTTTTATAATTAATGTCCTCATTAAGATATATTTGAACGTTTTCAATGTATTTTTAAATAAAAAAAACATTAAAATTAAAATTAATGAAAATGTTGTGGGTATGTATAGCGCATTGCACATACGTCTCAATGCACTTTACAATTATCTTACTGACCGCTTGCTAGGCAATCGTGAGGAAATTAGTAGCTGAATATGTATTAGTATGAGCCAGTCGCTGAGGGGGGTCACGGCCAGGGTGTGTTACGTCCCCAGTGGTTCTTTAACGTCCCTGCAATAATATCAGACCTAGATGGTGTAAACGAGAAAACCAATAATGACATAAATAAATTATGTATATTTTGTATGGTTCCAAGGTTGTCATAGCTGAGGGGTAGGACTGCCCCTGGACCTTAAATCGCCGTAATTTAATGCGATTTAAAGCGTTTTAAGGCGATTTAATGCGATTTAAGAAAATATGGCCAAACTTCTAGTGAAGTTTTAAAGCGTTTTAGTGCGATTTAAGGCGATTTAAGGCGATTTAAGGTGGATCACTATAGTTTTTGAAAAGCCACACCAGGCCGTTATAAACGTCGTTTTGACAAACTTCCCAATTTTCGATTGACCTGAAACTTTTACAGATTATCAGTCTTAGACTGAAATTTAAAACAATATACTTTGTTTTTAGATTTGTATTTTAATAGCAGCGATATACAGGAAAAACGGAAATCAGTTGCGCTTAAATTGTAGACGAACGCGATGAGATCTCGAAAAGCAGCTACCACCACAGTAAACTACAACATTACGCACTCAAAATATCAAAGAATTAAAGAAATCTGTATGTTTGATTTCGAGAAAATTACAGATATATTTTGTACTTTGTAGTTTTGAGTGTTTGAAGGAATCACTTAATGTGTGGCAATGTGACTTACAATAACTGAACAAATAGCGCTCAAAAACCGTCAAAACCTTCCCTGTACATATATGTCTTTAGTTACTAAGTTTGGGACAATAAATCGTTCACAGTATTGAGAAATTATTTTTTTTCTTAGAGATGTTAGAGCTTGACTTCAAGCGAAAACACATCACTGTTGCGCTTTTCTATAAATATTCAAAACTGCCGTTTATATTTTTCTGTAAAACTCACAAACTCTTCTCCAAAGTACTAGAAATGCTATCCTGGAGCTTCATTTCAATTGAGGCATTTAAACGTGGTAAAGAAAATTAAACTTGGATATCTTAACGAAGCCGACTCGTTCGGCTGTTCACGGCCGCTAATGATGCAAATCTGCGTTACATTCTGGAGTCACGACGCAATACACCGTGACGGTTTTGGTTGAGTTATTACTTCCGGCGATAAAAGAAAGAGCCAGGGAAGGGAGGGGAGGGCTGGAACTGAGTTAGTTTACCCTCATAGAAATAAATGGAAAAAAGCAACGACTTAAGATGATTAATTTTGTTTTTAATGCTTCTTTCTTCTTAAGATATTTGAATTACGTGGCAATCGAAAAAACTAATCTTCAGTTAATTTGTACAATGCACGAATCTGATCCGGCTGAAACCGCATAGAAATATTTGCGTCCACACGAATCCGCGTATCCGGAGGATTCAAGTAAAAGTATGCGGTTTCGGCGACCGGATTCACTGGATTCGTGTGGACGATAGGCCGATTCGCAAGTATCAAAAGTATCCGGATCCGTGTAGACGGGGTCTAAATAAATTTCGCTAATTTCTTCATTCCATTGTTCTTTTGTTAGTTGTGACTTTTTATTCGCAGGTATTTTGAGAGAAAAGGTAACTAATTTGAAAATCATTTCACAAATTCGACTGGCACAAAGGAATGTATCACTACATGCAGTCAGATGTAATCAAAAGAACAATGGAATGAAGCAATTAGCGAAATTTATTTTTATCGCCGGAAGTAATAACTCAACCAAAACCGTCACGGTGTATTGCGTCGTGACTCCAGAATGTAACGCAGATTTGCATCATTAGCGGCCGTGAACAGCCGAACGAGTCGGCTTCGTTAAGATATCCAAGTTTAATTTTTTTTACCACGTTTAAATGCCTCAATTGAAATGAAGCTTCAGGATAGCATTTCTAGTACTTTGGAGAAGAGTTTGTGAGTTTTACAGAAAAATGTAAACGGCAGTTTTGAATATTTATAGAAAAGCGCAACAGTGATGTGTTTTCGCTCTAAGTCAAGCTCTAACATCTCTAAGAAAAAAAATAATTTCTCAATACTGTGAACGATTTATTGTCCCAAACTTAGTAACTAAAGACATATATGTACAGGGAAGGTTTTGACGGTTTTTGAGCGCTATTTGTTCAGTTATTGTAAGTCACATTGCCACACATTGAGTGATTCCTTCTAACACTCAAAACTACAAAGTACAAAATATATCTGTAATTTTCTCGAAATCAAACATACAGATTTCTTTAATTCTTTGATATTTTGAGTGCGTAATGTTGTAGTTTACTGTGGTGGTAGCCGCTTTTCGAGATCTCATCGCGTTCGTCTACAATTTAAGCGCAACTGATTTCCGTTTTTCCTGTATATCGCTGCTATTAAAATACAAATCTAAAAACAAAGTATATTGTTTTAAATTTCAGTCTAAGACTGATAATCTGTAAAAGTTTCAGGTCAATCGAAAATTGGGAAGTTTGTCAAAACGACGTTTAAAACGGCCTTGTGTGGCTTTCCGAAAACTATAGTGGTCCACCTTAAGGCGATTTAAGAAAATATGGCCAAACTTCAAGTGAAGTTTTAAGGCGTTTTAGTGCGGTTTAAGGCGATTTAAGGCGATTTAATGCGATTTAAGGTCCAGGGTCAAGCCTGAGGGGTGGCAATTGGGATAAGCCCCCATTGTCTATAAAATGCCCCTCACGGCGCGCGTTTCCAATAGCCTCTGACAACTATTTCCAGCTCCTAGCCTGCTCGTGTGGCTTAGATATAAGCCCGGCGGAACTGCTACTACGGATAGGAAAAGGGGAGAAGGCGGGTTACCTGGCGCCTGAAAACCAGAGGGGGGGGGGGGGGGATCTGCTGCATGGGTAACAGCTTGCCCTCCATACTTACTTACCCAGGCTTTGCGCTCTGGAGAGGTCACTCCAGCTTCGCTTTGCAGCGTCGACACAACACTCCCACAGGCAGACCACAGCTGCGATTCAAAGACGTGTACAAGAGGGACTTAAAAGACTTAAAAGAAACAACACTAAACGGTCAGCCTGGAGACAGACTGTGCAGAAAGGTCTCTCCAAGTTCGAAAAGACACTTGCTCAGCAGCACGAGGCAAAGAGAACGAGAAGAAAGGCTGCAGCCCAGGCAGACAGACCAGCGTCAGACTTCATCTGTTCCCTCTGCCACAGGGACTGTCATTCCCGTATTGGTCTAGCAAGCCATACCCGACGCTGCACCAGAATAAACACCTAGAGCGCAACTCCAAAGTCTTCCGAGACTGAAAGATGTCATTACCATAAATTATGTAACAATTCAGTCGTATCAAAAATACCGTATGCAGTCTTGAAAACAATGGCATTACCATATATGGTATTGTAGGTAAGAAGAAACAAAAGACTTTGATTATCGCGCGAGATTTTTTTCTTTTTTAACAGGTAGAGATTGCAACAGAACAATAGGCATATCTTTGATACGGTGTTAAAATAGGTTTTTCTGATATTTGATAAAGCATGCACTTTTGTATTATTGTTAACCGATTTACTAAATATATTATCAATATCCTGTATAAATAATAAGCACCGTAATTTTGTCTACAAGCAGATAATGTTTTAATAATAAATAATAATAATATAATATTTTCTATAGCGTCAATTTCATGAGTTCAACAACGCCTAGCTTGCGTTACATATCGGACTTAACCGAGAAAAATTCCAGATGTGACGCAGGCTAACGCCATACAATTTCAATTAAATATTACTATTATTTGTTTTCAAAGCAATATTTAATAATTTTAATGAATTTAATGATATTAATCTTTATTTCTAGCCTTCCCTTCCTTCCTCTCTTTCATACTCCTCTCATACCATCCCCCCTTTTTAATATTTCTTCCTCCTCGTAGTCTTCTTCAGTTGTTGTGTGTTTGTATCTGTTCTTAGCGGGGTTTTCCCTGTCGCTAAGGTATTTGTAAACATAGATCCATGTTGTTTTGTTTCATTGTTGTAATAGAGTACAAACACTAAAAGTGTGCAACATAAATAACACTCAATACTGCTAAATTATGCAAATTCTTTTGTTCTCTATTGTTTAATCAACACTATTTAGTGGTAAATAGTACAAAGTATTGCACACTTTTAGTGTTTGTACTCTACTCCACTTTCACGTTATTTAGTACTCGCTGTACTTTTTGACAAAAGGCGCATTTGTACAGGCTAAGCCTCGATTTGTTGTAGAAATATTTACAAATTCAAAGCAAAGCAGCGAAAAATGCTATCGCCTAACAATATGGGGTGCCATTACCGCCATTATTCAGCTACTATTTTGATTCACTGGCGATATTATATGGAGGTTGCAATTTAATAAATGGTGCTACATTTTTAAAATGGTGCTTTAAATATGGAGTCGAGTTGTTTTTATGCAGCCTTTTCATGCAGCAATTAATTTATGAAGCCTTTTTGATGCAGGCCTTTTTATGCAGCAATTAATTTATGCAGCCCTTTTTATTCAGCAATTAATTTATGGAGCTGTTTTTATGGAGCTGTTTTTATTCAGCAGTCTGGTGACGACTTGCGCCTGTTGTGACCGAGCCGGCATGGGGCCAATGACATTCTGATGCCTGAACTAGTATCAGAGTAAAGCAAGATGGCGGACGATTTAGCGAATGCAGCACGTATTCTAAGTCGTGCTGCACTCCGTCTAGGTTGTTCGTCCACTTCCACAAGTTCATCGTCTTCTTCCCATTCTTCCTCTGCTGCTGGATCTGCCCGAGTCGATACCACCGCAGAACTATGAACTCTGTTTCCGAACCACTTTTCGAGCTCCTCCTCCCCTTTATCTAACACACGTGCTCCAGCAAGGTTTGGCAAACGTAAAAGAAGTCAAACTCCAAGAAGGAGAGAAGTGATCCGTACATTTGCATGTGTGCCTCGCAGATAAAGATCAATATGAAACGCCGAATACAGAGGAATATCGCAATCTACTCGTGTTAAGGGCTTGGAGAGTGTAAACTTTCTGTTCCCGAAGAGTCCTCGGAAAACAAACCTCGGAGGATGATCATCACCCATTTCTTTTATAAAATATATATGTTATTCTTAAGTGCTTATGTAAAAGTGTATGTTTATGGTTTAGGTTGTGTTGTTGTTTCAGAATAAAGGAAAATGTAAGTATGAGTATATATAATTGTATTTAAAAGTTTTTGTTTAAAAATGTATGTGTTTTTTTTTTGTAGGAAATATATGTTGTATATTCGTTATTTCGTATAAAAATGTATGTGTATTGTGAGTACTGATATTATTAAACTTTTATTAAGAAGTGTTTGTCTATTTTATCGTTCTTAGTTAGTAACATCGCTGGACGCGGCAATTTTTATTCCCCATGCCAGCTCGGCCACAGCAGGCGCAAGTCGTCACCAGACTGCTGAATAAAAACAGCTCCATAAATTTATTGCTGCATAAAAAGGGCTGCATAAAAATAGGGCTCCTGTTGCTGCATAAAAAGGGCTCCATAAATTAATTGCTGCATAAATAGGGCAACATGAAAACAACTCGATTCCATATTTAAAGCACCATTTTAATAATGTAGCACCATTTATTAAATTGCAGGCTCCATATAATATCGCCAGTGAATCAAAACAGTAGCTGAATAATGGCGGTAATGGCACCCCATATAACAATGCCATTCGCTTGCAAATGACGCCTTTCCCCCCTCCCCCCCCCCCCCCCCCACACACACACACTTTCTAATGTGCTCCGCTTTTCTTTAAATAAATAAATTTCGTAATTGAAATGTTGTCTGAATCGCTTTAAATCTTCCCAGACAAAATCAAAATATTACTGAAAGTGTTTTGTTAAATTTTATCGATGCTTTTAATTCACAAACATCGAATGTGTAAAGTCGTTTAGACGTTCGATGATTGAAATTTTAAAAATCTATTACATTCAACAATATATATATAGTCTCTTATAAATAAACACAGCTAATGGGCTTGGGCTACCTGTGTCCTAATTTCCACCAGTCTCTCGATGATTAGCAAGGAACGCCTGACAGATATTTCTTCCAACATTCCCTTTGTTTGTTTGTACATCGTATATAACAACAGCAAAGTAACTCTTCTACATTCCCAAATATAATTCAGATACAATGGAGTCTTCAGACTGGCAACCTACACTGTCTACTCACAGAGAACGTTCTAAGTACGCGTTCGACAATTCGTTGTTCTGTGATGTCGAGTTTTTGGTTGTGGATGGCGATGGCGATGGCGATGGCGAAAACAAAGTCACTATTTCAGCCAACAAATATCCACTAGCCGTCTGTAGCCCTGTGTTTGCAGCCATGTTTTACGGTAAACTAGCCGAGACTAAGTCACCTATTGACATACAAGACTGCACTAAAGAAGGACTACAAGAAATACTTCGCTATGCACATTCTGAAGAAGCCAATCTAAGTGGAAGTAACGTTATGGAAGTTCTTTATCTTGCCAAGAAGTACGTGATGCCATTCTTGGAAGAGAAATGCAACAAATATATCCAGAATGAAGTCGAACCGGAAGATGTGCTCAGTATTTTGCCTCAAGTGCAGAAGATAGGCGACGAAAATCTTCAAAAGTACTTGTGGGAGAATGTTGACAAGAAAACTGATCGAGTCATATCATCTGAGTCGTTTTTGTATGTATCTCGAGAATTGCTCTCCCTAGTACTCAAGAGAGATACCTTGGATGTCAATGAGCTGCATCTCTTCAAAGCTGTGGATAAATGGGTTACAAAGAGGATTGAAGAAAAGGGACTAGTTTGCAATGGTGAAACCAAACGAGCCATTCTTGGAGAAGAGGTTATCCGACTGATTCGATTCCCTCTAATGACACAAAAGGAGTTTACCGAGGTGGTTCTTCCCTGCAAGATTTTAATCGAAGATGAATTGACAGAACTGATTCCTATTTTTAATGATATTTCTATAACAACTGGGTTGTTTCTACAAAAGAAAAGGTCATATCCTGGTGAATTATTCATATCAGATGTAAGATTTGTTGATTTTATCCCGAATATACACTTATACAACAATATAAGTACAGATGCTTTAGACTTCACTGTGAGCAAAGCTGTTGACCTGGTTGGTGTACGATTGTTTGGTAGTGAACATAAAGAATATGATGTTGACATTCAAATCTACAACAAAAATCAACGTGAATGTGTTTCTACGGTATCTTCATCATATACTACAGAGAACCAGCAGACAGATGGCTTGTACTATGGATTTACTGTTACCCTTGATGAACCTGTCAGACTAGACCCAGGTGTTGTGTATACCGTACAGGCTGAAATACTTGGACCACTATCTTGGAACGGGTCAAATGGAAGGAGTATTGTATCTGCAGGTGAAATTACAATAACTTTCCAAGATACTGCCCATGATTTTAATTATACTTCATCTAAACAAGGACAGTTTCCTTCACTTGTTGTACGGAGAATATAACATTACACTAATTATTAAGGACCGTTGGTGACAAAATATCGACCAACAAATATTAGTGACGAAGAGCAGCACTTTTTTCTCTAATGCGTTTCTAATAAAAACTTGTAACAACAATAACAACACTAAGCCAGTCTCCCGCCATTTTAATTCTGCTTATCATAGCATTAATGACATGACAGCTTTTGGTTTATGTCGTATTACTGGAACTAACAATAACCTTAAATCTAAAGAAATGCGACTAATTTATTCCTTAGGTACACAGCAACCTTTCGGCATGAATGAACGATTCGCTTTCAATTATTTATTCCATTGTTCTTTAATTAACTCCTCCTACATTTTCTATCGCCTTTTGATTGGTTCATCAATTTTCCCGCTTGTTATTTATTTATTTTTTTACTTATTTATTTAACTCTTTTTCTCCGACGAAGGGCTAAAGCTCGAAACGTGAGTAAAGTTAAGGCCCCGATCCGGCTGAAACCGCATAGAAATATTGGCGTCCACACGAATCCGCGTATCCGGAGGATGATTCAAGTAAAAGTATGCGGTTTCGGTGACCGGATTCACTGGATTCGTGTGGACGATAGGCCGATTCGTATCAAAAAGTATGCGGTTTCAAAAGTATCCGGGGTCTAAGTCAACATTTTTTACGGTGTTACAAATTTCATTATATTACCTATCGTTAATATCAAACACCGACGCAGCCTATACTAGTTTACTCGCTAGTTTCCATTTAATGTTTAAATTAATTAATCATCATCATTTCATCGATTAATGAACACGCTAAAAAATATGATAAAATATTTAAAATATTATGTGCTCTCTGATTCTCAGTTTATACACCTATTTCAATTAACGTTGTCCATCTGGAATGGTTGATCTGAAACCGATAGGAATTGTGGGAGCTCGTTAAACTGCAAATGCACTATCATAATCACGCTTGAATATTGATGTTTACTTCTGAAATACTGTTATCTGTAATTCAGCACCATTCAAGTGTGATTAAAACAATGTATTTGAAATTTAATGAGCTCCCACAATTCCTATCGGTCTCAGATCAACCATTCCAGATGGACAACGTTAATTGAAATAGGTGTATACACATAATTGCAAGAACGTTGTCCTGACTTTTGTAATTTAGTGAGAATTAAAGGAATTAATTAAAAGACAATAGACAATCACTCAAGCTGTTCTCTTTCTCTTGTTATTACCTTTTCATTAGTTTACTAGTGCACTATTTTCATGTGACAACAGTTATGCAATTAATATATTTATATATTTAGTTATTAACAATATTTATACAGAGGTGCCCAGTTCAGCAAAGCTGGTTTGAATGGGACTCTGTTTAAAATAAACTTACAGACATAAAAATACAGTACTATACAGAAATACAAAAAATAAAGTTACAAGTACTAAGATTAAAACATTTAACGTGTAGTATTGCAGGGTTAAGTTTTAGCGAGATCTAAAGTGCTTTTTGAGGTCAGACTTGAATTTTTTTCTTAGGTCGTGTACCCTCCTCAGGTCCAGCGGTAGGCTGTTCCAGATCTTTGTACCGCTGAACCTGAAGGAGCCCTGATATTTTGATGTTTTAGCAAGAGGTGGACGGAGCAAATCTCTATGGCGCGTATTGTATGTATGGAAGTCGCGCGAGTGGCAGAAATCATTTAGCAAATAAGGTGGAGCCAAGTTATGCAAGCATTTAAATACTAATATACATTTGAGGTAGTCTCGGCGGGACTGGAGTGAAGGCCAGCTAAATATTCGCGCAACCTGTGGCTGAGAGACTTTGTTACCTTCAATAATACTTGCGGCGCGTCTATGTAGTTTATCTAAGTAATCTCGATTTGTCTTGCCGCAAGAGCCCCATATTGTAGCACAATAGTCAAATATAAGCAGTATCATGGCGTTGTAAAGGGTTATGCACGACTCCCGTGGAATGACCTTACGCGCTCTGCGAAGCATACCGAGTCTTGCAGATACTTTTTGTCCGATGTAATCCACGTGATCACTCCACGAGAGGCATTGGTCCAATACAACCCCAAGATACTTAAAATGGTAAACTCGTGATAGGACAGTGTCCTTTGCCTTAACTGTGAAATTTTTAATGCGGGCAAGCCTCTGATGTGTACCCGTTAACATTATTTTAGTTTTGCTATAGTTAAGGTATTATTTAAATCACATTTCCTCAGTGGAGATCCTGCAAAGGTACTCCAGTACAAAACTTTCAACAACAAACTCAATAAGATAAAAGAGATTGCCAAGAAAAGTTATTTCAAGAATCAATTTATGATAAACAAAGACAACTTAAAAACTACATGGCAGCTCATTGGAACGTTAGTTAACAGAAAAAGATCTTCCAATGCTACAGTGAATAAATTAATAATTAACAACAAATGTTATACAGATAAACAAAGTATTGCTGTCCAACTTAACTCCTATTATAGGCCTAGTCTGGGACCTTAACTCGCCTTAACTCGCGCAAACTCACCTTAACTCGCACAAACTCGCATTAACTCGCACAAGCTCGCAGTAAATTACTCAATGTCATAATTATAATGCACAGGGAATTGCCTTATCCTCATCTCACAAAGCTGAAATATACACATATAAGTCATGTTCTTTTAGTGTCACTCCAAATTATGGGATTTTTCCTTAACTCGCCTTAACTCGCCCAAACTCGCTGCGAGTTAAGGCGAGTTTAGGTCCCAGGCCTTATTATGTTAATGTTGGGCAAAACCTAGCCTCGGCACTTCCTACACACAACCTTAACCCCACTGATCATATTGTACACAAACCTTCAAATAGCTTTATGCTCCATGCAGTGACTCCGCATGAAGTGCAAGATATGATATCAAGCCTTAAAGTAAACAAAGCCTCTATATGACCTCCAATTAAGTGCATTAAACTAGCCAACTCTAAAATAAGTGGGAGTCTTGCTGCAATTTTTAATCAGTCATTTAAACAAGGCATTGTCCCTGACATTATTAAAGTATCAAGAATTACCCCAGTTGATAAAGGAGGCACTGTCACTGATCCCTCTAACTATCGTCCTATATCGGTCTTATCAGTTTTTTCACAAGTGTTGGAAAAGCTAGTGCAATCACAGCTAACAAGCCATATCGAAAGATAAGATATCTTGTATCAGTTTCAATATGGCTTCAGAAAAGGTAGATCGACTGAGCAAGCAATTGCGGAGATAACAGAGTGTCTAAAAAAGTCTATAGACAATAACTTATATACTTGTGGAGTATTCCTTGACCTCTGTAAAGCTTTTGATACTGTTGACCACACTATACTTCTAAAAAAGCTGGAAAAGTATGGGGTTAGGGGCATCTCCTTAGCCTGGTTTACAAGCTATCTAACAAACAGGAAGCAATATGTATCAATAGGAAACACTGAATCATCAAAGCAAATTGTTAAATGCGGCGTCCCCCAAGGTAGCTCCCTGGGACCTTTGCTCTTCTTAATATATATATATGACCTTCCTAGTAGTTCTAAGTCACTCAATTTCAGGATATTTGCTGATACAAATATATTTGCTACATCACCCAATATTGCTGAACTTGATCAATTAGTAAATCAAGAAATGAGCAAGGTCAAAATATGGTGTGATACAAACAAACTTTCTATAAATTAAAAAAAACAAAACTTTATGATCATCAAATCACCCCAGAAAAAAACATCCACTATTAAAGTCTCATTAATCGGCAAAGACAATACTGTTCACAATCTTGAGGAAAAAACTACATCAAGTATTTAGGTGTATTTATTGATAGTTCTCTATCATGGCGTCAACATATTTCTAATATTTCCTCAAAAATTGCAAAAAATACTGGTATCATCTCCAATTTAAGACACTATCTACCATTATCTCTAATGAAACAATTATATTATACTTTGATTTATCCCTACATAACATTGCCATCATTGCCTGGGGTAGTGCCTACAAGACTCACTTGGATAAAATCCAGGTAAAACAAAACCATGTTGTCAGATTAATATTTTTTGCTAACCTTTATGGTAAAGATACTGATAGTCCCTTACCACTCATTAACCTGCTAGAACTATTAACAGTAGAAAACATCTTTTACCTGAACATTCTCAAATTTGTCCACAAGTGGAAATTAAAGCAGCTATCAAATCAATTTGATAGCTTCTTTAAGTATGCTAGTGATTTCCATAGTTATAATACCAGATACCGTTCCCGTCAAAACCTATATATACCATCTTGTAGAACCAATACAGGCAAGCAAGCCATCTCATTCGTTGCATCTAAAGTCTGGGGCAAAGTCCCTATGACTATAAGATCTTTGAGATCAGCTATCTCCTTCTCCAAGGAGATAAAAAAATACTTACTCTCACTCCAACTCAATCAACTTAAGATGTAATTTACATAATCAAATTTTAACATATCTTAGCTTATATTTGTGAATTATTTTGATAGTTATCTGCTTCCTTCCCTTTCATTATTCACCCAAACATAAAGTTGAACCTCATTACTAAAGACTAACTCGATAACTTAACAGTTTATTTAGTCTTTAGAAATTTCAAAATGGTGTGACGGTTTTTATGTGAATCGAAAATCTTTTGACTTGGATTTGTCAACTTTGTTGACTTGCCTAACAATGATCTGTAAATGACAGAATTTAAAAAAAACAAACATTGAAAAAAAACACTACTATGGTGGCCCATTAACGCCATAGCAATATTTGATATTTTCGATTTATTTATATCAAATTTTTTTCTTTTTCTATTTTTTTCTATTTTTTTTTTTTTTTTTAGAATAATTATCATCATAAAAAAAAATTATATAATAATATAAAATAAAAAAAGAATAAAATAAAAAAAAAAAAATAAAATAAAAAACCTTAACCGGCCCAGTAACGCCATAGACCATAATGCATTTCGGCCGTTTGTTGATTTTCACACGTGTTTGTTGGGCTGCCTGTGGTTCAAAGCATATTGAAAGGCCACAACTCTAACATCCATGGCGTCTCGTATAAGAAACAGCGATTGGAAAGATGATAAAGTGTTAGAAGAAGATCTAAAGCTTTATGTCCAAAGCAATTTTCGTCAATCTGAGATTTTAGACTTAGTAAAAATTAAGTTCCCGAGGTATGCTTGGAGCCTACGGTCTCTCTCTCGTCGCCTTTGCCACTTTGGGATAAAGTATACCAACTATGAGGTTGATGTTGCTGACGTTAAAGTGGCTGTGGAAAAGGAAATGGACGGCCCAGGAAGTTTGCTTGGCTATCGTGCTCTGCACAAAAAAGTTCGTGAAATTCATGGATTAAATGTACCAAGAAATGTTGTATACGACGTGATGGCGGATGTAAATCCTCAAGGCCTCGAGGACAGAGGTGGTGTTGGGCACCCAAAACGGCCGAGGAGAAAAGGAACATTTACTTCAAATGTAGAATGTCAGAATTTTTCAAGTTGCTTATTTAAAATCCTAAATTGTATACCTTTTATATTAGGGTTCAGACTGCACCATGTCTCTAGATGGTCACGACAAGATGTGTGGATATCAAAAATCAATGTTTCCACTTTCTATATACGGAGCTCAAGACACATTCAGTGGAAGAATAAACTTTCTTCGTATATGGACAACTAACAATGACCCAAGAATCATAGGGAAATTTTACCTTGACTACCTGTACGAGAGTAGAGGTAGGATAATGAACAAATGTATTATGTATTATGTAAATGTATTATGTAAATGTATTATGTATTATGGCTCTATTGTGTAATTCTAGTTACCCTATTGAAATAAAGTGCTTTATTATTATTATTATTATTATTATTATTATTATTATTATTATTATTATTATTATTATTATTATTATTATTATAATTATTATTATTATTATTATTATTATTATTATTATTATTATTATTATTATTATTATTATTGTATATATATATATATATATTATGTAATATTCTCCTTGTCAATCAATCTGGTTCAAAATTATGTCATCCTTTCTATTATATGTACTATAATAATAATAATTCACAATCCAGCTATTCATTATTATTATTATGTTCATTATTAGTATTGCCGCAGAGGATCAGAGTTGACAAGGGCACAGAAACTGGCATTATGTCAACTATGCACTGCTTTCTCCGTGATAAAAAGGGTGATTTGGAGAATGCAACAGAGAGTATTCTTTATGGACCTTCTACCCAAAACAAGATTGAAAGATGGTGGCGAGAATTATTAGAACGAATGGAAAAGTTCTATAAAGTTCAGTTAACCAACCTGGTTGAAAACGGAGGATATGATCCAAGTGATGAAATAGACAGGTACATTTTATAGTAATACCATGATCACCACGGATTCTTTTGTCTTCTGAGGGGTTTACAAACCCGAATTTTCCTCATGCATACAACATGAGGGAAATTTTGAATACAAAGAAATCCTTTGTCTTTTACTAAATTTCCCTCTATTTAATTTATGCAAGGGAAATTTAGTAAAAGACAAAGGATTTCTTTGTCCTCTAAATTTCCCTGTTTTATGCATGAGGAAAATCTAGGAGACTATCCCTCAATGGTCCCTCATTATAACAATTATCAAGACCATTCCTGGATCACTTCGACCCAGTTGAAAATTATTAAGATAAAGGACCCTGTACTACACACAAGTCCATACTCTAACACTTGTGGGACTAATTAAGTAACTATGCGCATGCGTTGACTACATTGAAGTATAGTATGTCATGCGTGGTTATGGAAAAAAACTATAATGAATGCATGGTGGTATAATTCAGCATTGTCTCATTTAACAAAAGCAACTATTTCTTAAAGTATGCCGAAAATCAACAGCTTTGTAAAATTAAGTTTAAATTTCTTTGTTGGTTGGTTTTTCATTCATAGTGTTAAAGCTTCTTCAACCAAAATGTTTTTTATTATCCAAGCTTTCGGGCTTAACAGCTCATCATCAGGGTTATAGTGAAAGTGCAACTGAAAACGGTTGAAAAACGTACACGAATACAAACAATACGCTCGCTTTAAAGCTGCGCCCTTGGGACTTCCACAAATTTTCCCTCGGTATTCGGTGAAATTTAATCACTAATTTCCCTCGAGCCATGGTATTACTTATAATAATACAATAAGATAATAGATTTCCAATTAAACTATAGACACTTTTACTCCTTGGAGTATCCCTAATTACTTAGTATTACCTATTAATGTGCCACACATTTATGTTATATAATAAGTCAAAAATTATATAAATCACATTAATTTTCTTGTGTCTAAATAAAATTTAACTAATTTAAATCTAGATTATGGTTTCTGCTTTCAGGAATTTACTTGCTTACATATACATCCCTGTGCTTCAGAAAGAACTTGATACATTTAGAATATCAGTTTGGAATAATCATCGCATTCGCAAGCAAAGAAATAAAGAACTTCCTACTGGTATTCCAGATCACATTTATAACTGTCCAAGGCAGCATGGTGGTGAAAAGTGTGGATTCCATGTGACTGAAGCAGAGTTGCAAGAGGTTGCAGAATTGTCAGGTGTTCTTGATGACACTGAAGATTACCTTGAACCTGATTTTCGTCACGAATGTGAAAGGCATGTTCCAAACACTGATGACATTGAGCCAAAGCAAGCAGCCAATGCATACTTATTCTTAAAAACAAACTTTGATGTTGATTTTTTGTGAGTGTTATGCCCGGGAGGGAGGGAGGGGGGGGGGGGGGGGGGGGGGGGGGATCCTGCCGGAAAAGGGCAGGGGTGCTCGTCGGAAATTTAAAAAATGACCCCTAAAAGATACCTGAGCCTTACAAAGGTGGGCGTGGCAACAAGATATTTTTATCTAATATCTTATAATTTATCTTTAAAAATACCCTGAAAGATACCAGCGTTGACTTCGGTGGCCCGAAAAGCTTTTAGACACCCTAAACGATACCAAACCCCTGATTTTGACCCCTAAAAGATATGACGAGCACCCCCGCCCTAAATAAGGGAGTTCCCCCCTCTCCCCCGGGGTGTTATGTCTGTAGTGAAATGACATTCCAACGTAACTTTTAATGGCCCCCCTTTTCTCCCACTTTATATATTAAAACAGTATTAAATAAATATATGTGTGTGTATAATATTATAAATATTTACTGTTACAGTTGACTGTAATCAATCAAATCAATTATAGTAACAATAAATTTGGATCAATGCATTTATTTACTAAAATAATATTTATCTAGACCTAGAACTGATTTTGTCCATTGCCTCTGTTAACAACCAGAATGGAATTATCAATGTATAATTATGAATGTTTACTATAGTAAGTTTATCAATAAAATCATCTATAATACGAACTATAACTGGGTATCATTAAACATGTTTCTGAAAGCCTATATATCTTGACCTACAGTATCTAACGAAGCAAGGTTCAACATCTTGCAGTACTTGTTACAACTGTGGTTACAACTGAACATGGTAATTGCCTCTATTGATAAGTTTCCACAACAAAACAGAACGGAGTCATCTTCAGTTAGTTTTGTGCTGGCAATTTCAGGGTCACAAAGGAAGTAATTGACACCTTGTATGTCTGTTACCATTACTTGTCTATTCGACTTCTCATAAGTGAAATGTACAAAGCTCTCAGCTTTCAGGCTTATTTCCGTGTTGTTATCAACACAGATTTCTCCAGTATTGTTGATGTATTTGTCAAATTTGCCTTCTAAGTAAGACTCAATGGTAACAAACTCTCCATTCAATGAGGCAAAATAGACTTTCTCATAGGTGAAGGTCTGTCCAAATTCAAATGTAGAAACATCTAGCTCCATGCTCTGTGCAAAGTTTCTTGCCAGGGCATTCATTTGTACAGACTTCCTTGTATGGTCTCCGATCGTTCCAAACAATGTCTCAATCTCTTGTATCTTACATTTCTTATATTTCTTAAGAACATAATGGCCTTTAGGTAAGCCACTGATGGCCTTGGCCATAAAGGCCTCTCTAAAGGCACCACTAGCAAAAGACTTGCGTTTTAAAGAGAAAGTAGCCTGGGTTGGTTCAAGCCATTTCATTCCACTAACGGAAAACTCCTCGAGGCTCACAGTCACGATGTCCACCTCGGGGAGAATAAGCTTCCCAAGCTTCAGCATTTGACTCAATGGCACAGAAGCTGCTTGCGTCGAAATCTTGCCAGGAGAATTCGACGGCACTGACTTTACTGCCATCATCACCGATGGTACATTGGCGAGTGGCCGTGTCGAGTAATGGCTGTCTGTATTGCTCAGCTTTCGCTGACTCTTTGCCAGGTTTGCATCTGCATCAATAAATCGAACGTGGATAACTTTCCAGTTTTGGATTTGGCTTTCGTTGACATACGATGGACCACGTTCGCCAGCCAAGATATCGCACTCCAAGTCTGTGCCGAAATGGAGCCTGCAAGCCTCCTTTATGTTGTCTAGTGTTGGTTCGCTTTGGATGGAGACAAGGGCTAGAGGACCAATTCTTGAGTACTTTTGGCATTTGCCCTCCACAGCTGACGAAAGACGCTGAACTGTTAAAGTACTGCCACTCGGTCCCGCCGTGTCTTGGCCTTTACGGCCCATTCTCTTCTTCGCCACCTCCTCCTTATAGTTATCCCACTTCTGATTTCTTTTAGACATGATATCTTTCAAGAAAATATTTATTAGCTTCAAGAAACTTCAATCTACAACTACGAACTGTCACACAAACACGTGTGAAAATCAACAAACGGCCGAAATGCATTATGGTCTATGGCGTTGCTGGGCCGGTTAAGGGTTTTTTTTTTTTTTTTTATTCTTTTTTTTATTCTTTTTTTTATTTTATATTATTATATAATTTTTTTTATGATTATAATTATTCTTATAAAAATATTTTCTCAAAAAAAAAAAAAAAGAAAAAATTGAAAAAAATAGAAAAAAATAGAAAAAGAAAAAAATTTGATATAAATAAATCGAAAATATCAAATATTGCTATGGCGTTAATGGGCCACCATACACTACTTTAAATAGGGTGTAAAAATCACCATCGTTTGCGAAAGGCTGTGGCGATATATCGAAGCTAAATATACTGTAATAATTCAAAGATTCGCCCCATTCTTCTGACCTGGTAAGACACTTCTTAAGCGTCACTATGATTGATTGAAATAATTACATGTGCAATCAGCGATAAATATACACAACTACTACGTAAAGCTTTCGTTTTGATATTGCTAGTGAAAACGACTGTCCACTAAGACATTCCACTAGAAATCAGTCCTTTCCTTTCTTCTCTTTCCCTTTCCTCTTCTCCTCCCTTTCTCCCCTGAGCCTGAAACTCAGATAAAGAGAAGACAAGAAAAAATGTGACATATAAGTTGAGAATATTTTGATTTTATTGATATCGTTAATTGTTTAAATTTATGAAAAGCCGGGGAATAGAAAAACATTATAGTAAAAAGTAAAATTAAAAACTAATTAGTATCAACATTAATTACCCAAACGTAACATTAATGATAAAATTTGAAGTGAGCTGAAACGCCTCGGCAAAAAGTGGAGCCTCTTTTTGTCGCGATATGATTTCTGTCAATAAAAGTAAAGTCAATCACGAAATCTTTTATCGAAAACAAAACGGCAGGGGAATTAATTTGTAAAGTGACAATTAGGATTAGCTAACATTTTTCCTAGCGTCTTTTGAGTTGACTGTTGTAACTACGCAACGTCTCATAAACTGCTTTCGGTTCTTGGCCCACCAATCAATCAAATACGTAACGACGTTTACGAGAAGGAAGCAACTGTTGTTCTTTTTAACCCACACAACACATCTAAAAGCACTAAACCAACAACTACGAAAATAAATGAATATACCGAAAGCTAGAAGATATTAAGAACATTAAAGTTAAAAAGACATTCACTTCAAACAGGTAAATTGTAAAACCAATACGAATTTAATACGTATATTGTAAATCGGGATTAAACTTAGTTTTCTCTGTTTAGAATGTCTAAATTGGCGTTAGAAGATTTGTAACAGTTCTTGAATGGGACACGAAGCTAATTTATTTGTATCGAAAAGTGAAAACACAGAACTGTTTCGATTTAATTTGTAGTTTTGTTTTTGTTCAAGAAAAACACTAAGTGTTGAACTTTTTTAATTTTTAACGATAGTCAATCGAAAACAGTATTTAATATTTTATTAATCTCTGTAAAACCCTTTTCATTATTGTTTTAAGTAATTATTTTATGGTATTGCTCTTATCTGGTTTTATTATGTATGTTCGTTCAAAAATGTCCTTTCTCTGTTAGAGCGTAAACACTATATACATGAAACAAAATCAAATTGCTACTGTGTAATGGTTCCTATTTAGTGCCTATCAGTCACTGTCAAAGACAAGTAACTGTTGTAACGAGGCATTGTTTCCTAGATAAGATATATTAGCTATAGTTTTATTAGACCTAGTTCGAACGTCGTATCTCACATGTGCCGAACCAATGCAAATGAGCAAAACCTATATATATTGTTTGAATTTATTTTGATTAGCTTCGGCACATGCGGTGAGAAACGATGTTTAAAATAGGACACAATTTGTGTCAGTACTCTTTTAAATTTGATATTATTCATTTGGTTTAAAATTTTGTAAACGCATAGATGTTCGGCTTATATGCGTTCTAAGTGACAATTATCATTCAGTTTAACAATTTTATTTCATGGTTTTGGTGTTTTTGGACTTGTTGATGTAAACAGTTTACAAGGAAATTCTTTACACATATGTATTGATATCTTGTTCTTATCTGTTTTACGATGATTTTATGATAAAGTGGGTTTTATAACTACTCAGTACATTTGTAGTTAAGTGGAGAGAAATTTGTACTTATAAAAGAAAAAAAATTGTAAATATTTGTTTTGCTACCCTGGGAACCAGAGGATTTCTTGATTATGTATTTTTTCTTTTTATGATGCGTTTGTTATATATTTCGTTGCTTAAACCGCCAGACTTACAAACGCTTCTGAAGCAAGTAGAAAAGAACCTTTGGAACCCAGTGTATGTCAGTTTGATGTGTAATATAGCTTGATATTTTACGAATGAGACGCTGTATTACAAATTGCAGTTCAGGAGTAAAATATCCAGCCATATTACATGATATCAAACTGTCTAAAAAGTTATTTATTATCCAATCATCGGAAACATATGTTCTTGTTCTTTTATAAAGCAAAATATTTTTTGATTTAAAAGGCCAGTCATAAACGTGTAAAGATATCACATACACCTATTTCAAAAATAGTTGTCGCAAACAAAGCCACTATTTCGTCTCTTGTTATCGATTTATTCATAGCATATTTTGGTTGTACGAATTTGTTTTACATGACCATAACAAGTTGTTGTTGTGGTAGATATAAATACAAATATTTCTTTTAGAAACGTGCAATAAATCACAAATTATGTCCATATTACCGACATCCTTTGCAGGCTTTAGAGTGTGGAATGTAGCTTCGGCTGCGACAACGATTTTTGAAATGGGTGTATATAATCTTATCAGACAGTTTGATGTGTAAATAAGTAAAGTCCGCTGCCAAGTTTTCCACCATAGTCAGTATCCCACGTTATTCGTCTGACGACAAAAGCGTGCCTTACGTATAATTCTACCAGAACGAAAATACCGCGTGAAGCCCAGATGGAAACTGGCTTGGAGCCTCTCTATGAAAGAAGAGAGAAGTTGTGTAAAAAGTTATTTACATCTACTGAAAATGACTCAAACCACAAGCTTCGAGAATTATTACCACCGTTGAACACTACTAATTACAACCTAAGGAACCCTGTTAAATACCGAACTATCTGCAAGACAAATCGTTATAAGAACTTTTTTATAATTAAATCAACTAAGTTATCTTAAGCAACTTTTATCAGACAATGTTTTATATAATGTATAGATTATATGTCTATAATGTATAGCTTTTTATATTTTTGTATAGCTTCTTATATATTAATATATATTATCTATTGATACATTTATATCGCTGGATATTTTTACTCGATCCAGTCCTACTCCTGCGATATTTTTACTCGTCTACTAGTTGGATAATATCGCTGGATATTTTTACTAAATCCAGTCCTACTCCTGCGATATTTTTACTCGTCTATGACTAGTTGGATGATATCGCTGGATATTTTTACTCGATCCAGTCCTACTATACTGCGCTATTTTTCTCGTCTATGACTAGTAGGGTAATAAAAACACTTACCACACTTGTGTGACGCTATCAAATATTGGATTTATAAGAAAAAAGTTTCATTACCAGATGTGCCACATCAATAATAGTGAAACTACAAATTTTAGAACAGAATGCCCTTAAACTGATAAAGATATGAATTTTTGAATCTAAGTATTCTTTCAGAACTTTTGCAATGAAATATTAAATATCGAGTCCTCGGGTATAGAGCGCAAACACTTAATCCGTGAAATCAAATATATTTGTTACTGTCTAATAGTTCTTATTTAGTGACTATTAGTGACTATTTTAGACAAATAAAGCTGTAATGATGTTTCGTTTTTTTTTATTTTATTGTTTCCTTTGTATTTGCCTGTTGTATACTGTTCTGGTTGAGTGAATACTAAATAAGAACTATTTGTTAGAGTACAAATACTAAAAGTGTGCAACATAAATACCACTAAATACTGCTAAATTATGCAAATTCTTTTGTTCTCTATTGTTTAATCAACACTATTTAGTGGTAAATAGTACAAGGTATTGCACACTTTTAGTGTTTGTACTCTAGTAACAATTTTGATTTTATTTCACGGATTGCACTCTATATATATGCGAACGATGCAGCTCCTTAATTCATGCAATATTTCTTTGTAAAAAGAAAAAAATAGCTTAGTTTTACAAAGGATTACGGAGATACAAATCAACAACATTAACATGATATCATTCATCCTATAATGCTATAATATAATGATTATAACCTGATCTTGATTTCAGATATTCTTATACTCATCACGCGGAACAAGCATGTCACACTTAACATGGCGTCTTGTCGTCATCCTTTTTGTATTCAGTTATTTTGTTCATCATAACAGTCATGTAGTCAACGCATGGAGAAGACGAAGATCTTATTATAAACCAAGGGTAATTAGCAGTATTAAGCTAGAGATTTTTAAGTTATATACAGTAAAAACTCGCATATAAGAACCAGTGGATTAAGAACCACTAGGCTAACATTTGCTTTTTAAGCACCTGAGTGTTAAAAAAGAACCACTTGAGCCTAAAAGATTAGACTGGTTCTTATATGATAGGTTTCAAGATTTATTTGGTCATTTGAAAAAAAAAAATAAGTTGAGTCTAAATATGACCAAATTTATAAACAATGCAAGAAAAATGTTTTACAAATGTATTATCAGTTAGCTCTCAATGAGAATACATTCATCATTTAGATGCTTCTACATAACAATTTATATATAACATAAAAAACACTATATAAGGGAAATTGTTTTTGCTTTGTACTAAGAACCAGTTAAGAACCACCTTAGCCTAATTTCTCACTAAATACCAATTATATAAGAACCACTTTAGCCTAACCTCGAAAAATAGTGGTTCTTATGTGCGGGTTTTTACTATATACAATATGAGCGGTCGATCTGTATGCGATTTCAAAAATCGTTGTCGCAGCCGAAGCTACGGTCCACACTCTGAAACCTACAAAGGATGTCTGTTATATGGACTTAATTTGTGATTTATTGCACGTTTTTTAAAGAAATATTTTCAGTTTATATCTACCACAACAACAACTTGTTATGGTCACATTACACAAACACGTACAACCAAAATATACGATGAATAAATCGATAACAAATCGATAACATAATAAGAAATACCGACATCCTTTGCAAGCTTCAGAGTGTGCATGCCCATTTGAAAGAATCAATCCCAAGGGTTTGATCACGTGATCTGAAACTGGAAAACAACCAAGAAAGGTAAAGATGTCTTTTGTCGAAATTCAATAACATGAATTATACCACTCATAAATGATTCATGAGAAATTGGAAAAACAAATCATAACTGTGTAGGAGTTTGTGTATCTTATCAGATTCTTACTCAGCCATATTTACTATTATATTGAAAAGTTTTAGCAATACACAATTGCAAGAATATGTTGTCACATGAAAAAAGAACATTAGTAATTTAGTAAGGCTAGGTTTACACGGTACCGGATGAATTTTTGACCGGTCAAAAGATAGTCCTGGACATGCTGTACACACGGAGCCGATCAATATTTTCGTTTTGTTCAGACGAATATTTGATCGGTTAGGCTAGGTTTACACGGGACCGGACGATTTTTGGAGCGGTCAAAAAATCGTCCTGGACATGCTGTTCACACGGAACCGAACAATATATTTGTCCTGTTCAGACGAATATTTGACCGGTTAGGCGTCCAAATTATTGCACGTTTAGCGCGGTCCCGTGTGAACGGAACCCGTAAGCAGATGTTTTTTTGACCGGTCAAAAATTCGTCCGGTACCGTGTAAACGTAGCCTAAGAAAGGAATAACAAAAGAAATGATTCAGCTTGAGTGATTTTCTTTTGTCTTTTAATGAATTCCTTTCCCATTGAAAAAGCCAGGACAACGTTCTTACAATACAGTGTATACACCTATTTCAATTAACGTTGTCCATCTGGAATGGTTGATCTGAGACCGATAGGAATTGTGGGAGTTCATTAAATTTCAAATACATTGTTTTAATCACACTTGAATGGTGCTGAATTACAGATAACAGTATTTCAGAAGTAAGCATTAATATCCAAGCGTGATTATAATAATGCATTTGCAGTTTAACGAGCTCCCACAATTCCTATCGGTCTCAGATCAACCATTCCAGATGGACAACGTTAATTGAAATAGGTGTACATAATTGTAAGAATGTTGTCACATGAAAAAAGAACATTAGTAATTTAGTAAGAAAGGAATAACAAAAGAAATAGTTCAGGTTGATCTGAGCGGATTTATTTTGTCTTTTAAATAATTAATATTCCTTCTCCACTAATAAATTACAAAAGTCAGGACAACGTTCTTGGTGTATATAAAATATATATGGAAACTAGCGAGTAAACTAGTATAGGCTGCGTCGGTGTTTGATATAAACGATAGGCCGAATATAATGAAATTTGTAACACCGTAAAAAATGCGTTTCGTTAAATATCTCGCTAAGGAAAAAACATTTTCAAAAGATTTTGATTTTATTCGAAGGTTTATTCATCGACTAAAAAGTTCCTGAAATAAAAAAAAAATGGACAGATTATAGGTCTGAAACTAGACTGTAACCTTAACTTTACTGACGTTTTGAGTTTTACTGATCTTCGTCGGAGGGCTAAAGCTCCAAACGTCAGTAAAGCTAAGTCAACATTTTTTACGGTGTTACAAATTTCATTATATTACCTATTGTATATGAAAGTGGAGTTTCATAAGTATTATACAATAATTGCGTCTAATCTGTTTGAGAAATATCCCATACATGTCAACCGCTCATATTGTATATATTACATACAAACTGCATTAAATATGTAGTAGATGTAAGTGGTTTTCATTAACCCGTGAAACACACTTTAGCGTAATATGCTTTATTACACTTTATTACACTTTAACTTTAACTTTGTGTTTTATAATCATTTGTTCAATAGCACTATTACACATTAATACACTTTGATACTCTTTCCCTATTACACTTTGTTTCACGGGTTAATGAAAACCACTCTAACCCGTGAAATAGATATTAGACTAATACACCTTAGCAGTCTCTAATTCCAGTGTTTTCTTTTGTGTCTATTTGACTATTACACCTTGACTATTTAATTTTGTTTCACGGGTTAAATGTCTTCACTCTAAACTGACTGTAGTTAAAACTGTATAAGTAAATATTTTCCCTCTCTTCCCACCCATGTTTTGTTTTTCTATATCGATCTCTATTTATTTGTAATCCTTTCCGACTTCATCTGACGTCCTAATTCAGCCCTCTGTCTCTGTGTTTGTCTTTGCTGACAACACGAGACAACGAAGGGCAAATAGAGATGACAACATAAGAATATCAAAGTCTCTATCTCCTTTAATTCTATTTTTTATTTTCAACAATTGTATTTAGTGATAACTAGAGTAAAGACATTTAACCCGTGAAACAAAATTAAATAGTCAGGGTGTAATAATCAAATAAACACAAAAGAAAACAATGGAATTAGAGACTGCTAAGGTGTATTAGTCTAATATCTATTTCACGGGTTAAATGACTTCACTCTAGAGTACAAGCACTAAAAGTGTGCAGCATAAATACCACTAAATACTGCTAAATTAGTCTCATTCTATTGTTCTCTATTGTCTAATCAACACTATTTACTGCTAAATAGTGCAAAGTGCTGCACACTTAGTGTTTGTACTCTACTACATATTAAGAAATAAAAAATACAAAGAAAATTTACAACACTAAAAATTTGGATCACCCAAAGGGGAAATGGCGAACGGGACTGTCCCATGCAAGGCGTCTCCCGCCTTAAATAATATATAGAAAATAATAGAAAATTACATGTAACATGAAAAGGTAATTATTATATTTTGGTCCACAACAAATAACATGCGCCGTCGGCTTTTGTTTTCATTGAGTGGAAGTTTGCGTTTTCGAGTCGTTTACGTGTACACCTAATTCAAAAGGGTTGAAGGGGTGAACGGCGATTCGCGATTGCACGACCGAAAGGAACTGTGGGTAATACGAATGTCTTCTTATTTCTTTCTAAATTACTCAAACAATGCCTCCACCAGCGATGATGACCTTAGATGGGTGCCTCGAAGGTTTCGCTGAAAGGTGGAAACATTGTTTGGGTAATTTAGAATGGAATAAGAAGAAATTCGTATTACCCACAGTTCCTTTCGGTCGTGCAATTGCCAATCACCAATCGCCGATCGCCCTGTCAGCCTTTTTTGAATTATTAGGTGTATACGTGTAGACGGGCAAAAAGGATTCGAAAACGTTACATGTGGACGCGGATATTTTTAAAATACTCCGGAGGGAAGAATCTCAGTTGTCATCTCAGCTAGTATTATCATTTTTAATTAAAGTATCCGCCAACGTGTGGACAGGCAACCTCGTTCCCAGGGCACTCTCCCTTCGCTTTTGGGTTGGACGGAAAAAAGCGAAGGGAGAGGGCCCTGGGAACGGGATTGGTGGACTGGGTTGGTGGACAGGGTCTTATTCTGTGTTTGTTTTCCGCAGTGTGGCAGTTGTAGTGGCAAGATATGCGCCGTGTACTATTCCAACGGCAATTGGGGACATTATCTTAATTGTGCTAAAGGTTGTGGATATGGCTGCAGATGTTCGTTCGCTTATAGAATAAAAACAACCGGGCCTCCTTATGTTTATCAATGTAAACCATAATAGTTACCAGCGCTGCTCTGATGGGTGGGTCTTATACTAATAAAACATATTATTCAATTCATTGGTGTTCTTGTTAGTGTGTTTATTCAAACTTGTTTGTTGATACATGCAAGGGCACTAATTATAAAACGCTACAATTATGTTCAAATTGATGTATATAGTTTATTTTATTTTATTTATTTGTCACAATGATACACTTTAAATATTAATAATACTAATACAGAGTATATACTTGCGACAGGAGAAGGAAACAGAACTTTCGTCCCAATTGAATATCCTACACCTACTTAAATATAACTACTAATAGAATTATACATCAATGATATGTTCATTTTTGTCATGCTAAGTTTACTAGCGTCTGCCATTATTCGTGCTTGTACTTGTCTGCACCGTTGATTAACCAGATCTTCACGTTCTGTCCACACCCGGGTAGGGTATCATTTTTTGACAATTTTTCTGGGGTAGGGTAAGGTTTTTGTCTGGAATAGGGTATCTTTTTGACATTTTGTCTGTTGTTTTAGCCTGCTAGGCTACGTTTTCTGCCGGCACAAAAAACGATTTAAATTCAATTAAACAATTGGGAAATATAACCGTTTTTGCGTTTTTTTAGTCTGGGATAGGGTGTACAATTCTTAGGTTTAGTCTGGGATAGGTATGTGAAATCAAAATTCTAGGTCTGGGACAGTGTCCACACTGGCTGAAATTTTTAGGACTAGCATGGTTAAGTAAAGTGGGTGGCCGGTTGTCAAGCGTTACTCCACAAAGATGTCTGCATGTTACTAATGATAGTAAATAAAGTCCTATGGTTATCAGAAAAATCTTCAGTTTGACCTCTTGTGGTTTAACGGTCTCTCCAACGATCGAAATCGTACGCTGCAAAAATAGGCGCGACGGCGTTGAGTGGTACAGCGGTACATATGTGTAGCGTACGATTGTTGAAGGTATTAACCGAGTAAACAAGAGGTCAAATTGATGCTAAAAACAGCTGAGTATCGACTATTTAGAAGAGTTTTCTGATAACTAGGTGTGCTGGCTTCAAGGATTTAAGTAGTTAAGTGGATTGAGCCCCGATTGCTCTTTAAAGAGCTAAAAACCCTCAGATAAAACTCACAATCTTCATTCGACTACATCTTGTTTATTCCGCCATCTTGGAACTAATTTACGAGTGGGGCCTGGTACAACACAGGTAGCCCAATGGCATAAGAAAGTTACAACGATTAAACGAATATAATATCAGTTCAAAGTTCTGTCGTGAACACTAGGACTTCACTTACTATTAACAATTAGTAAACATTAACATGAACTAGCCTCCACCGCAGGCAACTCCTGAGTCCGAGAGTGAGTTTCGTGAGTTTGGGGTTCCTGTGTTGAAAATTCGAAGACGAAGAAGCCTGGTGATGAGCCCCCTCCCCCTTCAGTCATTTTTTGCCATATGCCACAGGAAGCCCGCGTCGTGTTTTTTCCCCGATTCTTCTGCGTAAGAGGAGGGTCCTGAAGGGGGGTATCCAATAACAATTCCCAATCAATTTTTTATCAAAATCCCAATTACCACAGGAAGCCCAAACATTAACCACAGGAAGCCCAAATTGAATACTAACCACAGGAAGCCCAAGATAGTTCGATTTTCTCTTCTAGTCTACTAAAACGACGTAAAATGTTGCAAATTACTCAATTTAAAACATTATTTTAGCATCTAAAGAGAAAACGAATGGACAAGAAATAGCCAAATCCTATGGACAAATCCCAATCCCAATGGACAAATCCCAATCCCAATGGGCAAATCCCAATTCCCAGCCTCGAAAAAAGGCAAATCCCAATTCCCAATTTACCCCTTCAGGACCCTCTAAGAGATGCCTGCGGAGGAGGCTAAACTTGAACATAAATGTAGCGTTCTATAGTGCCCTTGGTTGATATCACTAAAATAGTGACTTTCGTTCAATTATGAAAGAATAAGCAAACTAGCAAAATGTTAGTAATGGACTTTTCTGGCTGATCATAAACAAACATTTTTATCTCTAATGCGATTTGCTTTGAGTTACATTGTGATTTTGACGCTTGGACTTCTGTCCGCGGTGTGTTCACAAGTTGTACACCAACATGGCGGATCCATACGATACATTCTTACCAAAAAATATATATATATAACTAAGAATATGACATTGTTCATATCTCGTTTTAAAAACTCGATTTGACTTGAAATTGTGCAGAAATACATAGTTTCACTTACTATTGCACACGAAAGTACTTTTATTAAACTTAAGTCTTGGAAACAGAATGGAATATTTTTATGACGTCGGTGAAAACTTAGCCTGCTTAAATAGACCCTTATTAACGCTCGAAACGTCTCCCGCGAACAAGGGAGACATTTCGAGTGCTAATAAGGGTCTGTTTACGCAGGCTAGTGAAGACTGTACCACGGATTGATTTCTCAGTTAGTTCCAGTTATCAAGCCAGGAGCGGATCTCCCTAGCGCCTCAATTACCCCTATTTTATTTAAGACATTTAGGGGCTGTTTATGTAAGGGTTAGATGATGAACGCGAGTGTCCTATGGGATATAGAGTCTCGAACATTAGATAGAAGGCCACGAGGGCGCAGGGACAACTCGCCTTCATATAAACAGCCCCTTAAGGACACCTTAAGAGCCCCATTTGCAATTGGGACACCCCCTGCCAAATTTCTGGAACCGCCCCTGCAAGTACAAAGTAAATAGTCATTTTACTTACACGGAGACGCAGGAAAATCGCTCTAAACCCATGAAACAGATACACTTATTTCAAAAATGGTCGACGGCCGGAGTGAACGGTGAAAGCTAGAAAACTTCGATTGCTCGACCGAAACTGAAGAAAATGTGGGTCTTTGATATTTTTGTTTTGGTTTACATCTTATGTGACAGAATTCGAAACAAATTTAATGCACTACACAAGCCACATACAACATAGAAGACCTTAGAAATTGTTACTTGAACTGAGCTTACAATCCAGAAAAACGCTAGGATGTGTTGTATATGAGTAACCAGAAATCTATACGGTCGTGCAATCGCCGTTCGCCATGTCAACCTTTTTTGAAATTAGTGTATAGGACCAATACTATACGCCTTAGTAGTGTCTTATTAAAACTATTTATTTTGTGGCTCAGTTGCATACTATTACACTTTGACTATTAGATTTTCATTTGACGGTGAAAGAAAAACGGCTATTTAGTTCGTACTTGTTGGTAAAGAGCAAAAGAAAACAATAGATTCAGAGTGTAGTAACAACTATTAGTTTGCCAATTCTTTCACGGTCATATACTATGAAAATCACTCTTATACACCTTAGTAGTCTCTAATTACAATGGTTTTTTTTATTGTCTATTTGACTATTACACTTTGACTATAACATGCATTTGCCTTCACTATATTACCGTTCTATATAATAATTATTTCACGAATTGATGGTGTGTACTCTAAGAGCTTATAGATGACATGTAAACAATTAAAGTAATAAAATATCCTAAAAGGAACCTTCTTTCAACATTAATAAATGTTGTTTTTTTTTCATTAAAGTCAGTTGATTAAAACATTCTTGCGAAGAAATATAGAGTCTTTAAATTATTACTACATATCGCAATATATCACCACCAAAGTTTCACTGCAGGACGATCAACATTTTGGTTTTACTGTGCCCTTTTCAATTTGAATAAAAATATTCACAAAATCTGTATATCTACGATGTAATGATTAAGCGATTGCATTATAGAATCCCGAAAGAAGTTTCGGGAATTCAACGGGATTTGATTCAATGACCGTTGCAGTAACGGTGCACCAATGATCACAAATGATCTATCTATGTTGGTAGGAGATCATTAACATTTTGTTTTCTTTTTTACTCCAATGAAGGGCTAAAGCTCGAAACGTCAGTAAAGTTAAGTCAACATTTTTTTTACGGTGTTACAAATTTCATTATATTACCTATCATTTATATCAAACACCGACGCTGCCTATACTAGTTTACTCGCTAGTTTCCATCAACATTTTGTTGAGTTCATTTGGTCAGAGGATCGGGAATCTAGATATACATACATTTGTACCATGACTATATGTTAAAAACATTATGCTGTTCTTTGTACTCAACATATCACTGTTTCTATAAACTGAACAGGAGTCACTGTCAAAGTTAGTAACAAATGTTGACTCGTATTTTGTATTTTAACTGTCCTTAGTGTAATGTTATATTCTTCGTAGAACAAGTGAAGTAAACTGTCCACCCCCAGAAGAGGTACTATTACTACACTTGGCAGAATTTTTGTAAGTTATTGTAATATCACCTGCACATACAATACTCTTTCCACTTCCCCCGTACCACGATTTTGGTCCACTTATTACAGCATCTGCAGTATACACATCACCAGGGTCTAGTCTGACAGGTTCGTTAAGGGTAACAGTAAATCCATAGTACAAGCCATCTCTCTTCTGGTTCTCTGTAGTATATGATGAAGATACCGTAGAAACACATTCACGTTGATTGGTCTTATAGACTTTAAGGTCAACATTATATGCTGCACCTTCGCTACCAAACAATCGTACACCAACCAGATCAACAGCTTTGTTCACGGTGAAGTCTAAAGCATCGGAACCTCCAAAATAGTTCCAGCAGCTTGCGCTCGGCGGAAAAAAATTATCAAATCTTACATCTGATATCTGCAATAGATCACTAGAATATGACCTTTTCTTTTGAAGAAACAATCCAGTTGTTGTAGGAATATGGCTAAATACAGAAATCCATTCTGCCAATTCATCTGCGGTTAAAATCTTACAAGGAAGAACAACCTCGGCAAACTCCTTTTGTGTCATGAGAGGGAATCGAATCAGTCGGATGACCTCTTCTCCAAGAATGGCTCGTTTGGTTTCACCATTGCAAACTAGTCCCTTTTCTTCAATCTTCTTTGTAACCCATTTATCCACAGCTTGGAAAAGATGCAGCTCATTGATATCCAAGGTATCTCTCTTGAGTACTTGGTAGAGCAATTCTCGAGATACATCCAAAAACGACTCAGATGATATGACTCGATCAGTTTTCTTGTCAACATTCTCCCACAAGTACTTTTGAAGATTTTCGTCGCCCATTTTCTGCACTTGAGGCAAAATACTGAGCACATCTTCCGGTTCGACTTCATTCTGGATATATTTATTGCATTTCTCTTCCAAGAATGGCATCACGTACTTCTTGGCAGCATAAAGAACTTCCATAACGTTACTTCCGGTTAGGTTGGCTTCTTCAGAATGTGCATAGCGGAGTAATTCTTGTAGTCCTTCTTTGGTGCAGTCTGGTATGTCGATAGGAGACTTAGTCTCGGCTATTTTACCGTAAAACATGGCTGCAAACACAGGACTACGGACGGCTAGTGGATACTTGTTGGCTGAAACAGTGACTTTGTTTTCACCATCGCCATCGACAATCAAGAACTCGACATCACAGAACAACGAATTGTCGAACGCGTACTTCGAACTTTCTCTGAGAGTAGTCAGTCTAGGTTGCCAGTCTGAAGACTCCATTGTAAATTATCTTTAGGAATGTAGAAGTGTTATTTTGCTGCTGTTATATGCCGTGAGAGAGAATGATTCTTGGAAGAAATATTTGTCAGGCATTCCTTGCTAGGTCATCGTTGGAGAGACTGGAGGACATTAAACAGGTAGCCCAAACTCACGTTCTTTGCAAGTTTATACCAAAACGAAGAAATTAACTCAAAAAGCAAAAAAACAGGAACATTTTTCTAATCAACATGGGCTACCTGTGGTTTTATTATTATTATTATTATTATTATTATTATTATTATTATTATTATTATTATTATTATTATTATTATTATTATTATTATTATTATTAATTTTATTTATTTTTCTATCTTTTTCTATTATTATTATTCTTATCTGTATTATTTGTTTGTATTAGTTTGATCAGAATTAGATTTGTAATAGTGTATATATTTCGTTAAACATTCTTAGATGATCCTTTTTATAAATTGAATGCATTGTAATTTGTATATTTATATATAATCGAAATTGTAAATTTTTTAAATAGTTTTATATATTTTTATATTATTGTGAAATAAAATTATATTATTATTTTAAAATTATTATTATTATTATTATTATTATTATTATTATTATTATTATTATTATTATTATTATTATTATTATTATTATTATTATTATTAATATTATTATTATTATGATTATTATTATTTTTGGAGAGCGTTTTTTTTTTTCAGTACGCTGATCTCTTCTTTTGTCCACAGACAATTGGGTTTCCTGTAGAATGACGTTTTCTATCAAGACCATCCCTCCCCCACTTTGGGCTCCCTGTGTAAATACGTCAGGACCTACCGCACTTTTCACATAACCTAAATGTTTTTTTTGTATTATATAAATATAATAGCTATATCCCCAAAACAGAAGGTTAATTATTGTGAAAGTAGAGAGTACCTTTTGATATGATATTATTCTAGTACTATTTCCTAGGGTTCCTGTGGTAAACTGATTACTAACTTGGGTGGGACTCCAGTTACCCAGTGTAGACTCCAGTCGTTCAAGTGGCAAATCACCAGTTACAATGGCAAGGTGGCCGTGTTGGGCTTCCTGTGGCAACTCACAACTAACGATGGTGCTACTATGGTGGGGTTCCTTTGCGGGGGCGTAGCGTCAATAGGCCCTTTTAGTTCTGTATGCAAATTGCACATTTCAGACCACATAACATTCCCTTGAGAGCTGTTCTTTTATGTCAGGTATGAAAATATTTATGCATAACAAATGATTCAATCCAAAGGGAATGAACACGTGGTTTGAAGTGGGTAAATAAACATTGAAGCTGAATGAGTCTATTACGGTCCAATTACGCACACACGCACGTGCGTACTTGAGGCGGGAAATTTTCAAATGTTTTTTAATCGTTTTCCTTATATTTTTGTATTCAAAGTTAAAAAATCTCGATAATACGAATGTTGCTTTCTACCCAGAAATCTATTTCGCGATTCGAAGACTTTATTGACATACCCTGTTTCGGCGAGTGCTGCCTAGCGCAGTTTTGGCTCGATGAAAAGGCTCAAGACACCACTGCGCAACACAATGACCAATGAACGACTGTCATCCTTGGCAATTTTGCATATCCATGAGAAAAAAAGATGTAAATATCGAAAATCTTATTACTAGCTACAATCATATTGTCAAAAGTAGTTGGCACGATTTTAGTATTTTATCTCATAGTGACTACTTCATTTATTTTAAGCCACCATCAATGTTGGTGTGAAATGATAGCGCATTGACATGTCAACCACACAAGCACCAAACAATGATTCTTTCCTCAACATTGCGAAGGGGGGTGGGGGGAGTGTTGGTGTGAAATGATAGCGCATTGACATGTCAACCACACAAGCACCAAACAATGACTCCCTCCTCAACATTGCGAAGGGGGGTGGGGGGAGAAGTAGAATTTCAGCAGTGCTAAAATTACTTTATCACATTCGTGCCAACACTTTTGTCAATGATTGTAGTTTGCTGAAAATTACTGTAAGGATAGCCTGCGTAGCAAGCGTTTCTTTTGGGGGGGGGGGGGGGGGGGGGGAGAAAGTTGTTTTTTTAGCTGTTTTGGGATAGCTGTGTTGCCGATATGGCCGCGCGAAACCTAAGACGAGTACAAAAAATCAAGTTAGGGGAGGGGGAGAGGAGGGAAGGAAACGCGTTTCCTCCGCTCTTCCCCCCTCCCCCTTCCCCACCCTCGTTTTTTTGCACTCGTCTTAGGTTTCGCGCGGCCATATCGGCAACACAGCTATCACAAAACAGCCAAAAACCAACTTTTTCTACTTTCTTTTTTTTTACTTTCTTTTTTTTTGTAAGGAAAGCAAAAAAGATCTGTCTCCCAGGAAATTAAAATTATCAGTCTGAAGACTCCATCATATCTAAATTATATTTAGGAGAAGTGTTATTAACTGCTGCTGTTACAATGTACGCAATTCGATTTCTTGGAAGAATATTTCAATCAGGCAGGTGTTCCTTGCTAGTTACCGAGTTGTTCCGAGTCTTTTTATTATTAATAATTGTAAGTAATTATTAGTAATCGATAAGTACTATGGCCGGTACATATCTCTACCTTCATCTTTTCAAAATTAGATTTTATGTAATATATCAAACACGAGAAAGAGCTAGTGTTTCATCAGGTTTTCAAACATCGAAAATGGGTTGAAAAAATGAGGCGCAGCCGAGTTTTTTTGAGCCCAATGCTTCGGTGTTTGAGAACCTGATGAATCACTATTTCGAATGTTGGATATTACTTCTCAAATTATTGGATAATTATTGGAGAAATTCAAAGCGAAGTTGGCTTAATTTTATGCAAGTGCTTCATCAGATTTCAAACTCCTTCACGTTAGTGATTTTTCTTTGTTTTCTCTTCATTAATTATTCATGAGTTTTAGAATAATATATCTATACTGCTGTTTCAACTTTTTCGCATTTTAGAAAGTTTTCACATAGGGTTTACCTCTTTTTCAGGGTACACATTCAATTTGATTTATTTTTGCTGTGTATTGCATTGATTTTGCTCTTATTATTTTATTGTTTGTATGTTACTATTATTTGCGTCCTGAATAAACTACTATTGTATTTTTCCAGGTACTTGTAACCATTCAAGTATTCTTAAAAAAGAATGCGAGAATGGACAATTGATAAAAACTGACATTTTATTTATACGTTCTTGCAAAACTTTTCCAACAATTTATAACACGAAGAAATTAACTCAAATTCTACCAAACATTTTCTCAGTTGACATTATCAAAGAACAAAAAAAGAAATAAAGAAATAAAGAAACGTAATTCTAATTAAAATATTTCTATTTAAATTATATGAAACATTTTTATTGAAATTGGGCTACCTGTGGTTTTACTATTCAATTTTTTTCAATGTTTTTTTTGTTTGTTTTCAGTGCGCTGACCTCCACTTTTGTCCACAGAGCATTCGCCATTTGATGTGTTTGTGAATTTTGCTTTTATAAATATAAGTAGACTGATATTCAGTGTTTCTATTTACAATTTTTTTTTATCTAGTTTATTTATTTATTCTCTCTATTTTGCTCTTATTATTTTATTGTTTGTATGTTACTATTATTTGCGTCCTGAATAAACTACTATTGTATTTTTCCAGGTACTTGTAACCATTCAAGTATTCTTAAAAAAGAATGCGAGAATGGACAATTGATAAAAACTGACATTTTATTTATACGTTCTTGCAAAATGTCACAAAACTTTTCCAACAATTTATAACACGAAGAAATTAACTTAAATTCTACCAAACATTTTCGCAGTTGACATTATCAAAGAACAAAAAAAGAAATAAAGAAATAAAGAAACGTAATTCTAATTAAAATATTTCTATTTAAATTATATGAAACATTTTTATTGAAATTGGGCTACCTGTTGTTTTACTATTATATTTTTTTCAATGTTTTTTTTTGTTTGTTTTCAGTGCGCTGACCTCCACTTTTGTCCACAGAGCATTCACCATTTGAAGTGTTTTTGAATTTTGCTTTTATAAATATAAGTAGACTGATATTCAGTGTTTCTATGTACAAGTTTTTTTTATCTAGTTTTTTTATTTATTCTCTACTTTCAACGATAAGTATACATAAACTTGAAAGTAACATAAATGTAAAGTTCTATATAGTGCCCTTGGTTTATATCACTAAAAAGTTGCTACTGAATAATAATGACTTTCCTTTGCCTGTGCAACAATAGGCAAACTAGCTAACTGTTCTGGCTGATACATAAACAAAATTGTTTGTCGAATGTGAATGAAATTTGTTAATCAACATTGATTTCCAGACAAAACAGTCTGTCTATGTCAACCAAACATTGCTCAGTAAAACACATGGAAAATTGCTACAAATTTATCTTTTTTTTTTTACTAGGAATATAATTTAACAGGCCATTGATAATATCAATATTTCGGTAAAGCCAGACAATGTTTTATTTTGTTTACAATCAGCCAAACGTCTTGCGGTTATACAATAAACGTCCCTGAAATATTTCTGGATTCAACAATTAAAAGAATAAAATATCCTGAAAAATAAACCATTCTCTAGCTTAACATTAATAAAGTTCCTTATTCCATGAAGGTCAGTTTGATAGTACATTCTCGCGAAGAAAAATGTTTCTGACAGAGGAATGGTGCGAATCTTTAAATTATTACTACATATCGCAATATATCACCACCAAAGTTTCAGGACGACCTGTGCTCTTTTAAATATTCACAAAAGCCGTAGATCTACGATGTAATGATTAAGCAATTGCATTTTAGAATCCCGAAAAAAAACTTCGGTACTTCAACTTGATTTGATTCAATGACCATTGCGGTACCTTTGCAATGCTCTACCAACTGAGCTGTGAAGCCACATATGTTGGTAGGAGGTCATTAATAGTTTGCTGAGTTTTAATCTAGATATACACATATGTGTACCATGGTTATTAGACAATGAAATGATCAAAAATTTCGCGGTAAACAATTTATTATATTAGAAATGCCTTAAAAAATTATGTTTTCCTTAGTATCTAATGTTTCTATAAACTGAACAGAAGACACAGTTTCAAAGTAAGAGAGAAAATTAACTAAAACTGAGACAACGTTGGCCCGTAATTTCAAACCAACTGTTCTTAGTATAATGTTATACACTTCGTAGAACAAGTGAAGGAAACTGTCCACCTTTAGAAGAAGTACCATTACTAGACTTGGCACTGGCATCTTGGTAAGTTATTGTAATATCACCTGCAGATACAATACTCTTTCCATTTCCCCCGTAACACGAATTTGGTCCACGTAATAGAGCCTCTACGGTATACACAACCCCTGGGTCTAGTCTGACAGGTTCGTCAAGGGTAACAGTAAATCCATAGTACAAGCCATCTGTCTGCTGGTTCTCTGTAGTATATGATGAAGATACCGTAGAAATAGTACATTCATGTTGATTGCTGTTGTAGATTTGAAGGCCAACTTTATATGTTCCATGTTCACTACCAAACAATCGTACACCAATCAGATCAACAGCTTTGTTCACTTTGAAGTCTAAAGCATCTGTATTTCCATTATGGCTCCATCCTGGTTTCATAATAGTAACAAATCTTACATCTGATATCCATTCCTCACTGGCATAATGTGACCTTTTCTTTTGATGAAACAAGCCAGTTGTTGAAGGAATACGATTAAAAATGGAAATGAGCTCTGTCAATTCATCTACGATTAAAATTTTGCAAGGAAGAACAACCTCGGCAAACTCCTTTTCTGTAATGAGAGGGAATCGAATCAGTCGAATGACCTCTTCTCCAAGAATGGCTCGTTTGGTTTCACCATTGCAAACTAATCTCTTTTCTTCAATCTTCTTTGTTACCCATTTATCCACAGCTTGGAAGAGATGCAGCTCCTTGACTTTCAAGGTATTTCTCTCGAGTACTTGGCAGAGTAATTCTCGAGATACATCCAAAAACGACTCAGATGATAAAACTTGATCAGTTTTCTTGTCAACAATCTCCCATAAGTGCTTTTGAAGGTTTTCGTCGCCTATCTTCTGCACTTGAGGCAAAATACTGAGCACATCTTCCGGTCCGACTTCATTCTGGATATATTTATTGCATTTCTCTTCCAAGAATGGCAACACGTACTTCTTGGCAAGATAAAGAACTTCGATAACGTTACTTCCGGTTAGGCTGGCTTCTTCAGAATGTGCATAGCGAAGTATTTCTTGTAGTCCTTCTTTGGTGCAGTCTGGTATTTCGATAGGTGACTTAGTCTCGGCTAGTTTACCGTAAAACATGGCTGCAAACACAGGACTACGAACGGCTAGTGGATACTTGTTGGCTGAAATAGTGACTTTGTTTTCACCATCGCCATCCACAACCAAGAACTCGACATCACAGAACAACGAATTGTCGAACGCGTACTTCGAACCTTCTCTGAGAGTAGACAGTGTAGGTTGCCAGTCTGAAGACTCCATTGTATCTAAATTATCTTTAGGAATGTAGAAGTGTTATTTTGCTGCTGTTATATGAGAGAGAATGATTCTTGGAAGAAATATTTGTCAGGCATTCCTTGCTAGGTCATCGATCGAGAGACTGGAGGACATTAAACAGGTAGCCCAAGCTCAAGTTCCTTGCAAGTTACCAACACGAAGAAATTAACTAAAAAAAAACAGGAAAATCATACAAGAAACGTTATTCTAATTTAAATATTTCTATTGAAATGATATGAAATGTTTCTAATCGATATGGGCTTCCTGTGGTTTTATTATTATTAATATTAATATTATTATTATTATTATTATTATTATTATTATTATTATTATTATCATTTATTTTTCTTTTCATCATTTTACAAAAATATAGAACCGTGTTCATCCCTTGAGCATAAGGTATCTATCTATATGTACATTTGTGATTACTTATATGACAATGCCCTCCTTAATATATGGGCTGTACCAAGGAGAACTATTTTTTGTAACTCTATAACCTTGATGTTTCCTGGTATTTTGTCGGTAAAGTTCTGTGTTCCTTTCTTTATAAGTCCAAGAGCACCTATTATTACAGGTACTATTGTTGCTTTCAGACCCCACATTCTCTCAATCTCAATTTCTAGGTCTTTATATTTGGAGAGTTTTTCCATAGTTTTTATAGATATGTTTCTTTCTGTGGGAACCGACATGTCTATCAATAAACATGTTTTCTTTTCTTTATCCTTAACAACAATGTCTGGACGGTTAGCTTTAATCTCTCTGTCTGTTTGTATCGGCATATCCCATAGGATTGTAACTTTTTCGTTCTCAGTGACTATTGATGGTTCGTGTTCGTAGTATCGTTCAGTAACTTCTATGTTGTAATGTTTGCATAGTTTCCAGTGAATATACTTTGCTGCTTTGTTATGTCTATGTATGTATTCTGTCTTAGCAAGTTCTGGACATCCTGATACCACATGATCGATTGTTTCTTGGTATTGACTACAAATTCTACACATCGGACTAGAGCCGTCTTTAAGAATCTTGCTTCTGTAGTAATTTGTTTTGATACACTGATCTTGAGCAGCAATGATGAATCCTTCTGTTTCAGATTTCAGGCCAGTTGTTTTTAGCCATTTGTTTGTTTGTATTTGGTCAACATCATTGTCAGTAAGGCGTCGCGGGTACTTTCCATGAAGTGGTTTTTCTTCCCAGCTGTTATTATTATTATTATTATTATTATTATTATTATTATTATTATTATTATTATTATTATTATTATTATTATTATTATTATTATTATTATTATTATTATTATTATTATTATTATTATTATTATTATTATTATTATTATTATTATTATAATTACTTCCTTTATTTCACAAACAATCATTTACAATAAATGTTGCTGGTAGCTTATTTCAGCCCAAGATCTAACCCGATCCTGAGAGCTGAAGCACTTTTCTTAATATGTGAGCTGTCCCTAGAAGTACAGATTTCTGAATGTCTATGATGCTGATCTTTTCTAAATCTAGCCTATTCAAGTGGTTTTTGAATTGCTTTGAAATGGCCCCTAACGAACCTATAACAATTGGTATTGTCATTGTTTTCTTTTTCCAAAGCCTTTCTAACTCTATTCTTAGATCTTGGTACTTGTCGATCTTCTCCTTTTCTTTCTCATTAACCCTATGGTCCGCTGGTACAGCAATATCAATTAGTTGGACCTTCTTTTCTGTTTTGTTGATAACTATAATATCAGGTCTTCTTGCTGTTATTTTTCTATCCGTGTACACATTAAAGTCCCACAGTATTTTAACTTGGTCGTTTTCTGTTACTGGTTGTGGTGAATGGTCCCACCACTTTTCCGTACTATATTATTACTATTATTACTATTATTATTATTATTATTATTATTATTATTATTATTATTATTATTATTATTATTATTATTATTATTATTATTATTATTATTATTATTATTATTATTATTATTTTTATTATTATTATTATTGTTATTATTATTATTTTTATTATTATTATTATTATTATTATTATTATTATTATTATTATTATTATTATTATTATTATTATTATGATTATGATTATTATGATTATTATTATTTTTGGAGAGCGTTTTTTTCAGTACGCTGATCTCTTCTTTTGTCCACAGACAATTGGGTTTCCTGTAGAATGACGTTTTCTATCAAGACCATCCCTCCCCCACTTTAGGCTCCCTGTGTAAATACGTCACGATCTACCGCACCTTTCACATAACCTAAATGTTTTTTTTGTATTATAAAGATATAATAGCTATATCCCCAAAACATGCAGAAGGTTAATTATTGTGAAAGTAGAGAGTACCTTTTGATGATATTATTCTAGTACTATTTCCTGGGGTTCCTGTGGTAAACTGATTACTAACTTGGGTGGGACTCCAGTTACCCAGTGTAGACTCCAGTCGTTCAAGTGGCAAATCACCAGTTACAATGGCAAGGTGGTTGTGTTGGGCTTCCTGTGGCAACTCAAAACTAACGATGGTGCTACTATACTGGGGTTCCTTTGTACTTGGGGGCGTAGCGTCAATAGGCCCTTTTAGTTCTGTATGCAAATTGCACATTTCAGACCACAGGCAGCCCAACTATTCTATCTGAGGATTTTTTTGTAATGACAATAAAGTTATTTTTAACCACGCGCCGAGCGCCATCTTGTTAGGATCATTGAGCGCGCGGTTGGGGTTCCTGTGGTGTATTTGTTTGAATGCGCGCGGATGGGATTCCTGTGGCTTTTTGCAAGCAATTTTTCGGTCGCGCGGAATCGCACGTACGCCAAAAATATCGAAGAAAGTAGTATCTTGATACAAGGTCTGAAACTTGATGGCGTTGATGGATAGATGTGCGCCGCAGCTTGCTAGGGCACGGAAATCTCACGGAAATTCAACGACGAGCGCCGAAAGTTCGCCGTGAAGCAATCGACTGACTCGCCGAAAAAAAAATGTTGTTAAAACTTTTCTTTCAAAACAAAAAATGTTGTTTTTCTCATAGGGATTTACACTGAGTACACTTTTAAAACCAACAAGAACAAACAGATCAGTATGTGAAATTTATTTCCATGTTTATTTGAAATATAACTTTAGTTTATTTGACAATGTGAAGAGATTTTCATTCAAAGTGTATTTATAGAATCCGTAAATGTTGTGTTTTAGCTAAAGTTTTTCGGCAATATAGCTTATAAAATACAATTGTAAACGCTTCACACTTTCAAAACATATTTTCTATTCTTAGTGTTGGAACCGCTATAACTAAGTAAGTGTTCACAAAATAAAGTTGAGCTTTTTTCAAGCGTGGAAAACTTCGCAAAGCGGCCATCACAAATTCTGACTGTTTAGCTCGGCTGTAAGTTGGTTTGTACAAGACAATATCAGTCGTTTTGACATAAAAACTTCAACTCCAATCATTTCCTGCACATACCAGAACTACTAGAAAAACTTTCTCCAGGTTTTCGTAATAGTGAAGAGCATCTGTGACTTCAAAAGCATGTACAAGTGCTCACTTGAATCAGCTGTTTTGAGTGTTAAGCTAAACTCATTTTAGCTAGCTAGCAGCAAATGCAGTGCAAATCACGATCTTTTCGACTCTCCCTTCGCCAGCCCATGATTTCCGAAATAAAATACATTCTCCTGTATTGTAATTTTCAATCTAAAGTCATTTTAACAATCCATAAGTTAAATGCAAGAAAATAATCGCCAACGTTTTCGGTGAATGTGGTATCTATTTCACAACACCGCCACTCGATCGATATTTTCACGATTGCTCCACGATTGTAAAAATCCGACTGAAACCGGAAGTCCCTGCCCTAGCAACCTGCGGCGCACCTCGGTTCCATGCTGCCCTTTTTATAAATTAATTTTAACCCCTTTGCTGAGGTCGGAGATGATCATACTTTTTACTGTAGTTGAACAGCAATGTAAAGTTTATATATTTGAAGAAAAATTAAAATTTTCTCCCATGGCTGATTTACTACGCGCGAAACTAAATTTGTCACGTGACCGAGTTTCATATCTTGTCAAAATACCTCCCTCTTCAACACCGCTAAACTTTGACGAAAAATTGCTTGCAAAAAGCCACAGGAATCCCATCCGCGCGCATTCAAACAAATACACCACAGGAACGGCGCGCTCAATGATCCTAACAAAAGATATTTATTCCAATATGGCACTCGGCGCGCGGTTAAAAATAACTTTATAGTCATTACAAAAAATCCTCAAATAGAATAGTTGAGCTGCCTGTGTTCAGACCACATAATATTTCCTTGATAGTTGTTCTTTTATGTCAGGTATGAAAATATTTATGCATAACAAATGATTCAATCCAAAGGGAATGAACACGTGGTTTGAAGTGGGTAAATAAACATTGAAGCTGAATGAGTCTATTACGGTCCAATTACGCACACACGCACGTGCGTACTTGAGGCGGGAAATTTTAAAATGTTTTTTAATCGTTTTCCTTATATTTTTGTATTCAAAATTAAAAAATCTCGATAATACGAATGTTGCTTTCTACCCAGAAATCTATTTCGCGATTCGAAGACTTTATTGGCATACCCTGTTTCGGCGTGTGCTGCTTATAGTGTTATTGACTGCTGCTGTTACGATGTATGCAATTGGAAGGCGTGAAACGATTTCTTGGAAGAAATATTTAAATCAGGCAGGTGTTCCTTGCTAGTTACGGAGTTGTTCTGAGTCTTTTTATTATTAATATTCGTAAACAATAAGTACTATGGGTACATATCTCTATCCTCATCTTTTCAAAATTAAATTTTATTAATATAATTTATCAAATTCATGAATAATTAATGACCTATTAGTCCAATCATGGTTGTCCATTGTGGTCACATGTACAGACCTTTAAATCACAATAAAGAATTGATGTTTTATGCATCAGTTTCATTAACTTTGATAAAGATTTGATGAATAAAACATCAGATCTTTATCAAAGTTAATAGTGCTGATGGCACAAACACCAGCAAAGGTCTCATCGCATCATCGACCTTTGCCGGTTTTTCAAACCATCTCACTTTCCTAGCCTCCTACTCTACATTACCAGATCAGACCTCTTTCAAATGTGGGATGTCAAGAGTGACACTGCGTATGATCATAATGTAAAGATCACGTCATTACTAGAAACGTGCATTAATCTTGGACTTTTCTTCGATAACTAATTAGTAAATGACTTTTAAATGAATGTTGGGATTTGATAAGTCACATAAAATATTCGCGTCCGACCTTTATGGGCTTAAAAAGGGTTTAAATGCCCATAACGTTCTCCCGCTCTTATTTTATCTATTACATCTATACTGCTGCTTCAACTTTTGCGCATTTTAGAAAGTTTTCACATAGGGTTTACCTCTTCTTTTCGGGGTGCTTATTTAATTTGATTTATTTTTTATGTGTATTGCATTGATTTTGCTCTTACTATTTTATTGTTTGTATGTTACTATTATTTGCGTCCTGAATAAACTACTATTGTATTGTATTAATGTATTTTTCCAGGTAATTGTAACCATTCAATTATTCTTAAAAAAGAATGCGAGAATGGACAATTGATAAAAACTGACATTCTATTTATACGTTCTTGCAAAATGTCACAAAACTTTTCCGACAATTTATAACACGAAGAAATTAACTCAAATTCTACCAAACATTTTCGCAGTTGACATTATCAAAGAACAAAAAAATAAATAAAGAAATAAAGAAAGAAACGTAATTCTAATTAAAATATTTCTATTTAAATTATATGAAACATTTTTATTGAAATTGGGCTACCTGTGGTTTTACTATTATATTTATTTCAATGTTTTTTTGTGTTTGTTTTCAGTGCGCTGACCTTCACTTTTGTCCACAGAGCATTCGCCATTTGAAGTGTTTGTGAATTTTGCTTTTATAAATATAAGTAGACTGATATTCAGTGTTTCTATTTACAAGTTTTTTTTTATCTAGTTTTTTGATTTATTCTCTACTTTCAACGATAAGTATACATAAACTTGAACGTAATATAAATGTAAAGTTCTATAGTGCCCTTGGTTTATATCACTAAAAAGTTGCTACTAAATAATAATGACTTTCCTTTGCCTGTGCAACAATAGGCAAACTAGCTAACTGTTCTAACTGATACATAAACAAAATTGTTTGTTGAATGTGAATGAAATTTGTTAATCAACATTGATTTCCAGACAAAACAGTCTGTCTATGTCAACCAAACATTGCTCAGTAAAACACATGGAAAATTGCTACAAATTTATATTAACTGTTTTGAGTAGGAATATAACTCAACAGGCCATCGATAATATCAACATTTCGGTAAAGCCTGACAATGTTTTATTTTGTTTACAATCACAATCATGCAGCCAAACTTAATCTTGCGGTTATACAATAAACATTCCTGAAATATTTCTGGATTCAACATTTAAAATAATAAAATATCCTAGTTGAAAGAAACCATCTCTCAACATCGATAAGTGCCATATTTCAGCTTGATAGTACACTCTCGGGAAGAAATATTTTTCTGATAGAGGAATGGTGCGAATCTTTAAATTATTACTACTTAATACACACTTTCATTGTTTCGAAGTAGTCATTATTTACGAGAATCTTCAGGCTGGGGAGGGTTTTGAATTCAGCAGGGAAGAGTGGGGCTGATGAATTAATTATTCATAGGTCATTATTGTAGTCACTCAATTGGAACCAGAGGTTATTAAAGAAACGTAATTCTAATTAAAACATTTCTATTAAAATTATAAGAAACATTATTATATTGAAATTAAGCTATTTGTGCCTTTTACTATTTTTTGTTTTGCAGTTTGAATTATGGACTGATATTTAGTGTTTTTTTATTGATAAGTATTTTATTTTTTATCTAGTTTTTTTATTATATATATTCTCTACGTACTTTCATAATGCCTTCTGTTATTTGAGGGTAGGTATTGTAATCAAATTTGTTTGATTTGAATTATTATAGGTTTAATAATAATAATAATATTTTATTTATATTGCGCACATTATCCTAAAGTTCTAAGGCGCCTCACAATAATAAATAATGAAATATAACATATATAATATTAGTTTAGTTTAGCTTAGTTTAGTTTAGTAATAGCTTCGTCTTCTGTAACTGGTTGTGAATCCATTCATAACATTATGTAAGGATGAATAAAAAGTAGCTTTTAGTTTAGTAAAATTCACAGTGACCCTTTCCACAAACATTCGACATAAACTTAAGTGTAATTTTACAGCAAATCATGTGGCGTGAGCGCATAAAATATCAGAGTAATAGCGATTACTTTCACCGAGAAGTCATTCCTCCGACGAATCAAATATCCATGTGCTCGTATGGGCCAGTCTACGCATGCGCTGTGACGACAGCGTTTTGCGAAAGAAGAAAAACAACACGAAAGACCATTTTAAAAAAGTCGTAATTTTGCTCTTCTGATGCCGAAGTCAGTGATAAAATCAATTAAAAGACAAATGTTGGCTTAATTGTATTTATATCACCAACTGTCCCGCCTTAGTGTAATGTTATATTATTTGCAGAACAAGTGAAGGAAACTGTCCGCAATCTAACGTTGTGCCATTATATTTATTAGACTTGGAAGCATCTTTGAATGTAATTGTAATATCACCTGCAGATACAATACTCCTTTCATTTATACCGTGAAACGATAGTGGTCCACGTACACAGGACTCTACGGTATACCGAACACCTGGGTCTAGTCTGACAGGTTCGTCAAGGATAACAGTAAATCCATAGTACAAGCCATCTATCTTCTGGTTCTCTGAAGTATATGATGAAGATACCGTAGAAACACATTCACGTTGATTGTTCTTGTAGATTTGAAGGTCAACTTTATATGTTCCATGTTCACTACCAAACAGTCGTACACCAATCAGATCAACAGCTTTGCTCACAGTGAAGTCTATAAAAAATTTGCTTCCATTTATATAGTTCCACGCATTAATAACACAATCAGAAAATCTTACATCAGATATCAATAAATCACCAGAATAAGACCTTTTCTTTTGATGAAACAATCCAGTTGTAGTAGGATTATGATTAAAAATAGAAAACAACTCTGTCAATTCATCTACGGTTAAAATCTTACTAGGAAGAACAACCTTGGCAAACTCATTTTGTGTCATGAGAGGGAATCGAATCAGTCGGATGACATCTTCTCCAAGAATGGCTCGCTTTGTTTCACCATTGCAAACTGATCCCTTTTTTTCAATCCTCTTTTTAACCCATTTATCCACAGCTTGGAAAAGATGCAGCTCATTGACTTTCAAGGTATCTCTCTTGAGTACTTGGCAGAGCAATTCTCGAGATATATCCAAAAACGCGTCAAATGATATGACTTGATCGGTTTTCTTGTCAACAATCTCCCAGAAGTGCTTTTGGAGGTTTTCGTCGCCTATTTTCAGCACTTGAGGCAAAATACTGAGCACATCTTCCGGTCCGACTTCATTCTGAATATATTTATTGCATTTCTCTTCCAAGAATGGCATCACGTACTTCTTGGCAAGGTAAAGAACTTCCATAATGTTATTTCCGGTTAGGTTGGCTTCTTCAGAATGTGCATAGCGAATAATTTCTTGTAGTCCTTCTTTGGTGCAGTCTTGTATGTCGATAGGTGACTTAGTCTCGGCTAGTTTACCGTAAAACATGGCTGCAAACACAGGACTACGGACGGCTAGTGGATACTTGTTGGTTGAAACGATGACTTTGTTTTCGCCATCGCCATCCACAACCAAGAACTCGACATCACAGAACAACGAATTATCGAACGCGTACTTCGAACTTTCTCTGAGAGTAGACAGTCTAGGTTGCCAGTCTGAAGACTCCATTGGATCTAAATTATCTTTAATTAGGAGAAGTGTTATACCGCTGTTGTTACGATGTATCCAATCAAGCATGAAACTATTCGTGGAAGAAGTATTTCAATCATGCAGGTGTTCCTTGCTAGCTTCCGAGAAGTTCCTGGTGCCCATTCAGCCGGACTCGAGATAACACGAAGAAATTAACTCAAATTCTACCAAAACTCTTAAAATATATTAACAAAGAAAACAAAAAACAAACAGAAAAACATACAAGAAACGTAATTCTAATCAAAATATTTCATCTATTGAAATCGAGGTTTTGAAATTATATGAAATGTTTGTATTGGAATTTGGCTACCTGTGGTTTTATTATAATTGTTTCCCCTTATTTTTTTTATTTATTCTTTATAGGCTCGGGGGTTAGATATTGTAATTCAAAGTGGTTTGATTTGCTACCCCCAAAAACAGGAGGTTATTGTGAAGGTAGAAAATACATTTTGATATGATATTATTCTACTAATGAAGTGAATCACAAATCACCAGCCACAACCTGGAATGGTAGGGTGGTCGTATTGGGCTTCCTGTAGCAAGTCACAAATAACGGTGGGGCTCCTGTGTTGATTTACATTTTACTATGGTGGAAATTATGTTGTGAATCACAACTACAGTGACTACCTGTGGTGGAGTTGCTATTGTAAATCATCACACTTATCAACTACAGTATGGTACGTTACTGTGGTGAATCGTTACTGACTTTGGTGGGATTCCTGTGGTAAACAGCCACTCACTATTTGTGGGGTTCCTGTGTTAAGTATCCACTCACTATTCTAAGCACTAAGAATAAAAGCGAGTATTTACATAACAATAGATATCCCATCATGCACCTTCTTGTATATATTAGCCCGTGTCCGTGTCTTTGTGTCACTCTCATCGACGACGCCGGCTAGCTAGTTGCGAGTACCCACCCACCCACCCTGGTACATGACGCGTTGCGAGTCCTTTCAGTCCCCGCACGCGAGTATTCCGCTGTCCACTCCCATGGATAGCTTCCCATTTTCATGCATTCCATATCTTAATATGAATGCTCGCGTGTATTGTTGGTGCGTGAATGTATTACTATTGGCCGGCAGTTCCTGTGGCAAGTCATAACTAATTATGGTGGGCTTCCTGTCATGAGCCGGTTGAACACTTTTTTTCAGACCAAATCGGCTAATACGCTGCTATGTACGTTTTTACAATTCAAAACCTCTCGGAAGAAAAAAAAAAACCGTTTGTTCCAAACTTTTTCCATGTCACTATACAATACAATACAATAAACTGTATTTATATAGGGTATCACATGACAGTACAAAAGGACTGATGACCCAGTGGCCCTCCTAATAATTAATAAATTGATAAATCTACAAAAATAAAATACTAACTGCTGACATTGAAATATCTAAAACAAAGAATAATATTGGAATTGATCCAAGACCTACATAGCAACGTGTTAGCCGATTTTTTCTATTATTATTGATACTGCCTGTGTAGATATCAAATTGATTGTATGTCAAATGAGCACAACAAACTTCAATTTCCACAGGGGTATTTTGAAGCATTACAAGACGTCTTACTCATTTTCTGAATTTTTTTTTAATATTTCAAACATACACTAGAATGTACACATGACTTGATGAACAAGTTATCCTGACATCCATAAAAAGTAAATAACAAAATGACAAAGGTTTACAATTTCAATATCTGTTCTGGCATGGGTGTCACCCAGTTGGATGTGTTATATACACTTTCACCAACTGTCCAGTCTTTGACTTTTTTCATGATCAGCTCTTCATCCCGTTCATTCTCTTCCAAACATGTTCAAAGCTTGAATTCTGTTGAATTAAAATATATCAGTAAATACAATTGTTCCATTATGAAAAGGAATACAGTGCTAATCACAAAACCGTGTGCACCTAAAAATATTTTAGAAATCGTTTTTTGTTCATTGAACAACTCGGAAACAACTATATCACCGCAAGAAGTTTGACTGATGTGTAGTTAAAGATGTTTTTGAGTTGTTCAACGAACAATAAACGATTTCTAAAATATTTCTGGGTGCCCACGGTTTTGTGATTCGCACTGTAAGGAAAGCAAAAAAGATCTGTCTCCCAGGAAAATTATCAGTCTGAAGACTCCATCATATCTAAATTATATTTAGGAGAAGTGTTAATTCGATTTCTTGGAAGAATATTTCAATCAGGCAGGTGTTCCTTGCCAGTTACCGAGTTGTTCCGAGTCTTTTTATTATTAATAATCGTAAATGATAAGTACTATGGGTACACATCTCTATCTTCATCTTTTCAAAATTAGATTTTATTAATATATCTTTACTGCTGCTTCAACTTGTTCGCATTTTAGAAAGTTTTCACATAGGGTTTACCTCTTTTTCAGGGTGCTTATTTAAATTGATTTATTTTTGCAGTGTATTGCATTGATTTTGCTCTTACTATTTTATTGTTTGTATGTTACTATTATCCTGAATAAACTACTATTGTATTGTATTAATGTATTTTTCCAGGTAATTGTAACCATTCAATTATTCTTAAAAAAGAATGCGAGAATGGACAATTGATAAAAACTGACATTTTATTTATACGTTCTTGCAAAATGTCACAAAACTTTTCCAACAATTTATAACACGAAGAAATTAACTCAAATTCTACCAAACATTTTCGCAGTTGACATTATGAAAGAACAAAAAAATAAATAAAGAAATAAAGAAACGTAATTCTAATTAAAATATTTCTATTTAAATTACCTATATGAAACATTTTTATTGAAATTGGGCTACCTGTGGTTTTACTATTATAATTTTTTCCAATATTGTTTTTGTTTGTTTTCAGTGCGCTGACCTTCACTTTTGTCCACAGAGCATTCGACATTTGAAGTGTTTGTGAATTTTGCTTTTATAAATATAAGTAGACTGATATTCAGTGTTTCTATTTACAAGTTTTTTTTTCTAGTTTTTTTATTTATTCTCTACTATCAACGATAAGTATACATTACCTTGAACGTAACATAAATGTAAAGTTCTAGTGCCCTTGGTTTATATCACTAAAAAGTTGCTACTAAATAATAATGACTTTCCTTTGCCTGTGCAACAATAGGCAAACTAGCTAACTGTTCTGACTGATACATAAACAAAATTGTTTGTTGAATGTGAATGAAATTTGTTAATCAACATTGATTTCCAGACAAAACAGTCTGTCTATGTCAACCAAACATTGCTCAGTAAAACACATGGAAAATTGCTACAAATTTATATTTACTGTTTTGAGTAGGAATATAACTCAACAGGCCATCGATATCAACATTTCGGTAAAGCCTGACAATGTTTTATTTTGTTTACAATCACAATCATGCAGCCAAACTTAATCTTGCGGTTATACAATAAACATTCCTGAAATATTTCTGGATTCAAAATTTAAAATAATAAAATATCCTAGCTGAAAGAAACCATCTCTCAACATCGATAAAGTGCCATATTTCAGCTTGATAGTACATTCTCGCGAAGAAACATTTTTCTGATAGAGGAATGGTGCGAGTCTTTAAATTATGTATAGGATAATAGATGAGCTCTGAGGCTTATTGAAAATAATGACCGATCGCGCAGCGCGAGGTCATTATTTGCAATAAGCCGAGGAGCGAGGCCATTATCCCATTTAATACACACTTACATTGTTTCGAAGTAGTCATTATTTACGAGAATCTTCAAGCTGGGGAGGGTTTTGTATTCAGCAGGAAGGAGTGGGGCTGATGAATTAATTATTCATAGGTCATTATTGTAGTCACTCAATTGGAACCAAAGGTTATTATTATTTGGAGCTAGAGGTTATTATTTTGATCCAGATCGAGATTTGAAAGATACTTTGATAGATATGAAACTTAGACTTGAGACTTAGATCTGAATTTAAAGTAAAGAAAAAATCAAATGACACCAACGAGATTCGAACCCGCAATCTCTGCCTTCGAATTCCTACACCTAACTCTGTACGCTATCTGACCAACCGATGTCAGTTTTGGTTTAAATAAAAACTAAATGTCTTTTTCTTGATACTATTCACAAAAGACATTGTTAGCATTGGTCCCATGGGACGGACAAGGAAAATAGTTTAGTTAATGGACCCTTTAGGAATAGTTAGTAAGTGGTTTTCCTTCGAAAACAATGAGAATGTGTATTAAATTAAATGGGATAATGGCCTCGCTCCTCGGCTTATTGCAAATAATGACCTCGCGCTGCGCGTTCGGGCATTATTTGCAATAAGCCGAGGAGCGAGGCCATTATCCTATACATATCGCAATATATCACCACCAAAGTTTCAGGACGATCTACATTTTGGTTTTACGTACTGTGACATTTTCAATTTGAATAAAAAATATTCACAAATGCCGTAGAGATCTACGATGAAATGATTAAACAATTGCATTATATAGAATCCCGAAAAAAACTTTGGAGCTTTATTCAATGAAATGATGATAATCTTCGCAGTAATCAATTATAATAAAAAAGTCTGAAACAAATTATGCCGTCTTTAGTATCTAACGTTTCTATAAACTGAACAGAAGTAAATGTCAAAGTTTGTGAGAAAATTAACTAAAGCTGAGACAAATGTTGGCCCATCCTTAGTGTAATGTTATACACCTCGTAGAACAAGTGAAGGAAACTGTCCCTGGTGAGATGAAGTAGCATTACTGGAATTGTAAGCATCTTTGTAAGTTATTGTAATATCACCTTCAAATACAATACTCTTTCCATTTTCCCCGTACCACGATTCTGGTCCACGTATTACAGCCTGTACGGTATACACAGGACCTGGGTATAGTCTGACAGGTTCGTCAAGGGTAACAGTAAATCCATAGTACAAGCCATCTATCTGCTGGTTCTCTGTAGTATATGATGAAGATACCGTAGAAATACATTTACGTAGAATGCCTTTGCAGACTTTAAGGTCAACATTATATGCTGCACCTTCACTACCAAACAATCGTACACCAACCAGATCAACAGCTTTGTTCACTTTGAAGTCTAAAGCATCTGTATTTCCATGTCTCCATCCTGTTGAAATAGCACCAAATCTTACATCTGATATCCATTGCTCACCGGCAGAATATGACCTTTTCGTTTGAAGGAACAATTCTGTTGTTGTAGTAATATGGCTAAAAATAGAATTCAATTCTGACGATTCATCTACGCTTAAAATCTTACTAGGAAGAACAACCTCGGCAAACTCCTTTTGTGTCATGAGAGGGAATCGAATCAGTCGGATGACCTCTTCACCAAGAATGGCTCGTTTGGTTTCACCATTGCAAACTAATCCCTTTTCTTCAATCTTCTTTGTAACCCATTTATCCACAGCTTGGAAAAGATGCCGCTCATTGACTTTCAAGGTATTTCTCTTGAGTACTTGGCAGAGCAATTCTCGAGATACATCCAAAAACGACTCAGATGATACGACTTGATCAGTTTTCTTCTCAACAATCTCCCAGAAGTGCTTTTGGAGGTTTTCGTTACCTATTTTCAGCACTTCAGGCAAAATACTGAACACATCTTCCGGTCCGACTTCATTCTGGATATATTTATTGCATTTCTCTTCCAAGAATGGCATCACGTACTTCTTGGCAAGATAAAGAACTTCCATAACGTTATTTCCAGTTAGGTTGGCTTCATCAGAATATGCATAACGAATAATTTCTTGTAGTCCTTCTTTGGTGCAGTTTTGTATGTCGATAGGTGACTTAGTCTCGGCTAGTTTACCGTAAAACATGGCTGCAAACACAGGACTACGGACACCTAGTGGATACTTGTTGGCTGAAACAGTGACTTTGTTTCCGCCATCGCCATCCACAACCAAGAACTCGACATCACAGAAAAACGAATTGTCGAACGCGTACTTAGAAGCTTCTCTGAGAGTAGACAGTCTAGGTTGCCAGTCTGAAGATTCCATTATATCTACTGAATTATCTTTAGGAGAAGTGTTCTTCTGCTGCTGTTACGATGTATGCAATTCGAAGGCATGAAACAATTCTTGGAAGAAATATCATGCAGTTGGTCCTTGCTAGTAACCTAGTTGGTCCGAGTGTATTTATTATTAAAGTGTTTTGAGTAGGATATAATTCAACAGGCCATCGATAATATCAACATTTCAGTAAAGCTTGACAATATTTTATTTTGTTTACAATTAGCCAAACTTCTTTCGGTTATACAATAAACATTCCTGAAAATTACCCTGAACGAAACCATCTCTCAACATCGATAAAGGGATCTCGATCGCGAAGAAAAATGTTTCTGACAGAGGAATGGTGCGAGTCTTTAAATTATAAAACCCGTGAAATAGAAATTGCTTGCTAAGGTGTAATAGTCAAATAGACTCAAAAGAAAAAATGGGATTAGAGACTGCTAAGGTGTATAAGTCTAATATCTGTTTCACGGGTGAAATTACTTCAGCTCTATCGATATATATATATATGTGTGTGTGTATGTGTGTGTGTGTGTGTGTGTAGAATAAAGTAGAAACCAATCCACCAACTTGTAACTATATAACTGTTTTATTGTACGTTTCGGCTATTCAGCCTTCTTCAGCAAACTGAATGATTTGCTCGCGCTACAATCTATAAAACACAACTGAAAACAACTGACGAAAATAACAAACAAATTTAAAACTACGAAACATCTAACGGAAAGCCTATAGAGCGTGCGTATGAGAAATGCACGCGCAAATAAACCTATAAGTTTTTTATTTGTGTTTCATAGATTGAGCTAAAACAAATATAAAATCACCAAATTTGACTGAAAAATTACATATTACAAAACTCAACTCATATAAACATCATGAAACTGAAAATTAATTAAAGTATATCAAGCTAAATATAACTATAATACTATAAATAATCATTTGTAATTGATCCTATTTATAGAATTATACTCTAATCTTTTATTAAGGCCAAAAGGTTGATACGTAAATAATTGGGTACACCAATAAGCTTCTCTGTTAAGTAGATTGCGTTCTATGTTATCTAAATTAGTTAACGACTCTATAACTAAAAATCGAAAATCAGACATTTTATGTGGTGAACTATTAAAATGAATTGCTACCTCGCAAGTAACTTTATTAGTTAGCATTGCGGATTTATGATTCCGAAATCTAACCTTAAATTCATTTTTAGTCGATCCAATTTATTGGAGACGACATTTTCGACATGAAACTAAATAAATTACATTTTTAGATCTACAATTTAGAGTTTGGTTAATAAAATAAAATCTATTTGTAGCAAAACTAGTGAATTTCTTGTCTGAATCTAAATAGTTTGTACAAAGATCACATTTACTGTTACACTTTGTACAACCTAGATTATCTACTTAATTGGAAAAATTAACATTATGTTTTAATTTCGAAGGAGCTAAGATTTCTTTTAAATTCTTCGGTCTTTTATATGCTGTTATGATTCTTTTATCCTTAAAAATATCTTTAAGCTCATCTGAACATTCTAAAAGATAATAGTTATTTTTTTAGAATTTGAGTAATATTTGGTAAAATATTATTCAAATATTATTAAAATATATATATACATATATATTAAATGTTGATGAAAGTTGTTTAATTAAATTATTGTAAAATCATTGTATTATTTGGCTCTACTGTGTGCAATTCATTTAAGACTTTTCCCTGTTCCTTTTTAAAATGAATTTAAACATATTTAGGGTCCCGCATAAAAAGTGAGAGTTTTGAAATGAGCGTAGTGCATGCTGTTTTTACGAATCCCTACCTTTCCTGGAATCCTTGAGATGAGAGTTTTTGGTTTTTATTTGTTGCTAATTATCTAACATAAACCATAGATAAACGTTAGGCGTCAATAATGAACAGTCCCTTAGTGTAATGTTATACACTTCGTAGAACAAGTGAAGGAAACTGTCCCCACTCTGATGTAGTACCATTACCAGACTTGACAGCATCTTTGTAAGTTATTGTAATATCACCCGTGACCTGCAGATACAATACCCTTTCCATTGTTCCCGTACCACGATTTTGGTCCACGCATTAGAGCCTCTACGGTATACACAACACCTGGGTCTAGTCTGACAGGTTCATCAAGGATAACAGTAAATCCATAGTACAAGCCATCTGCCTGCTCGTTCTCTGTAGTATATGATGAAGATACCGTAGAAACACATTTACGTTGATTGCTCTTGTAGATTTTAAGATCAACATTATATGATTTACCTTCACTACCAAACAATCGTACACCAACCAAATCAACAGCTTTGTTTACAGTGAAGTCTAAAGCATCGGAATTTCCACCATAGATCCACCAGCTTGCGTTCGGGTGAACATCACCAAATCTCACATCTGCTATCAATAGATGACCAGAATAAGACCTTTTCTTTTGAAGGAACAATCCAGTTGTAGGAATATGGCTAAAAATAGAAATCAATTCTGACAATTCATCTACGTTTAAAATCTTAGAAGGAATAACAGCTTCAGCAAACTCCTTTTGTGTCATGAGAGAGAATCGAATCAGTCGGATGACCTCTTCACCAATAATGGCTCGTTTGGTTTCACCATTGCAAACTAATCCCTTTTCTTCAATCCTCTTTGTAACCCATTTATGCACAGCTTGGAAAAGAAGCAGCTCGTTAACTTTCAAGGTGTTTCTCTTGAGTACTTGGCAGAGTAATTCTCGAGATACATCCAAAAACGACTCAGATGCTATGACTTGATCAGTTTTCTTGTCAACAATCTCCCAGAAGTGCTTTTGAAGGTTTTCGTCGCCTATTTTCTGCACTTGAGGCAAAATACTGAGCACATCTTCCGGTCCGACTTCATTCTGAACATATATATTGCATTTCTCTTCCAAGAATGGCATGACGTACTTCTTGGCAAGATAAAGAACTTCCATAACGTTACTTCCGGTTAGGTTGGCTTCTTCAGAATGTGCATAGCGAAGTAATTCTTGTAGTCCTTCTTTGGTGCAGTCTGGTATGTGGATAGGTGACTTAGTCTCGGTTAGCTTACCGTAAAACATGGCTGCAAACACAGGACTACGAACGGCTAGTGGATACTTGTTGGCTGAAACAGTGACTTTGTTTTCACCATCGCCATCGACAACCAAGAACTCGACATCACAGAACAACGAATTGTCGAACGCGTACTTTGAACCTTCTCTGAGAGTAGACAGTCTAGGTTGCCAGTCTGAAGACTGCATTGTATCTAAATTATCTTTAGGAATGCAGAAATGTTATTTTGCTGCTGTTATATGCCGTGAGAGAGAATGATTCTTGGAAGAAATAGTTGTCAGGCATTCCTTGCTAGGTCATCGATCGAGAGACTGGAGGACATTGAACAGGTAGCCCAAGCTTACGTTCCTTACAAGTTACCAACACGAAGAAATTAACTAAAAAAACAAAAACAACAAATTATTATTATTATTATTATTATTATTATTATTATTATTATTATTATTATTATTATTATTATTATTATTATTATTATTATTATTATTATTATTATTATTACAAGCTTATACCGCAAAGGCTAATATAGAGGTTTGCTTCATCATCAAAACTCTTTACACTCAAAACTCTCGTTAACGACCACTCTGAGATCAATGCAAATAGAGCTGGTCCTTTTAAAAAAGACATTTTACACAGTTTGTGTTGATTTGTTTTGTGTTAATTTGCTTTGGATAAGGAGATTTGCAAAAGAATGTTCCAAAACTTCTTTTCAATTAAATCTTGAAGAATTATCAACTTTAAACCATGAGGAAAAAATAGAATAACTAAATTAGTAAATACATTACTAAAATGTATATTTTTTTATTAATTGCTTTTGTTTACTAATTTATCGTGAGCATGCGGTCTCTAAATAAAAATATTCTTAATATGGCCTTTTCAAGTTCTATTAAATCAGTTGGAAGATTAAAAGCGATTTTGAAAAAAAATCCCGAGCAAACGTACAAATATTGCGTGACATTAAAAAGTTAGCATAAGATCGAGGTTGATTAAAAACGCCCCCCAAACATGAAGTCCGTCACATGGGTACATTTGTAAATAAACATGGCGATCAACGGTTTCCTTCTGACCGGAAATGGGTCAAAAGAGCTGGAGTTACACTTACAAACGACATACAGAGCTAATAGATGACTATGGGAATGTGTTTACATATTGATAAAGGAGGTTAGTCATAACATATGCATTCAAATGTTCAAAATATGTCTACGAACTACTAAAACTGTAAAGTCGATTCATGTACAGCCTGTTCGCATTGATAAACATTTCATATTAAACTGTATTTCTGCTGCACAATTGCACCAAAACAAACTTTTGTTTTGTATATATGTCAGTAGTTTCATTCCAGTAAGAAATTAGTTATCCGGTCTTTTGTTCTAATTTCGTTGTTTCTGCTCAAGTAGTATAAAGAGTGTATTTTTGTATAGTTTAATCGTGCACCGTTTAAAACCATCACAGAGCTATGACTTTTTGTAAATATATTCACTTTCCTTTGTATTTTTGGAAGTCATAAAATTAATGAATGTAATTTTGTATTTTATTGTAGCAACCTTGCCGAATTGTTGTATACCGATTGCAATTCTAAGCTCGAGTTTGAGACGTTATTAAGGACGGGGCCTACTATTGCCACTGCGCAGGCTACTGCGCATCTACATAGTTTCCATTTTAACGCGCTATCTTACCTCAAAAGATGACAAAATACAAATAAAAAACCATCTAACGATGGTAGACGCGACGGTAGCGGATTTTTATAAAAACAGTCACACAATGCACTTATGATGACGAATTTCTTTACTTAGTAGGGAGGGGACCGGAAAGAAATTGTCTTATGATGATCTTCGGCGGCAAAGTTTACCACGCGATAACTTTTTAAAACGCCCGGTAACCCCAATGTTTTACAACTGCAATTATTAAGAACATGTTAAACAATGGTTTTGATGTAAAATTTCGGAAAAAAAAACTGATCCTGTTTAATTAGTTAAGAGTGAACCATGGGGTATTTAGTAACTTTCACAGTTGTTTTTATTTATCTTTTTGTTGTTTTTAATTATTTCCATATATCGATACATTTTTATATCTCTGAACGATATGAAATTTAGTAACTTTGTTTATATTTATATTTATTTTCCTTTTTAAAACATTTTTATTAATTATATGGATTTAGCTTAGATTTCATTCCATGTACTGTATATAGAATTTTATCAATCATATTTTTTTTTCCCTTCTAAAATTGTAAAGCGGTGTTGAGCTTTTGTAATTGTCGCTATATAAAATAAAGTTATTATTATTATTATTATGATTATTATTATTTTGGAATGAAAAATCGACAAAATTTCGAATTTTCTGAACCTCGTAAAATACAAGTCGCGATGCTAAAAAAATCATATTTCACTACTAACTTTTGAAAATACGTTACAAAATATATATTCCTATTAGAAAATTACTTGTTAATTGTTTACCGCTATCAAAGAGATAATTCAATGAAAATCCTTTGAAAAAAAACATTATTTGTCGATGCCGGTAAAATCGTGACGTCAGCCATATTTAAGACTCATTATTTCTCTTAACTGCCCGGTGACCCCACCTTTTTTAGACAGATTTGTAGAACCCTCTGAAGGGTTAAAACAACTCACATAGTTATTTGAAGAATACATTACTTTTTAATTAGTAGGCCCCGTCCTTAAATCTTTCACAATTACACTAAATGTTGAAGCTGTACATCATATGTATGATTTACTCTTTTAACAGCCATCTTACATCAATTGCAACTGCATGATGGGCATCATTAAGCCTGAATGCAGGGATTCCACTTTCTAAAAGAAATTAGCCGGGTGATTTCATATGTGAATAAAGCTAGCGTGAGAGATCTTTGGGAATCAGCAATTTGATAAAATATCTCTCCTACTAAGCCATATTTGGAAGTTATGAATTTGAACTCAGCATCCAAAATTACATAGGAATAGTCAGTTTTCTAAGTTCTAGATATGTGGCAATATTTAAACATTAATTAATTAATGACTGTATTATATCTATATTAGCCTTATAGAATAAAGGAGCATTTAATTTAATATATAACAGACAACATATTGAAGATTAAGTACTTATTGACTGAGTGGGAGGGCCGTACGGGAAAATATTTGGCTCGCGGTCATGACGTACGGAACGAGCACAGCGAGGTCCGTACAAATGACCAAGAGCCAAATATTTTCCCGTACGGCCCGACCTAACTCAGTCAATAAGTTTTTTATTATATGACCCGTATTTTGGCCGGTGCGCGCCATTTTTGTTGTGATGTTTCGAGTAGCGGGTCCGTACGTGTTTGTACGGACCAGGTGAAAAAAGCCGTACGGACCCCATCACGTGACTTTTTCCGAAGGTTTTCTTAAGAGCGCGCGCCGGGCAAAATACGGGTCATATGATAAATCAGAATTTTTGCTTGATTTCCTGATTCCTTAGCATGAGTCGGTCACAAATATGAGTCGCGGGTATTGAAAATGTTTTTGATGGATGGTGTTAAGGGGTATTTTAAGGTAATTCGTCCCCATTCCCCCTCCTAAAAAGGACGTGTTTTTTTTAAAAAGCATCTTACAGGAGTCACAGGGAGATAGTTTCTTTGCCAAAGTATAGTTAGTCAACAAATCTATTGGGTCTACATGTTTTGGTCAAAATGTCGCTTGGGCATGATGCGAGCAAAGCTCGAAGAAAATTAGAAATTGAAATTAACCCCCCTGAAATTCATTTTGAGGAGTAATAACACACAAATTTGAACTCAGCATCCAAAATTACATAGGAATAGTCAGTTTTCTAAGTTCTAGATATGTGGCAATATTTAAACATTAATTAATTAATGACTGTATTATATCTATATTAGCCTTATAGAATAAAGAAGCATTTAATTTAATAACAGGCAACATATTGAAGATATCAGAATTTTTGCTTGATTTCCTGATTCCTTAGCATGAGTCGGTCACAAATATGAGTCGCGGGTAGTGAAAATGTTTTTGATGGATGGTGTTAAGGGGTATTTTAAGGTAATTCGTCCCCATTCCCCCTCCTAAAAAGGACATTTTTTTTAAAAAGCATCTTACAGGAGTCACAGGGAGATAGTTTCTTTGCCAAAGTATAGTTAGTCAACAAATCTATTGGGTCTACATGTTTTGGTCAAAATGTCGCTTGGGCATGATGCGAGCAAAGCTCGAAGAAAATTAGAAATTGAAATTAACCCCCCTGAAATTCATTTTGAGGAGTAATAACGCACAAATTTGAACTCAGCATCCAAAATTACATAGGAATAGTCAGTTTTCTAAGTTCTAGATATGTGGCAATATTTAAACATTAATTAATTAATGACTGTATTATATCTATATTAGCCTTATAGAATTATTATTATGATTATGATTATGATTTCCTTTATTTCACAAACAATCATTTACAATAAATGTTGTTGGTAGCTTATTTCAGCCGAAGATCTAAGCCGATCCTGAGAGCTGAAGCACGTTTCTTAATATGTGAGCTGTCCCTAGAAGTACAGATTTCTGAATGTCTATGATGCTGATCTTTTCTAAATCTAGCCTATTCAAGTGGTTTTTGAATTGCTTTGAAATGGCCCCTAACGAACCTATAACAATTGGTATTGTCATTGTTTTCTTTTTCCAAAGCCTTTCTAACTCTATTCTTAGATCTTGGTACTTGTCGATCTTCTCCTTTTCTTTCTCATTAACCCTGTGGTCCGCTGGGACAGCAATATCAATTATGACTTTTCTTTCGTATGCTTGTGTAGATGTCTTTTTCTTCGATATTCCTATTTCCTCTACTGGTGTCGTCATTGTAGATTTTAGTGCTTCCGTTACTGCAGGTATCCATTCCGCTTTTAGGTTTGTTTCACTTTCCGTCTCCCATATCGGTCTCCAAAAGTCGTTAAAGTCGTTTGCTGTCAGGTTAGGTGTGTCGTCTGTAGTTGTTTGTTGTGGTATTTTGTCAGTGTATGTTGGTCTTTCGTTGTTTTGATCACGTTTTATTATGTTCTTACAGTGGTCGTAGAATTTGCCTTCGTTGCGGTCAAATTGCTTATTTGACTTTCTGCGGTTGTGTGATAGTAGCTTTTTCTTTCTTTCAATTTTCTTAACTCTTAACTGGTTGATCTTTTTCTCTTTAAGTTCTTGGAGTCGTTGTTTTGTTAGTTTGTTCTTTACTTCAAATCTCATCCATCTCCTGTTCTTTCGTAGTTTTGTTGTTAGTTTTCCGTTTGTCGTTATTCTCCGTATTTCTTCGGTTATTTGTGATGTTTGTTTGCGAAGTTGAGTGATTTTATTCTCAATAATGCGCTGCCATTTTGGTCTTTGATCAATTGTTGTGTTCGGTTTTGTCTCGGTCTTATTTCCGGTATACTTTTTCCAAGCAGCAGCGGTTGCATAAATTACACAATTAATTTCCCATAGGTATTGAGTTGGGTTGGCTTCCGGTTGCGCTGTCACGAGAGCTTGGGCGATTTCATTTAGCATTTGTATATCTTCTTTATTTGGATGGCATTTAGTAATTGTTGTCTGCTCTCGTTTTGTAAACTCTTTGGTGTCGTCTTTGATTTTCAGATATATGTTGTTTGCGAGTTTAGATAGATCATTGTATTTCGGACTAGTATTTGGCCGTGGTGTAGCGTCTGGTGTTTGTTCTTGTTGTGTTTGTTTTCGTTGGTATTCCCTGGTGGGGCGTTGACTACATTCCTTGTCTTTTGAATCCTCTGCGTTCTTTTGTTGTAGCATTTCTTTACCGATGGCGTTTGTACAAGTCTTCGATGTTTTCATTAGATTTGCATATTGATCACGTAGATTTTGTGGTGTTTTTTGTAGGTTAGTATATCCTTTCTCGTCAAAAATTCGTCTCGTGAGTTCCATAATTCCGGTTTTCCTTCCATTATCTTTCTTGGGGCAGTCCTCTGAGTTATATAAATGTTCAGCTTCTGTTCGTTTAGCGTTTCGCAGATCTTTTAGCGGGAGCGTCAAGACTTGCGTCCGTACGCTTCGACGGTCACATTATTATTATTATTATTATTATTATTATTATTATTATTATTATTATTATTATTATTATTATTATTATTATTATTATTATTATTATTATTATTATTATTATTATTATTATTATTATTATTATTATTATAAATTATTATTATTATTGTAAATTTTTTAGAGAGTTTTATATATTTTTATATTAATATTATATTATTATTAAAGTGATTATTATTATTATTATTATTATTATTATTATTATTATTATTAATATTATTATTATTATTATTATTATTATTATTATTATTATTATTATTATTATTATTATTATTATTATTATTATTATTATTATTATTGTTATTATTATTATTTTTGGAGAGCGTTTTTTTCAGTTCGCTGATCTCTTCTTTTGTCCACAGACAATTGGGTTTCCTGTAGAATGACGTTTTCTATCAAGAACATCCCTCCCCCACTTTGGGCTCCCTGTGTAAATATGTCACGATCTACCGCACCTTTCACATAACCTAAATGTTTTTTTGTATTATAAAAATATAATAGCTATATCCCCAAAACAGAAGGTTAATTATTGTGAAAGTAGAGAGTACCTTTTGATATGATATTATTCTAGTACTATTTCCTGGGGTTCCTGTGGTAAACTGATTACTAACTTGGGTGGGACTCCAGTTACCCAGTGTAGACTCCAGTCGTTCAAGTGGCAAATCACCAGTTACAATGGCAAGGTGGCTGTGATGGGCTTCCTGTGGCAACTCACAACTAACGATATGATGGTGCTACTATGGTGGGGTTCCTTTGTGGGGGCGTAGCGTCAATAGGCCCTTTTAGTTCTGTATGCAAATTGCACATTTCAGACCACATAACATTCCCTTGAGAGTTGTTCTTTTATGTCAGGTATGAAAATATTTATGCATAACAAATGATTCAATCCAAAGGGAATGAACACATGGTTTGAAGTGGGTAAATAAACATTGAAGCTGAATGGGTCTATTACGGTCCAATTACGCACACACGCACGTGCGTACTTGAGGCGGGAAATTTTCAAATGTTTGTTTTTTTGATCGTTTTCCTTATATTTCTGTATTCAAAATCAAAAAATCTCAATAATACGAATGTTGCTTTCTACCCAGGAATCTATTTCGCAATTCGAAGACTTTATTGACATACCCTGTTTGGGCGAGTGCTACCTAGCGCAGTTTTATCTCGATGAAAAGGCTCAAGACCCCACTGCGCAACACAATGACCAATGAACGACTGTCATCCTTGGCAATTTTGCATATCCATGAGAAAAAAAGATGTAAATATCGAAAATCTTACTACTAGCTAGTTTGCTGAAAATTACTGTAAGGATAGCCTGCGTAGCAAGCGTTTCTTTGGGGAGGGGGGGGGGGACGAGAGAAAGTTGTTTTTTTTAGCTGTTTTGGGATAGCTGTGTTGCCGATATGGCCGCACGAAACCTAAGACGAGTGCAAAAAATCAAGTTAGGGGAGGGGGAGAGGAGGGAAGGAAACGCGTTTCCTCCGCTCTTCCCCCCTCCCCCTCCCCCTCCCCCACCCTCGTTTTTTTTCACTCGTCTTAGGTTTCGCGCGGCCATATCGGTAACACAGCTATCCCAAAACAGCCAAAAACCAACTTTTTCAACTTTCTTTTTTTTTACACGCTTGCTACGCAGGCTATGTAAGGAAAGCAAAAAAGATCTGTCTCCCAGGAAATTAAAATTATCAGTCTGAAGACTCCATCATATCTAAATTATATTTAGGAGAAGTGTTATTGACTGCTGCTGTTACAATGTACGCAATTGGATTTCTTGGAAGAATATTTCAATCAGGCAGGTGTTCCTTGCTAGTTACCGAGTTGTTCCGAGTCTTTTTATTATTAATAATCGTAAACGATAAGAACTATGGCCGGTATATATCTCTATCTTCATCTTTTCAAAATTAGATTTTATGTAATATATCAAACACAAGAAAGAGCTAGTGTTTCATCAGGTTTTCAAACATCGAAAATGGGTTATAAAAACGAGGCGCAGCCGAGTTTTTTTGGGCCCAATGCTTCGGTGTTTGAGAACCTGATGAATCACTATTTCGAATGTTGGATATTACTTCTCAAATTATTGGATAATTATTGGAGAAATTCAAAGCGAAGTTGGCTTAATTTTATGCAAGTGTTTCATCAGATTTCATACTCCTTCACGCTAGTGATTTTACTTTGTTTTCTCTTCATTAATTATTCATGAGTTTTAGAATAATATATTTATACTGCTGCTTCAACTTGTTCGCATTTTAGAAAGTTTTCACATAGGGTTTACCTCTTTTTCAGGGTGCTTATTTAATTTGATTTATTTTTTATGTGTATTGCATTGATTTTGCTCTTACTATTTTATTGTTTGTATGTTACTATTATTTGCGTTCTGAATAAACTACTATTGTATTGTTCTATTCCAGGTAATTGTAACCATTCAATTATTCTTAAAAAAGAATGCGAGAATGGACAATTGATAAAAACTGACATTTTATTTATACGTTCTTGCAAAATGTCACAAAACTTTTCCAACAAATTATAACACGAAGAAATTAACTCAAATTCTACCAAACATTTTCGCAGTTGACATTATCAAAGAACAAAAAAAAATAAATAAAGAAATAAAGAAACGTAATTCTAATTAAAATATTTCTATTTAAATTATATGAAACATTTTTATTGAAATTGGGCTACCTGTGGTTTTACTTTTATAATTTTTGTCAATGTTTTTTTTTGTTTGTTTTCAGTGCGCTGATCTCCAATTTTGTCCACAGAGTATTCACCATTTGAAGTGTTTTTGAATTTTGCTTTTATAAATATAAGTAGACTGATATTCAGTGTTTCTATTTACAAGTTTTTTTTATCTAGTTTTTTTATTTATTCTCTACTATCAACGATAAGTATACATTACCTTGAACGTAACATAAATGTAAAGTTCTAGTGCCCTTGGTTTATATCACTAAAAAGTTGCTACTAAATAATAATGACTTTCCTTTGCCTGTGCAACAATAGGCAAACTAGCTAACTGTTCTGACTGATACATAAACAAAATTGTTTGTTGAATGTGAATGAAATTTGTTAATCAACATTGATTTCCAGACAAAACAGTCTGTCTATGTCAACCAAACATTGCCCAGTAAAACACATGGAAAATTGCTACAAATTTATATTAACTGTTTTGAGTAGGAATATAACTCGACAGGCCATCGATATCAACATTTCGGTAAAGCCTGACAATGTTTTATTTTGTTTACAATCACAATCATGCAGCCAAACTTAATCTTGCGGTTATACAATAAACATTCCTGAAATATTTCTGGATTCAACATTTAAAATAATAAAATATCCTAGCTGAAAGAAACCATCTCTCAACATCGATTAAGTGCCATATTCCAGCTTGATAGTACATTCTCGCGAAGAAACATTTTTCTGATAGAGGAATGGTGCGAGTCTTTAAATTATGTATAGGATAATAGATGAGCTCCGAGGCTTATTGAAAATAATGACCGATCGCGCAGCGCGAGGTCATTATTTGCAATAAGCCGAGGAGCGAGGCCATTATCCCATTTAATACACACTTACATTGTTTCGAAGTAGTCATTATTTACGAGAATCTTCAAGCTGGGGAGGGTTTTGTATTCAGCAGGGAAGAGTGGGCTGATGAATTAATTATTCATAGGTCATTATTGTAGTCACTCAATTGGAACCAAAGGTTATTATTATTTGGAGCTAGAGGTTATTATTTTGATCCAGATCGAGGTTTGAAAGATACTTTGATAGATATTAAGGTGGCCCGGTAGTATTGACTTTGCATGATAAACATAATTTTGTAACGCATTATTTTGCATCTAAACTTTGTCCGATTTCTACGAAATTTACACATATAGATCTCAAAACTTTGAAGTTTGAGCTAGTCATATTTTAAGTGCGATTTGTGGAAACTATAAAGAGAAATAATGTTTTTTTTAAAAAACACACGCTTTACTTAAATTGTCAATAAATCAAAACTTAGAAGATGAATTTCTTTCTTTTTTTGAGAGAATGTTATTTGGTTATATGGAAACATATTGTAGCAGTTTTATTCAAATATTGACCTTGGAAGTTTTTTTACAAACGTTTTTAAATTTTTGCGCGCAAAATTAATATAAAAATTCCATTGCTCAAATCTCAATAAGAATTAAAACATAGTTACAAATTTACCTGTAGAAAGAAAGACCAATACCTCTTGTAACTTCTAATCACAAAATAGCGACTTTGAAGCCAACATTGCTAGCTCTGATTTCTTGAAGAGCTTGTCGACATATTGTTGTTCACTGCGTAGTGCATTTCGAAAATATATCTACTCTATTTCTTCAATTGTTGACCTTGATTTTTCTATATAGCGTAGATACATGCTTGAGAGTCATAACTGTGAAATGTGGTCTTTTGTGCTGTTCTAAAAATGACAAAATTAGCGGCCAACGTACAGCAACCACGTTGCGCGTTCATTATACCTCGTTTGACTTCCAAGGAAAACCCTTCGCGTTATGTTTATCTACATCAACTTCACAACTCATAATCCGTGAACACAGTCTGCACGAGGAATGTCTTTTTTGCGAATAGAAATAGAAAATAAGACGCAGTGTTTACGCCTGAATTGTCTCTGTATTTGCATAAAAAGACATTCCTCGTGCAGATCCGGTGTTCACGGATTATGAGGTTGTGAAGTTGATGTAAATAAACATAACGCGAATGGTTTTCCTTGGAAGTCAAACGAGGTATAATGAACGCGCAACGTGGTTGCTGTACGTTGGCCGCTAATTTTGTCATTTTTAGAACAGCACAGAAGACCACATTTCACAGTTATGACTCTCAAGCATGTATCTATGCTATATAGAAAAATCAAGGTCAACATTGAAGAAATAGAGTAGATATATTTTCGAAATACTCACTACGCAGTGAACAACAATATGTCGACAAGCTCTTCAAGAAATCAGAGCTAGCAATGTTGGCTTCAAAGTCGCTATTTTGTGATTAGAAGTTACAAGAGGTATTGGTCTTTCTTTCTACAGGTAAATTTGTAACTATGTTTTAATTCTTATTGAGATTTGAGCAATGGAATTTTTATATTAATTTGGCGCGCAAAAATTTAAAAACGTTTGTAAAAAAACTTCCAAGGTCAATATTTGAATAAAACTGCTACAATATGTTTCCATATAACCAAATAACATTCTCTCAAAAAAAGAAAGAAATTCATCTTCTAAGTTTTGATTTATTGACAATTTAAGTAAAGCGTGTGCTTTTTAAAAAAACATTATTTCTCTTTATAGTTTCCACAAATCGCACTTAACATATGACTAGCTCAAACTTCAAAGTTTTGAGATCTATATGTGTAAATTTCGTAGAAATCGGACAAAGTTTAGATGCAAAATAATGCGTTACAAAATTATGTTTATCATGCAAAGTCAATACTACCGGGCCACCTTAAACTTAGACTTGAGACTTAGATCTGAATTTAAAGTAAAGAAAAAATCAAATGACACCAACGAGATTCGAACCCGCAATCTCTGCCTTCGAATTCCTACACCTAACGCTGTATGCTATCTGACCAACCGATGTCAGTTTTGGTTTAAATAAAAACGAAATGTCTTTTTCTTGATACTTGTAACAAAAAACATTGTTAGCATTGGTCCCATGGGACGGACAAGAAAAATAGTTTAGTTAATGGATCCTTTGGGAATTGTTAGTAAGTGGTTTTCCTTCGAAAACAATGAGAATGTGTATTAAATGCGCGCTCGGTCATTATTTGTTTTCAATAAACCTCGGAGCTCATCCATTATCCTATACATATCGCAATATATCACCACCAAAGTTTCAGGACGATCTACATTTTGGTTTTACGTACAGTGACATTTTCAATTTGAATAAAAAAATATTCACAAATGCCGTAGAGATCTACGATGAAATGATTAAGCAATTGCATTATATAGAATCCCGAAAAAAACTTTGGAACTTTATTCAATGAAATGATGATAATCTTCGCAATAATCAATTATAATAAAAAAGTCTGAAACAAATTATGCCGTCTTTAGTATCTAACGTTTCTATAAACTGAACAGAAGTAAATGTCAAAGTTTGTGAGAAAATTAACTAAAGCTGAGACAAATGTTGGCCCGTCCTTAGTGTAATGCTATACACCTCGTAGAACAAGTGAAGGAAACTGTCCCTGGTGAGATGAAGTAGCATTACTGGAATTGTAAGCATCTTTGTAAGTTATTGTATTATCACCTTCAAATACAATACTCTTTCCATTTTCCCCGTACCACGATTCTGGTCCACGTATTACAGCCTGTACGGTATACACAGGACCTGGGTATAGTCTGACAGGTTCGTCAAGGGTAACAGTAAATCCATAGTACAAGCCATCTATCTGCTGGTTCTCTGTAGTATATGATGAAGCTACTGAGCACATCTTCCGGTCCGACTTCATTCTGGATATATTTATTGCCTTTCTCTTCCAAGAATGGCATCACGTACTAATTCTTGGCAAGATAATAAAGAACTTCCATAACGTTATTTCCAGTTAGGTTGGCTTCATCAGAATATGCATAGCGAATAATTTCTTGTAGTCCTTCTTTGGTGCAGTCTTGTATGTCGATAGGTGACTTAGTCTCGGCTAGTTTACCGTAAAACATGGCTGCAAACACAGGACTACGGACACCTAGTGGATACTTGTTGGCTGAAACAGTGACTTTGTTACCATCGCTATCCACAACCAAGAACTTGACATCACAGAACAACGAATTGTCGAACGCATACTTAGAAGCTTCTCTGAGAGTGGACAGTCTAGATTGCCAGTCTGAAGACTCCATTGTATCTAAATTATCTTTGGGAGAAGTGTTATTCTGCTGCTGTTACGATGTATGCAATTCGAAGGCATGAAACTATTCTTGGAAAAAATATTTCAATCATGCAAGTGTTCCTTGCTAGCTACCATGGTACCTATTCAGACTCTGGGCTCGAGATTAAGCTTCTCGCAATTTAATTGTTTATCTTTCTCAGCAAAAAAATAAAAAAGGCGAGAATGAACAAGGATGTCAATGACATTAAATTAATTGATACGTTGTTACGAAATCTCTTTAAATTGTTCCAATAATTTATACCACAAATAAATGAACTCACATTGAACCAAAACTCGTCACAGACGTCATCACCAAAGAACAAAACAAAAACAAAACAAAACAAAACAAAAAAGAAAGAAAGAAAGAAACGTAATTCTAATTAAAACATTTCTATTAAAATTATAAGAAACATTATTATATTGAAATTAAGCTATTTGTGCCTTTTACTGTTTTTTGTTTTGCAGTGTGTATTATGGACTGATATTTAGTTTTTTTTTGTTTATAAGTAGTTTACTTTTTATCTAGTTCTTTTTTTATTATATATATTCTCTACTTTCATAATGCCTTCTGTTTTTTGAGGGTAGGTATTGTAATCAAATTTGTTTGATTTGAATTATTATAATAATATTTTATTTATATTGCGCACATTATCCTAAAGTTCTAAGGCGCCTCACAATAATAAATAATGAAATATCACATATAAAATATTAGTTTAGTTTAGCTTAGTTTAGTTTAGTAATAGCTTCGTCTTCTGTAACTGGTTGTGAATCCATTCATAACATTATGTAAGGATGAATAAAAAGTAGCTTGTAAAATTCACAGTGACACTTTCCACAAACATTCGACATAAACTTAAGTGTAATTTTACAGCAAATCATGTGGCGTGAGCGCATAAAATATGAGAGTAATAGCGATTACTTTCACCGAGAAGTCATTCCTCCGACGAATCAAATATCCATGTGCTCGTGTGGGCCAGTCTACGCATGGGCTGTGACGGCAGCGTTTTGCGAAAGAAGAAAAACAACACGAAAGCCCATTTTAAAAAAGTCGTAATTTTGCTCTTCTGATGTCGAAGTCAGTGAGAAAATCAATTAAAAGACAAATGTTGGCTTAATTGTATTTATATCACCAGCTGTCCCGCCTTAGTGTAATGTTATATTATTTGCAGAACAAGTGAAGGAAACTGTCCGCAATCTAACGTTGTGCCATTATATTTATTAGACTTGGAAGCATCTTTGAATGTAATTGTAATATCACCTGCCAATACAATACTCCTTCCGTTTATACCGTGAAACGATAGTGGTCCACGTAAACAGGCCTCTACGGTATACACAACACCTGGGTTTAGTCTGACAGGTTCGTCAAGGGTAACAGTAAATCCATAGTACAAGCCATCTATCTTCTGGTTCTCTGGAGTATATGATGAAGATACCGTAGAAACACATTCACGTTGATTGCTCTTGTAGATTTGAAGGTCAACTTTATATGTTCCATGTTCACTACCAAACAATCGTACACCAACCAGATCAACAGCTTTGCTCACAGTGAAGTCTATAAAAGAATCTGTGCTTCCATTTATATAGTTCCACGCATTAATAACACAATCAGAAAATCTTACATCAGATACCAATAAATCACCAGAATAAGACCTTTTCTTTTGATGAAACAATCCAGTTGTTGTAGTATTATGATTAAAAATAGAAAACAACTCTGTCAATTCATCTACGATTAAAATCTTGCAAGGAAGAACAATCTCGGCAAACTCATTTTGTGTCATGAGAGGGAATCGAATCAGTCGGATGACATCTTCTCCAAGAATGGCTCGCTTTGTTTCACCATTGCAAACTGATCCCTTTTTTTCAATCTTCTTTTTAACCCATTTATCCACAGCTTGGAAAAGATGCAGCTCATTGACTTTCAAGGTATCTCTCTTGAGTACTTGGCAGAGCAATTCTCGAGATATATCCAAAAACGACTCAGATGATATGACTTGATCGGTTTTCTTGTCAACAATCTCCCAGAAGTGCTTTTGGAGGTTTTCGTCGCCTATTTTCAGCACTTGAGGCAAAATACTGAGCACATCTTCCGGTCCGACTTCATTCTGGATAAATTTATTGCATTTCTCTTCCAAGAATGGCATCACGTACTTCTTGGCAAGGTAAAGAACTTCCATAATGTTATTTCCGGTTAGGTTGGCTTCTTCAGAATGTGCATAGCGAATAATTTCTTGTAGTCCTTCTTTGGTGCAGTCTTGTATGTCGATAGGTGACTTAGTCTCGGCTAGTTTACCGTAAAACATGGCTGCAAACACAGGACTACGGACGGCTAGTGGATACTTGTTGGTTGAAACGATGACTTTGTTTTCGCCATCGCCATCCACAACCAAGAACTCGACATCACAGAACAACGAATTGTCGAACGCGTACTTCGAACTTTCTCTGAGAGTAGACAGTCTAGGTTGCCAGTCTGAAGACTCCATTGGATCTAAATTATCTTTAGGAGAAGTGTTATACCGCTGCTGTTTCGATGTATCCAATTGTAAAGGGACGAAATATCGATTATTCAAGATGCATTGTCAATCAACAATTTGATATATCTTTTAACTAAAGACAAGGTCACAATTAGACCTTGGTTAGCCTTGGAACGTGACTTACAAAATAGAACCTTTTGTTGTCCGCATATTCGTATGGGATACATCTAGAATATCAGATAAGGACAAGCCGCTTCTTGTCCTTACAAGTCATCCACGCCCTATCAGTTGTTCACTCGTTCTGAACTACCTTACACCCATTCTTCTATTTTGTAGTCACGATTCAATAGTCAATATCTTATACTATATGTATCTCTTTAAGATTGGGATTTAGGTTTTTGGTTTATTGCATATTTCAGAAAAGATTCATTTTGCATTACGCAAATAATTTTTAAATTATTACTTAAAAGTAATTATTTGGATAACCAACAATCCTTTTAAGTCAACCAATAAGAATCTAGCATAGAGTCTTATCAAGATTTGTAATGTAAAACTAATGCATTCTTGTTGTCCACGATAACTAGTCTAGCTTTAGTACAGTGTAGTTAGTTGAGAGTACAGTATCGTGTGGGTTACAAGTACCTCCTTTGTGAAGTTATGCTTTGTTAATTAAACACCAAAGATCCCCAAAAGCTAGTCCTCTTACAGTGGTGAAAGAACCCGAGTCTGAAGGTAAGCTGGAACATTTTATTGCGCTTCAGCCAATTACTATAACACCAATGTGCATGTCATAATTTTAACATTAATTTAGATTTAGTTAATTATTAGATTTAGTTAGATTTAGTTAGATTTATTTTTCGTAGCAAAAAGACCGCGCAGCCTACTACACAAAAACGCACAAAGGCCACTACGCCTAGTACACAAACACACACAACGACCACTACGCCTAGTACACAAACACGCACAACGACCACTACGCCTACTACACAAACACGCAAAATGGTTACAGTAGACGACATGAAAACTCTTAGTGACCACTTCACTCAAGTTTTAAAAAGTTCTCTGACGGACTTACAAACCACATTTACTCAACAAAATGAGCATCACGCCCAAGAACTATCGGCCTTGCAACACACGATTGAACACAACGCCACAACCACACCCACAACACCTTTTTCTAAGGGTCCATCGGGATTTTCTCGACCGCCTTGTTTTAGCGGCTCGGAAAATGCACTAGTTTTCTTAGAGCAATTTAACGCATACGCAGATCTATTTCAATGGACAGACGAACAGCGTTTTCATGCATTTCCATTGTCACTAACGGGAAGGGCCCAAACCTGGTACTTTAACTTAGATAAGGCGAGCATAACATCTTTTGCAGCCGTTAAAACACTATTCACACAACATTTTTTGTCACCCACGGATAACTGGCTGCTTCGGCAGGAGCTGGCAACTCGCAAACAACGCCCCACTGAAACACTCGAAGAATACTCGGCTGACATCAGAAAACGTTGCCAACGGCTAAACATTCCATCACAAGAGCAACTGCATTACTACATTCAGGGACTCTTACCTCACTTAAAAACACACGTTATCCTACAACAACCAACAACATTCTTACAGGCCGAAAATGCCGCTAAAATCAAACATGCAGTTAAAGATCAATCGGTTGCAGCTGTAACTATAAGTGACGTAATGGCGCTACAACAAAATTTCTTTGACAAACTACAGCAACAACAGCAGAACGCATTGCCTCCGCAAGATCGGACGCGTCCGCGCGAGCAAACGCGCCGCGAAGGGAGTGCCAGCCAGCGCCCTGTTACAGAACAACCAGACATTAGGCAAATTATCAGGGAGGAATTGCGCTCGCTTAATGATTCAAGGCCACGCACATACAATCCTAATACATTTTCTCGCAACCCTAATCCAAATTTCACACGCCCTCGTTTTAATGATCGTGGAGATTTTGGCCGAGCTACACGAACCACCGACGGACAGATCATCTGCTCTTATTGCCGACGCGTTGGTCACTACTTTCGCAACTGCCGTCAACGTTTATCCCAGCAAAATCCACCTCCTCAGCCACGACCACGCTTCGACTACCGACCGCCTAACCGACCGCCAGCTCAATCCAGCCAGTATCGTTCTCCTCGTCCTTTAAACTAGAATCCGCCTCTTCGAACCTGGGGAGCGAAGAGGCGCCCACACACAAACCAGATTCTCCAAACCACGTATGCTCATTTGTACCAATTGTAAAGCGCCAAGATTCACAACAGCCTAATCCTCATCCCACGCCAGTGCCCCAAACTCCACTTGCATCGCCATCTACAACTCCAAACCAACCTATCAAACAGCCAGCCGCGCCTGGTCCACTTGTCACAGTCCCTGAAAAGCGACGCAAAGGAAAAGCCACAAAAGCTGTAGTCTCCGACAATTTTCAACAAACTCAGTCTTTTGAAACTAATATTCCTCAAATTCTTCACATTCCATCTGTAACCTCTCTCGAATCTTCATTTCATGTCAATAATCCTCACATATCTACGCAAGAGGCGCGCCAGGTCAGGTCAACTGATAACATACCTATCCGCCCGCTCGCTAATTTAGCTACTGAAGACCACTCAACACTTAATAGTAATGATACACAAAATACATTAACCCCCAGTAGTGATACACCTAACGATTTAACATCTTTATTAGCTCCTTTTAACTTGACCTCTACTAACGGTAATGATAACCCTGTCTTGGTAATTCCTGATAATGTTTCCCATGCTAAAATAAATGTTGAGGATATTCCTTCTTTGAGCACGTTTGATGTTGCAAATGTTAATGCAAGCACTCAACAAGTTAATCGTCTTGCTGTTGTCAATAAGCCTCATAACTCTCATTTCTTTTCTTCACTTGGACGAAAATGTACTTCTATTTTATGCGCATATACCAAAGCGGCTCGCGACCGTTTGTCTGCCATGTTTATATTGTTGATCACCATGGTCTTTGGAATTCTATATATAGCGCCTTGGCATAATTATTCCTTAAGTACTCAAGTACCACATGACACTAATCCTCCAAAGCCTATTAACACTAAGCGTCACGACGACTCAACAGAGCAGCAAATGAGGTTTTTAAGTGAGAATGAAGTCAACGATACTACATTCTGCAAAGATAGGTCAAATTTATGTATAACTGGGTACATTGGAAACACCACCCTGCCTTTACTAGTGGACAGTATCGCTCAAGTCACATATATTAAAGCTAAACCACGCATTCCTGATCATGAACTGCATACTGGACAACCCGCGGTCAAACCGGCACCTGCCTTACGATCTGCTAGTTCACCACAAGCTTGTGTGTCTTCTCGGCCACTAGTTCCGTTTGATCCAGGTGGAATTGATATACATCGCAATCTTTTTGGCACCTGTTTACGCGCTTAATCCACCATACAGGTGCACCACAACATACATACTTACAGTACGTACAGCACATACATGTATTTACAATACACATATGTCTTTAGACTGTTTTCCTGTAACCATTGTGCGTTGTATAGCAAAGCGTTCTCGATAGGAGTTCAAATCAGAGTTGTTCTTCCAGAAGCAGCATAGCTGTGACGGCCATTAACGTCCCCTGTGTTGTTCCTTGATCTTGTACTACTCTGATTATATGTTCTCTACTTCGGTTGCAGATTTTTCACTGCATATATTCACTAAATATTGTTTTCATATATCATACATATATTCGTTATATGCTCGTTTAATTTACCATATCTAACCTTTTCATATATAATTTAATACATGCAATGTATAAGTTGGTGTTGGCTGATGCGCTAATGAAATGTTCTAGCCCCTCCAGCAGCATCCCGATGCCATACGAACTACATCCAAGAAATGTCCTATCTACAATACCATTCAATACTTGCTTCACCAACACTTAACATCTGAACTTTGTAAACAGCAACTATTATTTGAGCACCACGATACGCAATGTTCATTACAATGAAAGACACTCATCTCAGTATCAAGAAGAAAAAAGAAAAAGCAAGTTTTAATTACGCGATTTCCAGTACGATTGCAGACACAAGATTCACGAACCATGCTAGAGCTCACACCAATATATATTTTATAAAGTTCAAAGAATTTAAGAATTGAAAGATACGTACCAAGAAAGAGTACATGTTTCAAGATATAAAACGTTCATGTTTCAAGAAAACAACGTTACAAATCACATAAGAAGTCAAGGACACAAAGTTTAACGATATAACGAAGAGTAAAACCACAGTCCAAACAATGTTCAAGTATAAATAGTGCAAGTGCAAATATTTGCAATTTTACATTTTCAAGGAAGTCGCCAACTTAACACGTCTTAGCAAGCTGTTTTACAACCGCAAAAGTGAACAATTACCCTTGTCAGTTCAAGACAACTTATCAAATGAAACGCAGCCCAATTACACTCTCTCCTCCTCCTGGTGAAGCTATTGAACTCAAAACATTATTGAACATGCCTGCTGCACAGAACTATGAACTTAACAAGAATGATGACATTTAGACAGTTTAGTTACGAAAGCCTATGAACTTTGACGTGTTTATCCGTCAATCATTAAGAACTATTATTATCACTATTTTTCTTACCGTTTTATTTTTTCAGCACAACATAATGAGTGCGATCACAAGACAGATTTCTATATTCAGCTAAGTAATATTTTGCATGCCAATACAACAAAAAAAAAAGACATTATATATATAGAGGATATTACATGGGCGCGCGGAGATATGAATTTTATCTTCGAGTGTTGATAAGATATCCCACGAGTGAGCGCAGCGAATGAGTGGGATATCTTTTCAACACGAGAAAATAAAATTGATATCTCCAAGCGCACATGTAATGTTCTGTTTATTATATAACAGATTGAAGAAAAATTTTTTTTTTTTGAAAGTTGATTGGTTGAGAGTGATATCACACATGTGCGATATCAATGATATCTTCATGACTAGGATAGGCTTTTTATCTAGTTGATATCACTCGGTATACCACTATATGTTATATAATAATCACATATATCCTAACGAATGTTTTCTTAAACAAAATTCTATATATAATCGCATTTACTCAGTGTAACGCAACAGAAGTATTGTCATATGTCACTTCCGGCCTGCTAAATTTAGCTATCTTAATAACCCTATTGAGATAATGACCTGTTGACAATATTTTAAGTGCTTACATTATCTTTATATTATCAATTTTGGGTTACGACTATATTCACCATATTCAATGATTTAGGGTTTAATTTTGCTTAGTCGATATTTTCCACTTTACACCTTTTACTCACAGCCTGTTGTGACGCAACGGAGTGCGTCAAGCTGGCATGGGGGTACTGTAAAGGGACGAAATATCGATTATTCAAGATGCATTGTCAATCAACAATTTGATATATCTTTTAACTAAAGACAAGGTCACAATTAGACCTTGGTTAGCCTTGGAACGTGACTTACAAAATAGAACCTTTTGTTGTCCGCATATTCGTATGGGATACATCTAGAATATCAGATAAGGACAAGCCGCTTCTTGTCCTTACAAGTCATCCACGCCCTATCAGTTGTTCACTCGTTCTGAACTACCTTACACCCATTCTTCTATTTTGTAGTCACGATTCAATAGTCAATATCTTATACTATATGTATCTCTTTAAGATTGGGATTTAGGTTTTTGGTTTATTGCATATTTCAGAAAAGATTCATTTTGCATTACGCAAATAATTTAAGTAATTATTTGGATAACCAACAATCCTTTTAAGTCAACCAATAAGAATCTAGCATAGAGTCTTATCAAGATTTGTAATGTAAAACTAATGCATTCTTGTTGTCCACGATAACTAGTCTAGCTTTAGTACAGTGTAGTTAGTTGAGAGTACAGTATCGTGTGGGTTACAAGTACCTCCTTTGTGAAGTTATGCTTTGTTAATTAAACACCAAAGATCCCCAAAAGCTAGTCCTCTTACACAATCAAGCATGAAACTATTCGTGGAAAAAGTATTTCAATCATGCAGGTGATCCTTGCTAGCTTCCGAGTTGTTCCTGGTGCTCATTCAGCCGGACTCGAGATAACACGAAGAAATTAACTCAAATTCTACCAAAACTCTGAAAATATATTAACAAAGAAAACAAAAAACAAACAGAAAAACATACAAGAAACGTAATTCTAATCAAAATATTTCTATTGAAATCGAGGTTTTGAAATTATATGAAATGTTTGTATTGGAATTGGGCTACCTGTGGTTTTATTATAATTGTTTCCTGCTATTTTTTTTATTTATTCTTTATAGGGTTCGGGGGTTAGATATTGTAATTCAAAGTGGTTTGATTTGCTACCCCCAAAAACAGAAGGTTATTGTGAAGGTAGAAAATACATTTTGATATGATATTATTCTACTACTGAAGTGAATCACAAATCACCAGCAATACTTGTTGGCTGAAACAGCTCACGTCCCTTGCAAGTTACCCACAGGCAGCCCAAGCAATTCACTTAATACAGTAGAGATATGTGAGATAAAAATCCGTATTTTTTTTTTTTAATAAATTTGAACATATTTCAATCCTGTGTTGTTGATAAATTTATTTGGTGTCATTCTGGGTGGTTTTTGAACGTTTTAGAGCATCTGTTCTTAATGTGTGCCCACCTGTACTTAAAAATGGACAGGCTGGTCACTCGGGATATCCATCGCTTGTCTTCGATGGTCTAAAAAATCATATTTAATCCTTCCTTTGCTTTCAAAATCCCCTCAGCAACATAGATTAATGATCCTTCTGTCCAGAAACCAGCAAAATTTTCACGGATCCCCAGTCAAACCTCACGAAATTATAGATATTGAACGATTTTCAACGACAATTTTCCTTCAGATTGTCTGTTAGCCGCGGTTAAAGGACACCGATAACTTCGTAGCCGGGCCTTCTTTTGTAAAACTCATTCTGATTGGATGACTGGTAACCATGGAATAGATGATAAGTGAATTGCTTGGGCTGCCTGTGAGTTACCAAGTTGTTGCCGGTACCCATTCCCAATTTAATAATAACTAGACGCTCAAAGACCGCTTACATGGACTTCCGGCGCGCCAATACTAATCTTGATATTAGCTGGAGACTATGTTCCAGTCGATAAATATTTACATAGAATGAGTGTCAATCTCTTCAAAGGTTAGAATAGTCAGTCGTAGGAAGTTGTGGAGTATGTTGAGATGTTTTTTATTGTGCAGCTAGGAATTTGGAAAATAATCATTTCGCATCTTGAGGTGTTCAAACTTTTAAGGTCATTTCAGTTGAAACTGAAGCGAGGACGAAGTAGCGAGGACGAACTTTCACACTCTAGTAATAAATCATTAAAAAAAACAAATTCTCTCTTGGAAACCAATAAATAAATTTCAAAAACTATCAAAAGAAAAAAAAAGAAAAAAAAGAGAAAAAAAAGGAAAAAAATAGTGATGTCAGTTGGATTCGAACTCTTGACCCTTACTGTAGTATATCGCGTTAATCGCGTTAACCGATTGTGCTAGCTAAATAGTAAATTTGTGACGTCAACTCAAGTTTTGGGGTATATATTCATTACTTCCGTCACTAAGAAGTTACACAGCTCGGACTTACGCCGAACGATGACAATAGTGGTTACCTATCTTATAGATAGAGTAATCCACAAAAATTCAGCATTCATACAGTCAGTTTTCATGTCAGTGGTTATAGTTTTGTAAGTTGTATTGTAGTTAAGAATCATATTTGGTTCGTTTGCTTTCTCGTGAGAACTGATAAGACTGGTACTGTAAGAACTTTGCTATCAATGCTTTCAATGCTATCAATGCTAACAGATTCGTGGACCGGCCCGTTCCGAAAATTTCGCTGAACATCTCTTAGTGTGGGCCTACCACGAATGGCGTGTGCATTTGTATATGAGAGCAGCGTTCTATGCTTGATTTCTCCGTGTGTGAATAATAGAGAAATACGTACCTAGCTACACACGACACATTTGACAATATAACAATAGATTTCAAAAAAGAAAGCACTCGGATTGGTTGAGTTTGACATCGACATGGAAACATCAAGTTGAAAGTTTTGATCGGTTCTCATTGGCTGAAACACAATAGGACCACAGGTAGCCCAAAAGGACACATTTGAGACCTAAGATTGACCACGCAGCATTTTAAGACATGGTCTTCCTTCGGAAGTCCATGTAATAATAATAATTATGATCTTTATTGGGTAACAGATAAAGTTTACACACTTCTTTCCAATCTTGCTTTTCTTTTTCAGCAAATTAAAAAAAAAGAAAAGAAAAGAAAAAGAAAGAAAGAAAGAAGCGAGAATGGACAAGGATGTCAACTGACATTTAATCTTAACTCAAATTCTACCAAAACTCGAAAAATACATCATCCAAGAACAAAAAACAGGAAAAACAGTTAAAAAAAAAGTTATTCTCACTAAAATATTTCTATTGCTACAAATGGTTTTTTGCAGTGCGTTTTTTTTTTCACCATTTGAAGTTTTTTTTTTCTGTGGTTTTACTATTATATTTTTTTCAATGTTTTTTTTTGTTTGTTTTCAGTGCTCTGACCTCCACTTTTGTCCACAGAGCATTCACCATTTGAAATGTTTTTGAATTTTGCTTTTATAAATATAAGTAGACTGATATTCAGTGTTTCTATTTACAAGTTTTTTTATTTTTTTATCTAGTTTTTTTATTTATTCTCTACTTTCAACGATAAGTATACATTAACTTGAACGTAACATAAATGTAAAGTTCTATAGTGCCCTTGGTTTATATCACTAAAAAGTTGCTACTAAATAATAATGACTTTCCTTCGCATGTGCAACAATAGGCAATCTAGCTAAGCTAAAACTTATACAGGTAGACTGTTCTGGCTGATACATAAACAAAAGTGTTTGTTGATATTTATTGTGAATGAAATTTGTTAATCAACGTTGATTTCCAGACAGTCAGTCTGTCTATGTCGACCAAACATTGCCCAGTAAAACACATGGAAAATTGCTACAAATTTATCTTATTTTTTTGGAGTAGGAATATAATTCAACAGGCCATCGATAATATCAATATTTCGGTTAAGCCAGACAATGTTTTATTTTGTTCACAATTAGCCAAACTTCTTCCGGTTATACAATAAACGTTCCTGAAATATTTCTGGATTCAACAATTAAAAGAATAAAATATCCGGAAATAAACCATTCTCTTAACATTAATAAAGTTCCTTATTCCAAGAAAGTCAGTTTGATAGTACATTCTCGCGAAGAAAAATGTTTCCGACAGAGGAATGGTGCGAGTCTTTAAATTATTACTACAACATATCGCGATATATCACCACCAAAGTTTCAGGGCGATCTACATTTTGGTTTAATTTTTACGGTGCCCTTTCAATTTGAATACAAATATTCACAAAAGTCGTAGATCTATGATGAAAGATTAAGCAATTGCATTTTACAATCCTCAAAAAAAACTTCGGCACTTCAACGGGATCTGATTCAATGATCATGGCAGTGTACGTAAAAAGTATCTTCTGCTCTATCATAGCTCCACCAACTTTTGTTCGGATGAAAATCACCAAATCTCGCATCTGCTGACAATCGTTCACCAGAATAAGACCTTTTCGTTTGAAGGAACAATCCAGTTGTAGGAATATGGCTAAAAATAGAAAACAATTCTGACAATTCATCTACGCTTAAAATCTTATAAGGAATAACAGCTTCAGCAAACTCCTTTTGTGTCATGAGCGGGAATCGAATAAGTCGGATTACCTCTTCACCAAGGATGGCTCGTTTGGTTTCACCATTGCAAACTAATCCCTTTTCTTCAATCCTCTTTGTAACCCATTTATCCACAGCTTGGAAGAGATGCAGCTCATTGATATCCAAGGTATCTCTCTTGAGTACTTGGCAAATCAATTCTCGAGATACATCCAAAAACGACTCAGATGATATGACTCGATCGGTTTTCTTGTCAACAATCTCCCAGAAGTGGTTTTGAAGATTTTTGTCGCCTATTTTCAGCACTTGAGGCAAAATACTGAGCACATCTTCCGGTCCTACTTCATTTTGGATGTATTTGTTGCATTTCTCTTCCAAGAATGGCATCATGTACTTCTTGGCAAGATAAAGAACTTCCATAACGTTACTTCCAGTTAGGTTGACTTCTTCAGAATATGCATAGCGAAGTATTTCTTGTAGTCCTTCTTTGGTGCAGTCTTGTATGTCGATAGGTGACTTAGTCTCGGCTAGTTTACCGTAAAACATGGCTGCAAACACAGGACTACGGACGGCTAGTGGATACTTGTTGGCTGAAACAGTGACTTTGTTTCCGCCATCGCCATCCACAACCAAGAACTCGACATCACAGAAAAACGAATTGTCAAACGCGTACTTAGAAGCTTCTCTGAGAGTAGACAGTCTTGGTTGCCAGTCTGAAGACTCCATTGTATCTAAATTATCTTTGGGAGAAGTGTTATTCTGCTGCTGTTACGATGTATGCAAATCGAAGGCATAAAACAATTCTTGGAAGAAATATCAGGCAGTTGGTCCTTGCTAGTTACCGAGTTGGTCCGAGTGTATTTATTATTAAAGTGTTTTGAGTAGGATATAGTTCAACAGGCCATCGATAATATCAACATTTCAGTAAAGCTTGACAATATTTTATTTTGTTTACAATTAGCCAAACTTCTTTCGGTTATACAATAAACATTCCTGAAAAATACCCTGAAAGAAACCATCTCTCAACATCGATAAAGTGCCTTATTCGAGCATGATAGTACATTCGATTCTCGATCGCGAAGAAAAATGTTTCTGACAGAGGAATGGTGCGACTCTTTAAATTATAAAACCCGTGAAATAGAAATTGCTTGCTAAGGTGTAATAGTCGAATAGACACAAAAGAAAAAATGGGATTAGAGACTGCTAAGGTGTATAAGTCTAATAGAGACCTTAAGCAACGACGACGGGAATGGCTGGTACGGGGTATGAGGGTCACATTGAGACTGGGTCGAGTACGGTGTGCGTTGTAGCGTAACATGACTTTAAGCAGAGTTGCGACGGCTACGACGCAATTTATGTAAACAAAATGGCCTATCAGCATCATGTTTATTCATCATGTTCTTATCATCGCTGTTTTGCTTCTGAGAATTTTCTGCTTCCTCTTCCAATTCTAGCAATTCCTCAAGTGCATTCTCAGTTTCTGTATGCTCTGGATTCGTCCCACTTTTCTTTTCTTCTGCCTTGAGCTTGCTTTTAAGCTTTCCAGATAGCGAAGCGTATTTCTCTCTCACCGCTCTGGAATCGACTTTGAATTTGGGCCTTTCGATGGCCATTAAATTGCAGTGAGCCTTTTTTATTACCCGTGAATGGGTTTCAGCCAGAATCTCTCGAGAAAGCATTAAACAATGCTCATCTGACTAAGTCATTCTAAAAAGCAACAAGCTAGAAATGTGTCAATTATGGCGGGAAAACCTTGCAAGCAAATTTGCATTCGGAATCTTTGCTAAATCTTAATCTAAACCCTCCAGCAAATGACAGTTACGTAAATAATCTATCTTCGAATAGTTAGTGTCTTTGATCTTCGCTATCTTTTTAGCTTGAATGGTAAAGAATTGGCGCTACTTACGGAGAATTTTCTTGAAGATGATTTCTCTGCTGCCGTTGTGTTCTTTTGCCCCTGAACCTGACTCATGATCTCTTTAAACAGTTCAAACTTCTGTATGACAAATTGTTAAGGCATATACTTTGGTTGAATAGCGAAAAACTAGTAAAATAAAGCAATATTTCGAAGTAAATTGACGTCGTAGTCGGTACTACGTGAACAAGCTCCAACACTCGTAGTCGACGAGATGGCTACGGGCAAGATGGCATCCTATTACATATTATGCGCATGAACGGAAATAAAAGTTTTCTTCCGGTATACCCGTACTAGGCACTCCCGTCGTCGTTGCTTAAGGTCGCTAATAAGCACTTTAAGATCAGAGACTACGGACTACGGACTACCGACGAGCACCGGAAGTCGACTGGGACGAGTTGTTTTGCGCATGTGCACTAACATGCACTCTCCGTAGTCTGTCGTGTTGTGAATTCGCTACGGTAAGAAGTCAGAGAATTTCGTGTAGTCACGACTACACAAGTACTTTTGCCGTAGATACCATTATTTTCAGCTTTGCATATGTGATGACTAAGTGTAAACAATCTCAAGCCTCTAATTAGGAAAAAAAAGCGGACAATTAGTTATATTTTTGTCTTGTTTAGTGCATTTACAAAGGTAGGCTTACAGAGCGAAGTGATGTCTAAATCAAACAGGTAAACACAATTTCGTATCCTCAATTATCATTTAGCTCTAGTATTCATGAACAATTCGAGACGTCTCATTATTCAATTTTACTAATCGGCACTTTTCTTTCTTCTAGTGACAGTTCTGGTTCAACTAGTAATCCGACTAGTACTGGCGTTTCACCGAGCGTTTCACAGTAAGTCAAGTAAACCTAAAGTTGTCCAAGTTCTAACTATTTTTTAGTGAAAAAAGAATTGAAAAAAATATCAAAACTTGTTTGCAAAATAGATTGTTTATATTAATAAGGAATGAACAGTGAACTGTATTTGTTGTGGACCATTTTACTTGAAAAGATATTGAAAAATTTCATTCAATAACTAAGAAATTTTATGAATACTGGAGTACAAACATAAGAAGTGTGAAACATAAATAGTACTAAATAGTGATATTTTATGCTAATTCTATTGTTTTCTAGTGTTTAACGTTTCACGGGTATAATGTTTGTACTCTATTTATGGATAATAAAAAACAATAAATTCATATTCAGGTTGATTTGTTTCATTCATTCTATAATTTAGTGATATTTTTTCTTCATGAAAATATATTGTAATCATCATATTCTATTTTTGATTTGATTTTTCTCTTGAATAGTGGCCCAGTGTTTCGATGGTCCGAAGGACGAAACACAATTTTACTCCGTGAAGTAATAACATCTGAGCCTTTTCTGTATAAAGTTGGGAGCAAGGAGGCTGGACAAAAATGGTCTGAAACAGCTGATAAAGTCAATAGCTATAGTCTTTTTAAGAGTACACCAAGGGATCAGCGAAGTGTACGCGAGCAGTTTAATAAGTTGATAGGAGAATACAAGAAGAAAAAACAACAAAGTCAAAAAGCAAGTGGAGTTGAAGAGGATCCACCCACTGAAATAGATAGTCTACTGGAAGACATAACAGAGAAGATGAGTTCAGAACCAATTCGTGTGGATAATGCCAACTCAAAAAAATTGGAGAAGAAAAGAAAAGAGGCACTTGCTTGCAGGGAGAAGGCCATGACCACGTGGGTGAAGGCTGGGAAAAGTACTGATATGGATTCTGATTCAGATGAAGAAACAGTGGCTGCAAAAAGGCCCAGGAGATCAAGAAAAAAAAGTTCTGATGCTTTTGCTTTTCTATCAGAAAAGTCAGAAAGAGAGGCAGAACTAAGAAAAGAAGAAATGGAGTTAAAGCGAAAAGAGTTAGAGCTTCAAACACAGCAACTACAGCAGATGATGCAAAGTCAGCAAAACACCCAAAATCTTGTCCTAGCTCTTATTCAGAAAATGTCAAAGTGAGAGCGAAACTTTGTTATTATATATTTATACAGTTATTATATAAAGATACACTTTTATCAGAGTTCTATATTGTAGTTAAAGTTTGAGTTTAGATTGTAAATTGGATACAAGAAACTACTTGTCTATCTGAAATACAAATGTTTTAGTTAATGCTACAAACACGCAGGAGTGGTTGTCGTCAACTGTGAAAAAATAGTAAGTCTAATATTTAGTACTAAACCTCAAACCCATTGTTTTATTTTGTTCATTATAATCTACTGCAAAATATTTAGTCATTTTTTCTTTCACAGTTGACAGAAAACCACTCTATGACACTACATTTTGTGAATACAAACACTAGAAAGTGGTGTACAAAGTAGTGACAAGTTAGAGTGATTGAATTAAACGATTTATATAGTTTACAAAGTGTTTTTATTTGAGTACAATAGTGTATTCATGCATGAAATAAAGTGCAAACAACATATCTGTGAAATATTAGTAATACTTAATTGTACTGTTTTATATTTATTATATTGTTCTATTGTTTAACTAGCACTATTTTGGACAATTTAGTCATTAGTGTTTCACGGTTATATTGTTTGCACTCTAGTAGAGTGCATTTACTACATCTGTGAAATAGTTTTCAAGCAAAATTTTACAAATTTGTAAAACATTCATTGTCTTATATATTGTTTAGTTATTTAACAAACACTAGTATTTTCAATTGTTTCACAGATATAATGTATTCTATTTGTACACAATATATTTGTATTGTTTGTTTTTTTTTGACTGAATATTACACTCTTGGCCATGGCCATTAGATTTTGCTTCTTTCATTTTTTCCTTACAGTTTTAGTTGATGTAAAGCAAAACAGTCTTACAGTCTGATACAAGCAGCCTTGCTATTAGTTCATATCTGAAATAAAACATAATTAAAAGTGCTTAAGCCAAATAGTTTTGGACAGTTGGTGGATCCAGTTGGAACTCACTTGAAGTTAAGTTCCCATAAAGGCAGGTGAGCATATTGCTGAAAAGGGCAGAAACTATGTAGAACTTTCCTACTGCGCTTAACCCCAACTTTAAGTTCTTTTTAAAGTCAATAAACTTAAAGTAGTTTGACACATCACCGAACAACCATTCCACAGACACTCTAACTGAGCTCATTGCTTCATTAAAGGCTTGCATATCTTGAGTAAGTACTGGGACTTCTCCTAGCCGATAAGGGGCCATTAATTGGGGACGTAATGGGTAAGCTGGATCTCCATAAATACACAGGATATCTCCCCTAGGGTTAAGAGCTTGTCTTTCAAGAATCTCCAACAGCCCAGAGTCTTTCAGCATTCCTGCATCATGTCTACAGCCTTCCACAGGCCCGTAAAGATTTGCTATGAGCCCATTTGGAATTGCTACAGATTGAAATTTTAGAGCATGTACTCTTTTATGTCCGTTATACACTACTCTTTGGTTTTCTCCAGGGCGGCATATAGGGCGAACAGTACCATCGACAAAGCCAAAACAGTTTGTAAGCGGACTTCCTTGTCTAGCTATAGCTTGACAGTACTCTTGAAGAGCAACAGGTGATAGAATTGGCTGGTTCCAGGAGGTTAAACGAAACCCATGCTCACTATAGATCCATTCAAGTGCTGTGTTGAATATCATACAAATTTCTGGCAGTGGACGAGCGAAAAAGTACATCAAATCAAAGTATCGGCATGGGTAAGCCAGTCGTTTGAGCAACAAACAAAGTCCTTCTAGTCCATCACACACTGTCCCTTGAGGGCATGTTAACTTGTCTGGAAAGTGTAATGCGTTCTTTAAAACAACAAGATCATCTTTAGCCACTCGGAAATTTGATTCACATTCGCTAGAAGTAAAATCGTCTAGGCAAAACTTGTCAAATTCCCAGTAAGGATACGAAGGATTGCTTGGTTCATAGTATTCATATAGTGACAAAAATTCGCCGTCATCAATATATCCTTCGGTATAAGCATATACAAGAGCATTTCTGACTTCTTCAAATAACATTTTCACATTATTTTCATGCTCGAGAGCTCGTACCGTTCACCGTTTCGTAGTAAAAATCTTAATGTAAACAAACCAAGCGAATTTCGCGCCCTACACTCGTACTCGGCCCAGTCTACAACGCTCTGAAATATTACGTATTCCTTCGTAGTCCGTAGTTCGTAGTCTCCGATCTTAAAGTGCTTAGTGTGTGAGTCGTGAGACGGGACCTCCGATTTAACGTCCTTATCAGAGAGGACGCGAAGCCTAACAATAATAAACCGAAATAAATACAAAGTTATAACATTCTCCTCAATTATTTTAAGACCCTGAGTGATGGTCCGGCTAGGGTTTGAACCACCGGCCTCCCGGTTAACAGGCCGTGCTCTCCCAACTGAGCTAACCCGTTAATCGGTGTTAATGCGCAGTAAGGCTAGCGGCGAATGGGGACGAGATTGCATTCATCCGGACTCAAGATAACACGTAGAAATTAATTCAAATTCTACCAAAACTCGTAAAATATATTATATCAAAGAACAACAAAAAACAAACAGAAAAACATAAAAGAAACGTAATTCTAATCAAAATATTTCTATTGAAATCGAGCTTTTGAAATTATGACATTTTTCTATTGGAATTGGGCTACCTGTGTGCTACCTATTATAATTGTTTTCAGTGGACTGACCCCCTATTTTTTTATTTATTCCTTTTCATTTCACAAAACTATAATGCCTTGTTTTTTTTAGGGGGAGGGGGAAGGGGGAGGTTATGTATTGTATTTCAAATTGGTTTGATTTGCTACCCCCAAAAACTGAATTGAAGTTTATTGTGAAAATAGCAAATACATTTTGATATGATATTATGCTAGTACTAGAAGTGAATCACAAATCACCAGCCACAACCTGGAATGGTAGGGTGGCTGTGTTGGGCTTCCTGTAGCAAGTCACAAATATCTATGGTGGGGTTCCTGTGTTGATTTACATTTTACTATGGTGGAATTCCTGTTACGAGTCACAACTACCTTTGGTGGAGTTGCTATTGTAAATCATCACATTTATCAACTACAGTAGGGTTACTGTGGTGAATCATTACCACTCTTGGTGGGATTCTTGTGGTATACAGGCTCACTATTTGTGGGGTTCCTGTAGTAAGTATCAACTCACTTTGGTCCGGGTTTCTGTGGCAAGTCACAACTAATTATGGTGGGCTTCCTGTCGTGAGCCGGTTGACCACTTTTTTTCAGACCGAATCGGCTAAAACGCTTCTATATAGTTTTTACCCAATAGCTGTTATTACAGTTATATGCAAATGATTTTGAACAATGGGTTGAAGTCGAGGCTTTCGGGCGAAAACAATAGGTTTGCCCGAAAGCCTCGATGTTAATCCATTGTTTGAAATCATTTGCATATAACTGTAATAACAGCTATTCAAAACTTCTCGGAAGAAAAACATTTCAGTTCCAAACATTTTCCACATCATTGAAATACAAAAAACAAAGAATAATATTGGAATTGATCCAAGTCCTTCATAGCAACGTGTTAGCCGATTTTGTCTATTAGTATTGACTCTGTTGTGTAGATATCAAATTGATTGTATGCCAAATGAGCACAACAAACTTTGTTCAATTTTCATAGGGGTATTTTGAAGCATTTCATGACCTCTTCCTCATATTCTGATTTTTTTTTTAATATTTCAAACATACACTAGAATGTACACATGACTTGATGAACAAGTTATCCTGACATCCATAAAAAGTAAATAACAAAATGAAAAAGGTTTACAATTTCAATATCTGTTCTGGCATGGGTGTCACCCAGTTGGATGTGTTATATACACTTTCACCAACTGACCAGTCTTTGACATTTTTCATGATCAGTTCTTCATCCCGTTCATTCTCTTTCAAAGCTTGAAGAATTCTGTTGAATTAAAATATTATTCCAGTAAATAAATGATCATGAATAGACCTTCAATATTTGCTTTCATTAACCCTCGCACTCCCAAGAGTGCCATCATCATCCAGTCGAGCTAGCTCAGACTTCCCACACCCTGTCCCTCCAACCACTTCTATCCTGCATTGCCACAGGCAGTTCTTCTGGTAGGCAGCCTGAGAGTGCCATATGGCACAAAAAACAATAACGTGAAAGATATTTATTAAAATACAGGTAGCACAAACTTTTGACAGAATGAATGTCTTGATGTGATCTGCTCAAAACAGGCATAAAATGCACACCCCTAACATATGAGATGTATTTCACCACCCCTCAAAGTTCTGAAACTTTTCCCCTTTTACATGTAGGGCACTAAGGTGTGTCCTGTATTGTCCCTCTCACAGCTAGAGAACTGCAATTTAAGCTATAGTTTAGTGGTTTACCTAGTTTATATGAAAAATGAGGCATTTTCAAATGTTTTCATTTTGACATTTCAAACATATTTTTCTCAAAGTGTTTTACTTTTTTTATGTATGTGACTGTGGTACAAAAACTACCATAACAAATACCTTTCTAATGGTATATTACTTAGGGGGGTTGTGTTTATATTCATGGATTTACCAGAATGTGCCTTTCGATCCTTTAGGAGTTAAAGGGTTAAGAAAGCTTTGAGGAAAGCAAAAACGTTATTTCACCCAGGAGAAATTATTGTATTGGGAAAACATTGGGGCTAATGTACATTTTTTGCTGCTTAACAAGCTGTCATGCCTCTTCTTTGTTTTATTAAACCAGTCAGGGTCTCATGGAGATATGACTGTTAAACATATAAAATTCCATGCAAAGAAAAAATTTGTGGTCATACTTTTGTGCTTATGATGTAATAGAATGCCTAGCTTTCTGGCCATTTCAGACATCATTTGGTTGATTTAAAACTATGTTATAGATAGGGGATGGGGAGGGGGTGCATGTTCCCATGTTTCCTTGATCTTTTTGTATTTTCTCGTTTGTTTCCCATAAGTAAAATAACTGTTTCCCAAAAATGGTAGCCTGCGTTACATCCGGAATTTTCTTTGTAAAGTCTGTCTGCGAAACAGCGCCAGAAACCTTGTTCTAGACCCCCTGCAACTAGCGCAATTTTATATAATAGAATGGCTCTTGACCCTTGCTCATTCTTACACAATCTCTTATTGGACAACAACATGCAACCGGATATCATTCATTGACAAGTATAATCTGACAGTTTGAAAACAAAATTTTATATTATCCAAATGTCAAACCATACTCTAATATGTGGAACGATTACGCTTGTGCAACAAGACATATAAGAATGAAAATAGCATACATTTTATAAGATATATTCCATTAATGTCATCCGAAAGAAAAGTGGCTTTAGGAACACGAAAAGCGGTTGGAGTGCAATTCAATGTTTTCTTCTTAGGTCGAGAGGTCAAGCTCAAAATATTAGCCCCTAAATAGTAAAACTTTTCGTGAAACTAATACACACACGCACACACACAAAAAAAATGTATTATGTAAGCCTTATGTTCCCCAATATTTCCCCTTTATAAAGGGACAAAAATGATTGTTTTTTCAGCGATTTGTTTGACCCAATTATCGCTTGTAATAAGAACGCGTTACTTTCAAAAAGGCCAACAAGCTACAACCGGTTGCATGTTGTTGTCCAATAGGAGTTCTTGTAAGAACGGGGGGTCTAGAACAAGGTTTCTGTCGCTGTTTCTCAGACGGACTTTACGAAGAAAGTTCCGGATGTAACGCAGGCAACAAAATGGTTTACCTTACATTATGTATGTTCCCATGATCCCAAAAAATCTATTGTGTTATCATACTTTGTTCCCTTGTTCCCTGAAAATAATTTGGCAGTATCACTTGTTCCCTTAAAATAAATGTGCTTGTTCCCTTGTTCCCTAAAACCCCTGGGGAAGGGCCTCGTTATAAGTTATGCCAAAGCAAGCCTTGATTTTCACCCACCCTGGTCTGTCCCTCCCCTCTCCACAAACCTTCTGTCACTTTCTGCTTGTAAAACTGGAAGTAAAGCAATCCTTGCTTGTAACTGTTCTTTTCTTAATTCACTGTACAAACAAAAAGGAAAATTAAGTATCAACACTGACAATAACATAAAATAAATAACAATAAATCAATAAAAATATGCAGGTATAGCAAATTACAAATGCTTTTTAGTTCAAGAACTTCAAACTATGGTTTGATAATCTCCCTTGATGAGCCATTGGCTCTTGAAGAAAACAGAGAAAAAATATCTTTAAAATAATAAATAATGATAATAATCAAACCAGCCCCTCTCCCCCTCAAACATCTGGTCTGTCTGTTCCTTATTCATTTTTAAATAACTTAAAAAAGGAATATTGAACTAGCTGGCGTGCTTAATTGATGAAATAAATAATTGATATTAATCAATGATAATCAATAGCAATCGATATTAAAATTGATTGATATATTGGGAACCGATGATCAATCTATGGCCAACATAGTTTAGTGTCCTTTTATCGATTGGTAAATGTTCATCAACATATTTCGGTCGTCAATTTATCCAGGGCGATGTCTGACACCTTCCCGCGATACAATTTTATTATGTCAGCGGTCCCCATAAGCAGTGTTTACGTAATCCACTTGATGTATTCATTGCATGAGATAGTTCAGTTTGTATTAAAATTTACATATATATTTTATATATTAAAGATTAAAGTCTGTCTGGAGATCGAGTAAGCGTGAAACTCCGAGTAACAGAAAAAGTGATGTCTTGTCGTTAATCTACCTACAATCTATAACGCTCTACATTTTAAATGTATAAATTTGAGCACTTTACCGTTAGAATAGACACATCCAGATATATTGTATACACTATATACATATGATATACATCACTCTTACTACTGTACTATGTACAGTATATACATACAGTGGTCTTATACATGAAGTCAGTCACTTTGAAATGTCGTAATATACTTGCGTTAATCTTTAATTTATTTGAAATATTTATCAAAAAGCCGGCTAAAAAAAGAAAAAGAGAGACATAAAACTCTCAAAAAAACCCTCTCAAGCAATCATTTTAGTAGCCTGCGTAGCGGCTCTTGGGGGGATTGGGGAGAGGATACAAATTAATGCATATTATTGACAAAGTTTGTGTGAATATCGATTGATCAATACCAATCGATATCAATGAACTAGTTTTCAACGATTCATATCGATTTATTGATTGATTTCCAAATGATCGCTAATTCTTATCGAGTATGCCAGATATATTTAATTAACTATAATACTATATTAATATTTGAATGCATATATATTTGAATGGAAAATCCTATTTACTTCATCGTTTGACTGTCTGTTATGACACGTTTTGTGTTCACGTGAACAAAGAAACGAATGAAATAAACCATAAAATATGAAAAATACTTTACAAATAGAATTAGTTCATACGACCAAACTCAAGGTTAATTTCCTTACCATCTTTGTCTGTTACCACGAACAACCATAGCAAAACCAAAAGCCATTACTAAACCACCTCCTAGTATTGCTACATATCCAGAAGGACCTCGTCGTGGTAAGTTTCTTGCAAATTCGATAGGAGCATAACCGCCTTTTCGAGGCAACTCTTGCTTCAAAGTCGCCATCTTGGATGAACAAGGTATCATGGGAAACCTCTCTCAAGAAAAGACTGAGTACGAATTTCATGTACAACGAGGAAGGGGAGGGAGGGGAGAGTAAAGAACCGTAAGAAAGGGGCAAGTATATTTGAAAGGGAAGGGAGGGCAAGAAAAGTTAATTATTGATGAACAAACGCGAGAATGACAAAATATATTGCAGGGGAGGGGTGGGTAAATAAAATAGGTAAGTTATTATTTTTCGCCCTTAAAACGACCATCACACAACAACCCCCCCCCTAAAAAAAACAGATATAAAAATATAAATTAATTTAGTGTATTTGCTGTATTTCAAAGTTTTTTTTCCCGAAGTGATAAGTTTTTTTTTTGAATAATTTAATGTCATGATATGATTGAATTTCCTTTTGTCTGAATTTTTAGCTATCTGACTTCACCTGATACGTGAAAACGAAAACCTTTTTGCGGTGAGTAGGAAATACGTAAAAGACAAATAGATGTCAAAGGTAACTTCAAAAACAGGTTTTTTTCTCTCTGGATTTTTAAAATTCTTGGTTGGTAAATATAAAAAAAAAACTACCTAACCTAAACCAGGTGATAAAATGAATTACTTCAAAACATTTCCAATATAAACACGGAAAATTGACTTACTGCCAAAGCAAATTATTATTTTTTTATTTTAATTTTTTTTTTGCGCATATTCCATAATTTGTATGTTGAATTTGGAAAAAAAGAATATTGCTGGATTTTATTGTATTCAAACAATGGAAGACGATGATTATCGTGAAACAAAGCAAAGATTAGTGAATAAAAGAGAAAGATTTAGCATTCTAAAAGGACGGTTTTATTTTCTTTCATGACGGAGTCCGTTTTGGTCGAGTTGTTTTTCATTTGCACAACGCACGTACATGGAAATTAATCAGAGCAAAGTTGATGACGTCAAAAGGTCGCTTAAAATACACTATTATCTTCCGTCTAGTGACTTCCTTTCAACGAAATCCTTTATAGGCTCGTTTACTTACTGTTTTTTTAATGTTTCATTCTATTATACTTTCTTATTTTTCTACCCTTTCTCCCTGCATTACATTTGTAATGTTGTAGCTATTTCGATCCATCAGTGTGTCATGCCATAATCAAAGCTGATTTTAATTGACGTTGTGTTTTTTTTTTAACCAAAATATTGGAAACTTAAGTAAACAGCATAATATTTGTCGAAAATGAATAACGGGTTTGGTCTGTTCGAATTTATTGGTTGATTTATAATTTGTTATGGGTTAGCTGTGGTTTTAGAAAACACGCGGCTTATTGCATGTCAAGCGTGACAATGCCTTTGAATATACTTCCTCCTGATTGGCTATCTTGATTATCAATTGTTCTCCTATGGTCAGCAAAGCTCAGAAGAACGCCCGGGTATCTTAACACACAGCTTTACAGACTAGTCGCACATTTTAGCCATAAAAACCTCGTTTTCTTTCAACTACAGCCTTGAATTTTACACCACTGATACTTCAAACATCAAGGGACACTTTAACGTCAAGAAAACGGCATTTTATCAGGTATTTATAAGCTTATAAACGTTTTTATTTCTCCCTATCTCTCTGTCAGGCATTCATGGCATGTACGATTGGGTGACATGATAAAATTTTACTTTGCTACAATTTGGCGTCTTATTTTACCTTAAAACATTAGCCATATCATTGTTTAAGATCTTATTTATTGTGTGTATCATTTTTAAAGCATTTCGTGTTCTTTAAGGAAGGATTTTCGCTATTTTACAATCAACGATTACCGTAATATGGCGATGAATAACAAACACGGTCAATTTGAATTTCTAATTTTGTCACATTGCTAAAGTTTTTTTTGTATGTTTTTTTATATCGATGTCGGTCTTAGTGAAAAAACATGATTGGTTTAATGCGTCAATACATTGACGGCCCTTCGCTTTTAAAAATGGCGATGTTGAAATATTGTTATTTCACAGTAGTAAAGCATGATGCATGCAAGGTTGTGTCTCGAAAAGTTTATATCCCAAATAATGTTCACTTTTATTTTACTCAACCTTCTCGCTCCATTAACTCAAAGTAATTTTTCAAACAAAGTAGAGGATTTTTTTTCTGGTTTGGCTTTAGAAAGTATGAAAACGCATTACGTTTTATGGAGGGCATGTTTTGAATAAATTTGAGGAGTTTATGAAGATAAATTTAGTTATTCTTGAAACATAGCCCCATCGATGACGGACATGTCCTCGTGGAGAGAGTAGCCACAATATCCAACGAAATTTGTAAACACTACGAGTTATAAAATAATTTGCATATTAGTGAATTATAATATTAATTTATTACATTGTTCAATCATAGATGCATTTCGTTAATTGTTCGTCGAAGTGACTTCAAAAAAGCATATTTTAATTTTTAAGGGCCAGTCATGAGATACCATTTTTGCAAATTGTCAATCAGCACTGTAATCATCTCTCAAATGTTAGTTATCGATTAATGAATATTAATATAGATATTCCCTAAATGTTCTTCAAATGTAAACAGATATTACCTCAATAATTCCACTTTATTTATTTTTTTTAATTCAATTTTATAAATTTCTACATGTTAAAAAAATATATTTTATTCATTAGTTAATATTGATAGTTCCTAGTTTAAAAACACTAAAATATTTTACAAACGTAAACAAAAATTCAAAAACGGTTTTCTGTTTTAATTTCTATATGTTTGAAGATATTATTTGTCAAAGTTTCCAAGTAGTATTTCTATAGTGACGAGTGTACCAATGGCAGAATTGCCATATGCATCAATTTAGTGATTTTATTCACATTGTAGAGACTTCAATTACTTGGTGTCTGTTTATTGTGATAGGTGTTTAGCTTTGACCAATCATAATCCTGTTTGGACAATGATTAAAGATCTCTAATCCATGGATTTATGAATATGTTATATTGTCTAAAAAATTCAACCCCTTTTGGAAGTACATCATTTCTGATAAATTTAGACAAAGTGTTCTCTTGTGATAAATCAAGCATAGCAAAAATGATAAATGATCTTGGAATACTAATGGGCAAGGGTTGGTCAATGCTGTGGCTATTCATGCGTATCTAGATATAAGCTTTATCAACACAATCGGTATGGTGCTTTAGAAGGTTGATTTGAAACAATCAATCCCTTTTGAAACAGTTTATATTCAAAATGACACAAACAGACAACCCTTCTATTTAATATGCACAAAGATTTATGTCTAGAAAATTTACAAACTGAAACAAATACAGAATATCTAAATCTATTGAACATCAATTTTAGATTTGGAAATGTTACATTAAAAAATCTAGATATTTAATCAATCTTCACAAAGTAAAACATGTGTAATAATTATTTATATATCAATAATATTTAAAAAAAAAACATTGTAAGTTTTTTTTTTTGCTTTTTAAAATGGAGTTACAATTTAATATTATTATTTTCAAAACTGCAAAAAAAAATTTGTAGTATAAAATGGAGTTACAATTTCTTATTTTTATTTTTCGAAACTGCAAAAAAAACCATTTTTCTTTTAATTTTTTTTTTACAAATTACAAACTTGTACATATACATGTAACCGTTTTTTCTTTTCTTAAGTTTTTGGAAATCTGGTACCAAGTTTTCGTACATTTATATTATGTTGATGGCTATTTTTTTATAATATAATTGTATTTGAATTGTTGATAATGTATTGATATGGGCATAGCGTTTTTTATATGTGTTTCAACTAGAAATGTGAAAACAAATGAAAACATATTTTATTGTGAAACATTTCACTTTTACAATGGCCATAAACTCCAAAATGATCAAATCACTGATAAGAAAAATTAACCAAAAATTCCGACTTTTAAGATATATATTTACAATTTGTAATATTTTGTACATTTTTGAAATTATTATATATATAGAAAAAATTTTATTGTGAAAATCCAAAATCTTTCACTTTTATTTAATGGACATTAATTGCAAAATGATTTTACAGTATAGGAAAAATTAAAAAAAATTCTGATTTTTAATTAGAATAAATGTACAATATTTTGTAAATTTATTGAAATTATTTATGAGATTTGTTTCTGTATATTAGCCTTCTAATACATATTATAATTTAAAGTCATATGTGATAACATTTTATAGATATTGAAGCTTGATTTGATATGGTGATTGGGATCCTTTATAACACCATATTTTTCCATTTTGTCAGATGTGCAAACAAAGATGCTCAAATAAAAATCAACAAATTCACATTATGTATTTGAACAATTTCCTCATTTTTAGTTTCCAAATGTACTTATAACCTATAACTGTATGGAGTTTATTTTCATTGCTGTTTGTTACTCTCCTGTGAACAATTTGATGATAATTGCTGGTACAGAAGTAATAAATGTTTCAGTGAAATGGGCTTTTGTTTAGTTGAATATAATTTTGGTTTTTAATAGTGAAACAGTTGTTTTCAGGTTAGGATTTGTGGTTTTTATGTAGATAAAATTTACATTTGAAATGTACAATTAATTCCATTGTAACAATTACTATTAAATAATTTTATGCAGGTTGTTATGAAAGTAAAAATGTATAAAGTTTTTTATTTTCAGACAAAGGACTATTTCAGGGATAAATTGTCAGGAAATAAATAAATATTTTGATTAAAATCACTAAAATATTTGCAGATACCTCAATTTTTTCTTTCATAATTTAATATATTGTTAAAGGCAAATCATGTTTCAAATCAATTTTATTTTATGATATTTTTATAATATTTATAATATACCACAGGTACAAAATTACTCGATTCTGATTGGACGAGAGGAGTACAATTAAATTGTAAATTGCACTCTGCAGAGTACCAATCAGTTTTTCAGTATATTATAAATAAAAATCACCCAATCTTTTCGTACAATTTGTAATACTAGTAATAGATACTTGTGGTGTTTTGAAGTTGTTAAATTGGACTCGCTTAAAAGGCTTGTCCAATTTTGAAAACCTTCAAAACATTGTTGTTATTTATTACTAATTGTACTCAAGATCATGCAATTTCCTGTACATATCTTTGATATTTTTTATTTGTTTTTCTTAAAATAAAAGGATAACTATTTTTCATTATCATATTTGTATTATTGCTTCTATGAAAAAAATAATAATTAGAATTGTTATCATATTATCATCATTGTTATTATATGTTATTTTATTATTATCATTACTAATTGGAATGATAGATATTTGAGGGGGGAGGGTGTTAGGTGTTTTGCAATTACTAAAAACAAAATTGAGCCCGGCTTTAACCTTGAAAAAAAATATCGTGCACAGCAAAAACTCATGAAAGAAATATTGTGCGAAGCGAAACAAAAATATTGGATAGCCTTCAAGGCAAACAAATTATCTGGTGCACACAAAAAAATTGCACAAACCCAATGCCCCCCTCAACCCTCCCCTTAAAGAGGGGGAGTATTGTAAATATATTATTATTGAGTCATTTTTGTTGCGGTTTTACGGTTATTTTTATTTTAACATGTGGTAAATATTGCGGTATTCAAATAATATGCGGTGTGCGGTATTCATACATTTTAGGCCTTGGTATTCGCTGGTGAATTGGTTGAGAAGTACGTTTTTTTATAATTGTCTACTCTAGATCTACTGACAGATATCCTCTTTAAGGTCAGGGATACATTACAAACATATTATTTTTTCATGAAAACTTAGTTTTTACTTTAAAAAGGCTATTTTTGAATTTTTGTTGTGGTATCGGTGTTTTGATAAATTTAGTTGCAGTATTCGGTATTTGCCCATTTTTTTGTGTGGTTTTGCAGTATCCAGACCCCCCTTACGCCCCCCTCCTTAAATATCTAATGATGTGTCTCTAAATAGAATATTTATCATAGTCACATGACTTGCACAGAGAGGTCATGTAACTCTATCCCCCTCAAATCTACCAGATCTTTTAGAAAGGGTTAAATTGCCATGACTCTTATAGCTTACTGTAAGCATATTAGTATCATTTTCAATCATTTTTAGCATTATCATAGATCTAAGTTAAACCATGAAATGCAATCTAAGAAAGTACTAACAATTAGTGACTATTTTGTCACTATCGCTCAACAAGAACATCTTGAGACAAAAGAGTGAGAAACCTCTTTATCCTTTGTTTTAATATTTATTCTGGGTGACTAGTAGCTGCTACTATTCACCCATAATAAATAATAAAACAAAGGATAATTAGGTTTCTTCTTGGTTCACACTCTTTTGTCTCAAGATGTTCTGGTTGAGCGATAGTGACAACATAGTCACTATTTGTTAGTACTTTCTTAGATTGAATTTCATGGTTTAACTGCATTTGCTCCAAATACAATAATAATTAATAATAATAATAACAATAATGCTTATAAAGCGCCTATTTATTGCTGGTCGAGGTACCGGAATTAAAAAAATATAGAAATATTTAAAACTAAGAAAATTATTATGATTTAAATCAATAAGATTTCTTACTTACATTTTACTTACATGTTACTATTCCTTGTAAACTTAGTGATATTTTTATATTTAATTATTTATTTTGTTCAGTTTTTAAGATCCACCAAGTGGATTCATTTCTATCTTTATTATATTTGGGATTTTTCCATTGCTATTACTGGTATTGTTATTGTATTATTATTTTCAGTTATTTTCATTATTATTGTTATGGATGTTATAATTACCATTATTGGAAAATGTGATAATTTACACTTTAATTTAAATAGGTTTTGTAACTGTTATAAATCAACTTGACCAAGAAATCAATAATAAATAATTTAATGATAATAAAATGAATTGTAAAAAGTTCAAATAATAAACAATTTCTATTTAAAATACCTGTTGTTAAAAATACAATTTCACAAGTAAAACAATATTGTGTTATTGAGGAAAACAGAACCTGTTCAATGTGTTACAAATACCGGTTTATATCCTGTTTGACAGGTTTTTGATAGCCCTATTGAATGCCTGTGGCTATTATGATCCAAGTGATTCAAGTCCTTATACCTAAAACACTTAATATATGAAGGGCACTGTGGTTTAGCTTAGACTTATCTTCTTTCTTTTAAAAACAACTAGCTTTTTTAAACACATTAGAAAATGTTATCTTAAAAAAAACAAAAAACTTTTTGACATTTTTTCTTCTTCTGATTTTCCTAGGTGGAAATTGAACCAAAGTTCTTCTGATTTAAAAAATAGTAATTTGCATCAATGTGTTTTCTCATACCAACCATATTTATATTTATTTATAGCTTGTTTTACTTGATAAAATATCTAGTTATAATAGAAATCAGACTTAGCAGTTAAATCAAGGAATCCAATTTATCTCTAATACATGTATTTTTGAACTCTTTTTTAGTTCTTATATTTTTTGGCTTCATAACTATCTAACTTACTGTTTACTTATTAATAACTTTTTGCTTAAAAACGTTTTGGATGTATTAAATCAATAAGTGAATAATTTATGATGTTACTTGAATGTGTCTTATCTTTTAAATTTTAAATATTATACAAATTTAAAATAGTTTCTGGTACATTTTTCAACTAGCTGAAAATGATCAGATTTCTTATACATTCAAAATAAAATTTTTCAAATAATTTTATGTTAATGATATAACAAATTTTATAGTAACTGTTTGATACTGATGAACGTTTTTGGAAATATTTTAATTAAAATTATGTTATTAGAAGTCAAAATAGCTTTTTATTTATTAATACACAAAAAGCCCTTGGGCAAATTAAGACGGAGTTTAAACTCAAGACATATGTTGCTTCTCATCAATAGCTGTTATTACAGTTATATGCAAATGATTTCAATTAACAATGGATTCAAATCTATTGTTTTCCCCCGAAAGCCTCGACTTCAACCCATTGTTCAAAATCATTTGCATATAACTGTAATAACATGCATGCAGCTATTGTTTTTGTCTACTGCTTCAGTCAATCTCACCCCAATTCATTTTACTGAAGTTTTTGTGGTTACAAACATAAAGACTTGATGTTTTGTTTTTCCTTTTTAAAAACAACCTATTGCCAATTATTATAATAGACTTTGGCCTGATGTGCTCAAAAACATACATGTAAAGTTAGAAATTGATAGTTTTCATCAAAACAATTATATAATATATATTATAATTATAATAATAAATTGATTTACAGAGACTAACTGTTTTATATTTTGTCCTCTTTTTAAAAACAACATATATTCTCAATAATAGACTATAGACTTTGGCCTGAGGTGCTCAAAAACATATACTAGTAGTTAGAAATTGACAGTTTTCATGCATTAAAAGTTTATATATATATTTTTAATGAAAATAAATTGATTTATTATCCAACTAGTCATAGATAAGTAAAAATATCGCAGGAGTAGGACTGGATCAAGTAAAAATATCCAGCGATATTTTCACTTGTCTATCTAGCCCTCAAGGAAAACAATATTTTCCATTATAAAAGAACAAAAACCTTTAGATTGGAGGCTCGTCAAAATACAGCGTTTCACTCATAAAATATCCAGCCATATTACAGTCATCAAACTGTCTAATAAGATATATATACAGAGAGCCTTACTCCCAAAAGTGTTGCTTACAATATTTTAGAACTAGTAAATATATACATCAATAATTCAACAAAACTTTTTTTAAAAGATAAGTTTTAAATTAAAATGTTTTAAACTGTTCAGCATTTTCAAAAGGAAGTTCATTCCATAGTTTTGGTGCAACGACGCTGAACGCTTTGCTACCATATCCACATATCCCCCATAAATGATATCATATTATACATTGTATGTAGTACATGTAATGTCACTTCGAATTATGACACATCACCAGTCTTCTATATATATGCAACTTTATTCTTCTCCATGATCCCATTAAAGGGATAATAGCGTACATATAGAATCTTGACCTGTAAGTGATATGTCTCAAAAACTCAAATCTCAACAATTTTGTAGGGCCAGTGAATAACTTGTCAAATGCACTAATTTAATGTCACCCTGAAATTGTTCTGGATCCACCTTTGTCAATAGATGCAAATGTAACTTCATAGAATTCTACTGTTGTTCTTCCTATGTAAAATAACTATGAACTAAAATGTATATTTACTCTACTTTAAAAACTACCCACTTAAAAACTATAATTCTTACTATGTTAGTTAACTGTGAAAAATTATTTTTAGTCTCCTTTAAAAAAAACCCACTGGAAAACCTTAATTTCTTACTATGTTTTAAAGTTACTGAAAATATGTTTATTCACTTTTGAAAACACAATAAAAGTGCCAATTGAAATTACTTGTATTTATTTGATAACATAAAGTTTAATTAATTATTTATTGTGTGGATTTGAATGCAAGTTTTTTATCAGCCTTTACTTGGTGCATTTCCTATCGGCTTTGCTATTTGCATAATTTTCTTGTTTTGTCTGTGTGTGGGCCATGTTATATATATGTGAGCTGAATAATTGATGTAGGGATGAAAACTACAGATAACCAGAAAATTGGATAAATTCCTAATGTCTTGTACAATTTCACAGTTTAATAACAGGTTCCCATTTAAATCTGTACTTTCCCATTTAAATCTGTACACGATGGTCAGAATGATAGAATTTACTCCCACTGGGTCCACAGCTTTGTGTAACTTTGTGTAAAATTCTCTAAATGTAACCAAATTTGGCATGAAGATAGTTTGAGGCAATCTGCATTTAATGGTATTGATGTCTCACTTGTGATTGACAGGATGACATCATAACTGACGCATGCATTTGGCGCCAAAGCTTAGAATTTTGAAATTGATTTCACAAAGTAACTGAAAATGTTCTATTCTCAAAACGATGCATTTTAATGAAAATCCCACCTAAATCCGATTAATGGTTCAAAAGTTATCACTAATTAAAAAAACTCAAATCAAAATTCTAAGCTTTGGCGCCAAATTCATAGGTCCGTTATGACGTCATCCTGTCAATCACAAGTGAGACACCAATACCATTGTATGCAGATTGCCTCAAACTATCTTCATGCCAAATTTGGTTACATTTAAAGAATTTTATACAAAGCTGTGGACCCATCGGGAGTAAAAATAATATACCATCTCTGACCATCGTGGTACTTATGCAAATTGTGTTTATGTGTGCTAAACACACAGATCAACCAATCATAGTATATTATTTCTGAAGTGAACTTCTCTGATTGGTTGATCTGTGTGTTTAGCACACATCAACACAATTTGCATATAAGTACAGATTTAAATGGGAAAGTACAGATTTAAATGGGAACCTGTTAGTTGTAATTTTATATTACCTTAGTACTATATACAGTATCAGCGACAGATCTGTATGGGATATGCAGTGGCTATTCAAAATCCATGTCCTTCATTTTTTACTAAAATTGTCAACTGAGATAAAAGTAAATTTGGCTGAGAAAATTCAAGTTTAAATTTATGCAAATCAGAACGAATCTGTATGAGATTTACACCACTCCTCACGTACATGATTTCATGATTTTGTAAAATTATCATAAATTATTAATGAGTTTTATAATATATTAATTTTAAATTTATAATACAATCTTTCTCTATAATTACAAAAGCTTTGATTTCTTTAATAAAACATTTTTTCTTTGTCAGCTAGTTTATAGTTTTATTTAATATGTTAGCTGTAAAATTTTGAAAATTTATACAAAATTATCAACCGTTATTGGTTGAAAAGTCATCTTTTCTTACTACAGTAATTAACTTATTTGTTTGTAAACTTGAATGTTAACATTGTGTATTTTTAAAGGGATTTTTTATATATCTGTCTACTTATAGATGACCTTTAACATTTAAGAATAAGGAACAATTTTTATCAATTTGTTTATGATTTTTGGAAAATATTGATTCAAGCATACAATTTGGAATTAAAAAAGTGAGGAAACATTAATATTATATAGTTTTTTTTCATTGAATATTTATGTTTTTTAAATGTTTGTGTAAACGTTTTAAACCAGAAATTTGCATGGTGAAAACACAATGTAAAATAATTAAAATTTTACAAAAAGTTAACTTGATTTGAGGGTTTACATTTATTTCAGATATTTTTTTTCTCTGGGCATTTTTGTTTTTTGAAAATTTTGCAGAATATGGCAAATAGTGCCAAACACCCAGAAATAGTGAGACTGGGTGTGATTGTACATCAAAAGTGTGAAGTCACATCCATTCTCTTACCCAGACCCATCTTAGCTTTCTAACGAAAAATCAACAGCTCTGGTCGGACACAAACCGGAAGACCCAGAATCTGTGTCGTCAGATATGTGATAATAATTTCTAACTTCCAGTTACAAAATGGAGAAGTCAATTCTTGCCGATGCGTTATCAAAACTAAACGTGAATTTCTATCCTAAAGAAAAACATTATGGTTATGGTTATAGTTATATCAAGTGTTCGAACAAAGTAAACAAATTGGAGAGTTTGTTATTGCTATTTTAGGCTTTCTGAGAACTCAGACATTCCAACGGCTGTTTTGTCTGCTGCTAATTACTCGCCAGCCAGCCGATTTTGCAACTAGCCATTGGAATGTCTCAGCTCTCAGAACTAACCAATCTGCAGGAGACTAAACAGGGATTACCGTTTATTCATAGATGAATTGATGGATAGAAAATTTCCAAAATTATTATTTTTTTTTCGAATGGGCGGCCTCGGTAAATCTAGTCTTAATCCAAGTAAATGCGATCAAAGGTAAATTTCTAGTAGACAGTTGCCTCTAGCAACATCATAATGAAAGTGTTGCATAGTACATTGTAGGTGTATTTAATTATCTTTGAGTGTGCATGAAATTATTTAAGCCAATCACATTGACGCTGGATTTGTGTCCGACCAGAGCCTTTGATTTTTCATTAGAAAGCTGAGAAGGGTCTGGGTAAGAGAATGAAGTCTCTTTTTTGTGTTTCAGGAATCATGTCATTATCAAAGCGCAGTATTTGAAGCAGAATTGTTTCAGATATATGTTATCTATTTATCATGACAATCATTGTTCCTGAATTAAGTCCTTCACCAGAGGACAAGACTACATCAAGCTTTGCTTTACCCACTAACCTCCCAACCAAGCCCATCCAGCAGGACGATGATAACGACCCATCTAAACCTCTACATCAATCTACATCCCTTAAATCTGCTCTAAAGAATACCAATAACTCAATAGCCTTAGTAATCTCCAAAACATCATTAACCAAGGAAACAGAAAGTGACAACGAAAACATGGCATGTACAGAAAATGATTCTTCTATTACTGGCTCTGGTGTTAAGGTTATAAGCCGTGGACGCCGCCGTAGTGTTGATAAGCAATACAGGCCTAGTCAACCAACTGGTAATAACAATGGCGGCGGTAGAACCAGTGCAAGGAGAAGTGGGCGGTCATATCAGAATTATGACAACAATTCTAGTAACGGCAACTCTGGTGCAGATGGAAATGGCGAAGATAATGATGACAGTGATGATGATGAAGATGATGAGTATATTGACGAGGATGATGACGAAGAGGAGGAGGAAGAGGAGGAAGAAGAAGATGAGGAGGAGGATAAGAATGAGGAGGAAGAGGATGAAGATCCGGACAAGAATAATAGTGTTGATAATAGCATAGATGAAAAAGTCTTGGCTACTTTCGGATTAAAGGTATGTTGGAGATCATTTCATTGCTCTTTCATCTTGATGATAATAATATTAACAATGCAATGTTTTGTTATCAGGTCCCTGGTGAATCAACAGTAGATTTAGGCAATGGAGAGAATGAAGGTCCAATACCTACTGGTACTCCTATCACTTTACAGGGCATTGTATGTCATGAAACATTAGGAGGTCAGTATTTTAACTATCTATCTATTTGTCTGTCTATTTGTCTATCTGTCTGTCTATCTATTTGTCTGTCTGTCTATCTTATTGTCTGTCTGCCTTTCTTATTGTCTCTCTGTCTATCTATTTGTCCGTCCATCCGTCCGTCTGTCTGTCTATTTGTCTGTCTGTCTATCTTATTGTCTGTCTGCCTTTCTTATTGTCTCTCTGTCTATCTATTTGTCCGTCCGTCCGTCTGTCTGTCTATTTGTCTCTGTCTATCTTATTGTCTGTCTGTCTATCTTATTGTCTGTCTATCTTATTGTCTGTCTGTCTATCTTATTGTCTGTCTGTCTATCTTATTGTCTGTCTATCTTATTGTCTGTCTGTCTATCTTATTGTCTGTCTATCTTATTGTCTGTCTGTCTATCTTATTGTCTGTCTGTCTATCTTATTGTCTGTCTGTCTATCTTATTGTCTGTCTGTCTATCTTATTGTCTGTCTATCTTATTGTCTGTCTGTCTATCTTATTGTCTGTCTATCTTATTGTCTGTCTGTCTATCTTATTGTCTGTCTATCTTATTGTAGGTCTGTCTATCTTATTGTCTGTCTGTCTATCTTATTGTCTGTCTATCTTATTGTCTGTCTGTCTATCTTATTGTCTGTCTATCTTATTGTCTGTCTGTCTATCTTATTGTCTGTCTATCTTATTGTCTGTCTATCTTATTGTCTGTCTGTCTATCTTATTGTCTGTCTGTCTATCTTATTGTCTGTCTGTCTATCTTATTGTCTGTCTGTCTATCTTGTTGTCTGTCTGTCTATCTTATTGTCTCTCTGTCTGTCTATCTATTTATTTATCTGTCTGTCTGTCTGTCTGTCTGTCTGTCTATTTGTCTATCTGTCTAGTGGTACACCTATCACCTTACAGGGCATTATATGCCATGAAACATTGGGAGGTCAGTATTTTAGATATCTATCTGTCTGTCTACCTAACTTTCAAAACATCACTTGTTCATATTAATTACAAATTGTACTCAAGATTGTGTGATTTCCTATTCAAAGTCCTGTCTTATATTTGTATTGTATTTGTCTATAGGTGTACTGGTTGTTAACATCAAATGGCGTAACAAGATCTATTGTGGTTCTTTAATGGATTGTACAAGGCATTCCTGGGCAAGACCAAGGTACAATTATTGTAGGGATGAGCTCAGCTCTGTAACCATAGAGATGATATTTTCACATTTTAAAATAATTTGTTTAATATTTTTACATGTGAAATGTTTGAAATATAGAAATATGAATATTTCATGGTGATTATAGAATAATAAAGTAATATTTATGTATTGTATTTTCAGATTCCAGTCAGCTGATGGTACAACTCATGGTAGTAAAACTAGAATGAGTAAAAACATTGGCCACAATAAAGGCAAGGGAAAAGGCAAAAGACTCAGAAGTAATTCTGTAACAAGCAACAACTCAAATGTCAGTAATACAGGTTAGTAATATATACTGAGTTTCTTATGATAGTCTTTTATTTATTATAATGGACCCTCCCTAACTCTAACAACATCGTCTTTGTCTGTTGACTGGGTAATATTAGTTTTTCAATTCATTGCCCACCCCCCACCCCCTCCCCCAAATAAAAATGAATACTATTATTTTCTGTTTTTAATTTAGGGAGTTCCCCCTTCCCCCTCCCCCATGTCAAATATCTGAATGACTAATTATTTTCTGTTTTCAATTCAGTGAGCCCAGTGAAGCAAAAGCTGAGAGGAAGAAAGAAGACAATATCTGGTAGTTCAGTAGATAAAAGACCAGGGTTTCGTTCAAGCAAGAGAAAACCCAAGAATGATGACGATAGTGATGATTCAATGCGTCCTGGCAAAAGAACATGTACTGTTAAAGGTGCTCCATCACCACAACCGTCACCGACCCTGATAGAGTGCCCTGAACCAGGCTGCGAGAAGAAATATAAACACATTAATGGCTTGAGGTACCATCAGGCACATGCTCATTTGGAATCCAAGAATCAAGATGACGTAAGATATTCATTTATTAGGATAATAGACCAAAACAGCTAACGCGTTGCTATGTATGTTTCCACCCAATTCAAATCTTTTGGGAATAAGATTCTTTGTCTTATGTATTTCGATATCACGTGGAAAAGTTTTGGAACAAAAGTCTTTGTTCCCAGAGGTGGAAACGTGAATAGCAACGCGTTAGCCAATTAGGTCTATCCATGAACTGAGTTGTGTTACTACGAGTTGAGATAATATGGTCGCTCTGATTGGCTGTCTACAGGTTTATATCAGAGGACAGACACACCATCAATATACACCTATTTGAAATTTTTTGTCGCAATCAGTCTAAGGTCCACACTCTGAAGCCTGCAAAGGATGTTGGTATATCTTCGATAAAAAGTAGACTTGTTGCCGATTTTTTATAACATATTTTGGTTGTATGTGTTTGTGTTATACGACTATAACAAGTTGTTGCAGTGGTAGATAATGAAATAAACATTTCTATTATTGAACGAGTAATACATCACAAATTATGTTCATATTTCCGACATGCTTTGCAGGCTTCAGAGTGTGGGGTGTACAGCTGCGGCCGTGACAACGATTATTGAAATAGGTGTAAAACTTGTCCTTGTGTCTATGTAGTGTGGCTACACCTTGGATTTCTTCTCTCTTGTTCTATTGTCAGCTCTCAGCATGTTTATATCACAGTATAGACACACTTGTCGTTTTATATTTAGCCTGCAAAACAGGCATTCTTTTGGGGTTTTGGGAAAAATCTGATGTTGGAGTTCCTGTGTTTTCTTGATACCCGCGCGAAACATGGGGCCTAGACAAAAAAGGCAAGGTGGGGGGAGGGGGAAGGATATGTTATTTCTTTCTTTTCGTTTGTCCCTCATTTCTCTGCTTTCCAATTATTAACAATAGTTTTGTGTTGGTATTTTTCCAGGATAATAATTCCGATGATAGGTCTAGTACAACACCATCACCCAGTGAAGAATTCAAAGAACCAGACCCCTTAATCTCCATCAAAGGCAAACCCTCTAACATTACTAGAAGCGATTCATCATCAACTACATCATTTAGCAGCTTAGAGAAAGAATCAAATGACACAGATATCAAACCAAACATAAAGATTGAAAATACATTAACTGTGGACAGTGAAAACACAGAGGATAAGCAGACTGATGAGTCAAAAGAAGAACCTATTAAAACAGATGAAATAGCTGATAAAACATGTGATGCTACACTTGTTAAACTCGAAGACAAAGAAGAGGAAACTGAACCCAAAGAATCCCAAGACATGGATAAACAAGACTCTAACAATCCTAATGAATTTGTTGAAGTAGCAGATAAGTCAACTGATACATCAACGGTTACCACGACAACCTTCCCCTGCACTAAACACTCCGTCATCACCATGGCAGCAGTAGTTCCAGCCAGCGAGGTCCCTGAAGTGGCCGATACGCAGGAAGTGTGGGAGACGGTGTTGGACAGTGGTTGTGTTACGAGTGCAGCTCTCAGTGAAACTAAGATGTCTGTTGCTGGAGGTGAGAGGCAAGAGGGACAGGATGGTAGTAAAGGAGTGAATGACGAAGGACAGCAAGTCTTGATAACAACTAGCAGTATAAATCAACTTGGTATTGAAGTAGAAGATATTAGTGAGAACGAAGAAGATATTGACCCTGGACAAGGTTAGCTTTATGTTATAGTTACAATAGATTGATTTGGCTAATACGTTGCTATGTACCTGTACACTCGCATAACTGTTATATACCGTACAATCTTTTCCACTCTTCTGATGATGTCGGTGCCCGACGAAAGTTACAAACAGTAGTATATGGCCTAAAGCAACTTTTTTGAAAGACATAAGACAAATAATCTTATTCCCAAAAGATTTGAATAGGGTGGAAATGTACATAGCAACGTGTTAGCCGATTTAGTCTATTCAGTAGTCGTTCTGTATGAACTTTACAATGGGGAGACACACATGAGCTTTTGTGAATCCCATATAGAAAGGACGCAAATATTCTATATTAATTATGAAATGTCGAAGGTGGTGATGTAAGGTAATGATGATGATGTTGGCGAAGTTGATGTTGATGATTACGATGAAGACCATGGTGGTGCATTGTGGTGGTGGCAATGGTGATGATGATTGTGATAATGGTGGAGGTGGTGATGATGAAGATGATGGTGGGGTGTAATGCATGATGATGGTGATGATGATGATGGTGGTGGGGTGTAATGCATGATGGTGGTGGTGGTGGTGTTGATAATGATGACATTGCGGATGAAAGGTGATGATGATGATGATGGCGAAGTTGTGAAACAGACAGCGCACATGTTTTCTATTTCTTAAATCCATACAGACAGTTTTATTCTAAAATTAAACGCTTTCACTGTCCTTTATCACTTGCAGATATCGAGTTCAACAGTAGAGAAGAGATGGAGAAAGCAGTGGAGAACCTACAAACCAGTTCATATGTAGCTTCACTGAGCACAGAAAACAATTTTCAAATGTTATCATCCTTGAAAGACCCTAGCTTAATATTTGGACTCACTAGCAGGGAACGGCTAATGGATGATAAGGATAGCACAGAAAGTGTAGAAACTGATCCACCACTGGAGACGATTACTACAAGACAAACAGAGGGCATGGCGGAGAGCACTAAGGAAGTACCGACCAGCACTGCTGTACCAGTATCGTGTAGCATGAGTGTAGAGACACTTGTATCTCGTAGCATCACAGCAAGCAAACATGTTCCTCCTTTAAATAATTATTCCGACACTCCTTCTAAACGCTATGAATACTTCCCTTGTAGGAGTTACGGCGATGATACCTACTCTGTCTCTAATATAACTTCTACGAATATTACCACTCTGTCGTTGATAAGAGACCCAGGATTGATTAAGAATGATGATCAAGCAAATCATACCAATGTTACGACTTCAATTGGGAATAATAAGACTGACAGTATGATAGAGTCAACTAAGCCGAGTTACACAGGGTCTGTAGGGTTTAATCAAGTTTGTTCGACTTCGTCAATACATAGTCATGGTCCTAGAGAAGAACTTAAAGAACAGCAGACATCAAATGGGGATATTATCAAGATAAATACTACATCATCGGAACCACACTCCACAGGGCTCTCCACAGGACATTCAATATCATCATATACATCGCCGAAAAGCTCAACTACTACAACTTTTAATACTAAATTGTATCTATCCCATTCAGAATCACTAAGCACGAACAATGAATCGATATCTAGGAATTTAAATAATGAAGGTAATAATGAAAATCAATGCAAGGACTTGAGCCCCAAGGCTGATTCCGAGAAAAGTAATGATGATAAGAAGGAAGATGAGGCTGATAAGTCATCTGTGATGTTTGCGAGGCAGTCGTCTACTCTTATACCAAAACACAGTCGGCCGTCGATACCATCTTTACCTGTAGGCGTGGCACATCCGTATCAGTATGGGAGTTTGGTTACTGCTAGTACAGGTAAGAACACATGGTGTTGCTGGAGATTGTGATGTAGATGATGATGGCAATGGTGTTGGTGATGATGGTGATGATAATGATACTTGTGTTGGTAATGATAATCATGATGATGGTAATGGCGTTGATAATGATACTGGTGGTATAATGATGGTTATGACGATGATAGTGATGATGGTGTTGGTAATGACGTTGATGATAATGATACTGGTGGTGATGATGATAGTGATGGTAATGACGATGATACTGGTGCTGGTGATAATGATGATGATGGCAAGGACGTTGATGATAATGATACTGGTGTTGTTGATGGTGATGGTGATGGTAATGACGTTGATGATGATGATAGTGATGATGGTAATGACGTTGATGATGATGAAAGTGATGATGGTAATGACGTTGATGATGATGATAGTGATGATGGTGATGACGTTGATGATGATGATAGTGATGATGGTGATGGTAATGACGTTGATGATAATTATAGTGATGATGGTAATGAAGTTGATGATGATGATAGTGATGATGGTGATGGTAATGATACTGGTGGTGATGATGATGATGATATTGATGATGATAATGACGTCGATGATGGTCATGGTCATGAGAGTGATGATGATAATGGTGGTGACATTGGTGGTGATGATGATGATAATAGCAGTGATGGTGGTGATAATGATATTAAAGATTGATGGTTTCAATGACAATGATGTTGGCAATAATAATAATGATGATGATGATGATAATGGTGTTAATAATGATAATGTACCTCGCGAGGTTCGCACAAATGACCAAAAGGCAAATATTTTCCCATTCGGTCCTCCCACTCAGTCAATAAGTACATTTGTTGTATACCAACTGTCAAAGTTCATTTTTCTTGCACTTTGTTTGGGCGAGAGGGTATCACGTGAATGTGAACAAATTTGGATGTTTCCGCGGCAACGACTCTCAGCGGGCAACAATATGTTATTTACCGGGAAATAACAAAAAAATCTTAATTAAAATAATTAAAAATCTTTGGTCATAGCTACGTTTTTGTTGTTCTTTGACAGTTGGTATATAACAAATAAAAATAAAAAATATATACCTATCACTTATAGACCTCGGTAAAACAGTAGGTTCCGCCGAACATCAGCGGTCTCGGGACCACAAAACATACTGTTTCCCTCGGTCCCAGTCAATAAGTGATAAATATATTTTTTTAATGTCACATTGATAAACTAACTGTGTTTTCCATCCATAGGTCAATCCACCAATAGCCACACAGACCTATCTCAAACAGAACCAACACCAAGCACTAGCAAGCCTGATGAGTTAGAAAGTAGAGTATTACCTAAAGATAAACCAGTCAGTGAAGTAGGGCCCGTTAATGTGAAACGACCTGCTATCCATGCTGGTTTACCCACCGTTATACCTGTAGGAGCACCGGGACTCAAGGCACAGTCTTCTTTATCTCTACCTATTCGACAAGGTAAACTGGCTACACTGGCAAAGCATTATTTTGGTTGTATACTGCTATTTCAAAAAACGTAGAATACTGAATACTGCATACAAAATAGTACAATGCAAAACCGAAATGATTTTGGGGCATGTTACCTCGTTTAAAGTAAATGGAAACTAGCGAGTAAACTAGTATAGGCTGCGTCGGTGTTTGATATACACGTATTTCAATTAACGTTGTCCATCTGGAATGGTTGATCTGAGACCGATAGGAATTGTGGGAGTTCATTAAATTTCAAAAAAATTGTTTTAGTCGCACTTGAATGGTGCTGAATTACAGATAACAGTATTTCAGAAGTAAACATTAATATTCAAGTGTGATTATAATAGTGCATTTGCAGTTTAACGAGTTCCCACAATTCCTATCGGTCTCAGATCAACCATTCCAGATGGACAACGTTAATTGAAATAGGTGTATACGATAGGTAATATAATGAAATTTGTAACACCGTAAAAAATGTTGACTTAAAAAGTTGACAAAAGTTACTTACTTTTAGTAAAGTTAAAGTCATCATTTTTTACGGTGTTACAAATTTCATTATATTACCTACATGTATCGTCTAAAGTAAAATAAGTGATACATATTTATTATAATTTTAGTGAATTCTATACCCAATACTATGTACTATCTACATACATAGCGAGCATATCGTGCTATATCTACTTTATATTTCAAATAAATGAGACCCACTAAACGTCAGTTAAGTTAAATTTTTTTTTTTACGGTGTTACAAGTTGTATTGTATTACCTATCATATATCATGAAATATATACTTAAATGTTGGTCTTTATTATTTTAAGTTATTTATCTAACGAGACAATAAAATGAGTTATGAGTTATTATAGGACAGAACCTATTTTTATTTGTTGTAGGTTTAAAAGCTCCTGGTCTAGAGGACCGTGCCTCAACACCCACTAGCTTGCGACTAGCAGCATCAAGTCCACGATCGGCGACCACCAGTCCGTTACCCGCTAGCCCTAGATTATCACCTAAAATACCTATCACAGAACCCAAGCCTTCGAAACTCGTCACCTCATCATCTTCAACAAAACCAACCAATAGCAGAGCTGATATGGTGGTTGTAAAAGAAGAGACTGAGCCTTCAGGAAGTAAGGTCAGCAGAGAATTAGAAAGAGAAAAGAAAACAAGTCCTTATGAGATGTCTACAGAACAAAACAGGTCGTCATCTACAGAACACTTTACTCCAGAACAGATCCAGCTGTATCAGCTCCACCACCAGAGACAAATGATGATGCATCAGATTGCACAGGTAATAGATACACCTATTTCAATTAACGTTGTCTATCTGGAATGGTTGATCTGAGACCGATAGGAATTGTGGGAGCTCGTTAAACTGCAAATGCACTATTATAATCACGCTCGAATATTAATGTTTACTTCTAAAATACTGTTATCTGTAATTCAGCACCATTCAAGTGCGATTAAAACAATGTATTTAGAATTTAACGATCTCCCACAATTCCTATCGGTCTCAGATTAACCATTCCAGATGGACAACGTTAATTGAAATAGGTGTATACAGTCGTCCTCGTGAACCCAGGGGTATTCTTCTGTCGCTCATTTCTTGCTCCCAGAAAAAATACCCCTGGTAACGTAGTCTGTTGAAGCTTGTTCCGGAAGTCAAAATTCAGCACTTTCCTGATGGGTCGACCCGCTGAGGTCAACCAATGAAAATCAAGATAACCATTCAAACTATTATTTAACAACTTTGAATGGTTATCTTGATTTTCATTGGTCGACCTCAGCGGGAGTATGGGTAAAAATCACTGAAGCAATACATTTTTAGCACGCGCTATAGAATATACTGAATTATGACGAATACATGAATGAATGTGTGCCATCGCGTTCTGTGCAAAGAAATAAACCGTTGTATAGAGCATGCATATATCGACAAGTAAATTCTTCAAGCTACTTCCTCAGTTTCCATGCAGAGGTTTTCTGTCATCCAAATCAATCGCCAGCGTAAATCTAATAAAATCAAGGCACTGAGACATCAAGATGTACTTTTTAATAAACGAGCAGAAGTGTTTTATCAGGTTTTAAAACACGAGGCGTAACCGAGTGTTTTAAAACCTGATAAAACACGACCTGCGAGTCACGCAAGTTAAAACTTACGCAAATCAGGATATACAACACTATTGTTGTATAATCGTATACATCACTCGTCGTGTTCATGATTCATTTTTGTAAATGTCTTTTTAATTATTCATGAATTTGTTTTCATGTTATTTTCCCATCTCTGCTAGGCGAATATGGATGCACAACATGCTTACATGAGAAACTTTGGTTATGAAATCCCCCCCTGGCCTGAACAGGTGAGACATCATCAACAGCAACGATTACGAGCAGCAGAAGAAGAGAGATTGGAGGTGATTATCATTATCATTGCATAATTATCAATATTATTATCATCATCATCATCATCCGGCATCATCATCATTTTCACCACCATTTTCATCATTTTTGTAGGTCACAAATCGTAGGCCGCCTCTGATAGGTTAATAATTATGACGTCATTGTATCTATATAAGCTAGAGACACGTGCGTGCTTGTTTATTACAGGGCGCACAAATGTTCGAACCTCTCTTTCTCTATCTACAGACTCTACATCTCTATAAAGTACTATCAAATATTGTAAACATACGAATAATCTACGAAATAAAAGGAGCGTTCGCACATGTACATTATTAACATCTACAATTTTCACCACCATTTTCATCATTTTCACCACCATTTTCATCATTTTCACCACCATTTTCATCATTTTCACCATCATTTTCATCATTTTCACCATCATTTTCATCATTTTCACCACCATTTTCATCATTTTCACCATCATTTTCATCATTTTCACCACCATTTTCATCATTTTCACCACCATTTTCATCATTTTCACCACCATTTTCATCATTTTCACCACCATTTTCATCATTTTCACCACCATTTTCATCATTTTCACCATCATTTTCATCATTTTCACCATCATTTTCATCATTTTCACCATCATTTTCACCATCATTTTCACCATCATTTTCATCATTTTCACCATCATTTTCATCATTTTCACCACCATTTTCATCATTTTCACCATCATTTTCATCATTTTCACCACCATTACCATCATTTTCACCATCATTTTCATCATTTTCACCATCATTTTCATCATTTTCACCATCATTTTCATCATTTTCACCACCATTACCATCATTTTCACCACCATTTTCATCATTTTCACCACCATTTTCATCATTTTCACCATCATTTTCATCATTTTCACCACCATTTTCATCATTTTCACCATCATTTTCATCATTTTCACCACCATTTTCATCATTTTCACCATCATTTTCACCACCATTTTCACCATCATTTTCATCATTTTCACCACCATTTTCATCATTTTCACCATCATTTTCATCATTTTCACCATCATTTTCATCATTTTCACCACCATTTTCATCATTTTCACCACCATTTTCATCATTTTCACCATCATTTTCATCATTTTCACCACCATTTTCATCATTTTCACCATCATTTTCATCATTTTCACCATCATTTTCATCATTTTCACCACCATTTTCATCATTTTCACCATCATTTTCACCACCATCATTTTCATCGTCATCATCATATATCATCAACATCATCGCATCATTATCATCATTTTCATTATCATTATCATCTTCATTATTTTACTTGAAGACGCATCACTCAAATCAAGAAATATTTCACTATTCAGCGATTCCCTTCATATAGAATCGATACCTTTATGTAAAATCGATATTTTTCCTTTTACCATTATATAATAATTATCATGACTATAATTATCATTACTTGTGTATACACCTATTTCAATCAACGTTGTCCATCTGGAATGGTTGATCTGAGACCGATAGGAATTGTTGGAGTTCATTAAATTGCAAATACATTGTTTTAATCACACTTGAATGGTGCTGAATTACAGATAACAATATTTCAGAAGTAAACATTAATATTCAAGCGTGATTATAATAGTGCATTTGCAATTTAACGAGCTCCCACAATTCCTATCGGTCTCAGATCAACCATTCCAGATGGACAACATTAATTGAAATAGGTGTATCTACCAGAAACTAAAACATGCCCCGTCACCTGTACGTTTTAAAACGTATTGAAAACACATTTATTTCAAAGTGAATCTTAAGTATTTTAAATTTTTCATTGTATATGTATGCACATTCATTTTAGTGCGCGGCTTTCGGAGCGAGACTAGAGGTCACGAGTTCGATCCTCAGTGGCTTCACACTTGTTTCGACTTCTTTTCATTCTGTGTAGCTTTGAGTAGCTTTAAATAGAAAAGAGCGCACCGTCGGCTTCCTGGGAGACCAGCTTACTTCTAGCTGAAGGAACTACCGAAGCTAAATAATAGTACTTTTCATTTACACCTACTTGCAGTAAGGTTGTCATACAAAATAGAACATTTGTCACAAAGAAAATAGAACATTTGTGATTTAGTGCGAAAGGAATTAGTTAAGGTAGTTCGGGACCCAGCCGTAATCACATAATTTCGTTTTTTACCTTTTATTATTTTCCGATTTGAAAATCATAGGAACGTTATGCATTCACAAGACAAGCACTTCATCTCTGCAAAAACTCTCCTGAATTTAGGCCCGCATTCACGAGAAATCAAGATTTTTCGTTAAATTCATGATTTTTTCGCGTTCAAATCCGCGTCGTTTTAGTGTCGATTTTTGGAACTATAATGCGTCACATAAATTAGTGTTTTGGGCAAGAATAACGAATTAAACTGGTCATAATTAGCTTTACATCGATTCTAGAGATAGCGGACCAAAAAATGTTAAAGTTTGTTTCGATAATCTTATAGGGAACTAGTTACCAGTCCCGCACGGACAAAAAACAGGTTCACGAAATATACATTTTAAAGGGTTTTCGTGCTATAACTCGGAAAAGAGCGCGGTGTCACCCCATTTTTATTTTATAGTTGGATTTCCCTTATCAAAACTCTTCACTCCGTGAAATAAAAATGATATGGTTTTCGAGCGCAAAATGTGGTATTTTTCACATTTTGAGTTTATTTTTGCATCAAAATTCTCGACATGCACGTACTTTTCGCAGTTTTTTTTTTGCCCAAAGGATTTTCTTGAGTAAAACATGGCAAATAATATGTTTGTTAGGAAAGTGTCTTTCTTTTGCAAATGCTTGTTAAAAAGTTTGTTATCGGGAAAAATAGAATAAATAGCGTTTTATGTTTCAAATTCCGACAATTTTTGTCACAAAAAATGACCAAAATGGGCCCCAGTCTACCGCCCTTATCTCCAAAACGAGCACGGTGACCCATTATTTTTATTTTAGTTTTGAACTTAACTTAGTTTGCTCTTTTTACATGAGAAGTTTCAAAAAGATCTAACGATAGAATCTATGACGCCCGAACTACCTTAAAAGACAAAAGAGAGAGTTCAGCTTGAGTGATCTTCTTTTGTCTTTTAATCAATTCCTATCGTACTAAATTCTAATGTTCTATTTTCTTTATAACAAATGTATATTTTTGTATGACAACCTTACTGCAAGTAGGTGTATACAGAAAGTATTGTATTATTGTTTACTAATATCCTTTACCTAATATCACTTTAGCTACAAGCTGCCAAAAGGTCCAAAGAAGAATCCAACAAAGTCAAACTAGAAAAGCGAGATTCCCATAGCCCGATGACCTCCACACCACCAAGGCTTGAACGAGTCATGAGAGATCTATCACCAGGGGAGGGTTCTAGAAGCGTCACAGCAACTTCTGAGTCGTCTAGTCGTGGAATGCCTTGCCTAGAACAGCCACCCGAGAAGAAAACTAAACTGGAAGTGCCGAAGAGTGATGAAACGGATCGTGAACTACAGAAACTGAGACATAAAAAACAAGAGGAATATCTGTCCAAACAGAGCATGCAATACAAATATACAATGTTCAAGTAAGGACACTACTCATTACATTATGCTTTAATATCCGTTCGATTTAGTTGAATGAACTGCACTATAATATAAAATAAAATAATATAATAGAGTGCATTCAGTAAAAGCATGAAACATTAGTAATACTATTTTGTACTATTTTATGCTAATTCTATTTTCTATTGTTCAACTAGCACTATTTTGCACAATTTAATTATTAGTGTTTCACGCTTTTACTGAATGCACTCTAATATAATAATATAATATAATAATATTTATAAAATTTTTGGTATCTAACGCGCGCTCTGATTGGTTGATGGCCATGTCTATATGAGAGAACAGAGAATGAAAATGACGAATGCTGTCGCGCGCTCTGATTTTAACGTGTTTACGAACATTCGGTAGAAAAGTTTTCTCTGCATTTTTTTGCGAAAAAATTTCATAAAAGAAATATAAAACGGCCACTTGTGTCTATGTACTGTGATATAAACACGCTGGGAGATGTAGAGCACTCAAGAAGCAAGAGAAACACTCGCTACGCTCGTGTTTCTAAGCTTGCTTCTCTCGTGCTCTACATCTCCCAGCGTGTTTATATCACAGTACATAGACACGCGCGCCGTTTTATATTTCTTAAATATAATATATATATAACTAAACGGCATTTGGGAGATCATTCGGGCTTCAAACGAGACATGATGTCATTGTTGATAGAAACGTCTGGGACCTGAACCTCCAATTTGAGGACCAAGACGACGACGAGGGCGAAAAAAACAACCGTTTGCATTTTAAGACTCGGACTTTTCCATATACGGAAGCCCGAGTAATAAAATAATAATATATAATAATATTTAGAAAATTATTTCTGTTTGTGTCGCTCTGGGACTTGAATTCTATTATTTTCCCGTATTACAGTGAAACCCCTCTATACCCGACCCTCAATAAATCGGAATCCTCTCTAAACCGGAGGTATCTTTTGGTCCCAAGTTTTTCTACATATATGCTTTGTAAAAAAAAATGTATCGTCATGAAATGAATCTATTGTTTATATAGGTGAACGTACAGTGACGTATTATTTTTGCCAACCAACCATTGTTATAAGAACAAAGAAAATTAAAGAATCTTTTGTAAAAATTAATTGGTGGTTGTTATTATTAGGCAACTGGAGAACGCGGGTGGTGCAGCCAAGACGCATTCACTTCCGTCACTCGACAGCAAAGATGAATATCAAAAGACATCGAAGTATCCATCAACATCTACACACCCTGAGTCTTTACACCAGGTTAGACACTGTGACGGCTAAGTATAGTTTAGTAAACGAGCAGTAGTGTTTTATCAGGATTTAAACCACGCGGCGAAGCCAAGTGGAATAAATCCTGATAAAACACGATCTGCGAGTTTACTAAACGGCTTAAAAAAAACTCCAACCTATATTTTGTGTTTTTGTATAAAAAAATCAAGGATTTATGAAAGTTTATTAGATAAAATCCAGGTTAAAGTTTATGTAAATTAGGGTGAATATTTATCAGGATTTAGACCACTCGTCAAGGTTACGATTTCTTTTGTCAATTTGGACAAAATAGTAATTTATTATTCATGAATTTTTTAATCAGTGATAGAGTACAAACACTAAAAGTGTGCAATACTTACGTACTATTTACCACTAAATAGTGTTGATTAAACAATATAGAACAAAAGAATTTGCATAATTTAGCAGTATTTAGTGGTATTTATGTTGCACACTTTTAGTGTTTGTACTCCATAATGATCATGGTGAACTATTATGGTGATGGTAGTGAAAACAGTGGTGGATGATGATGATGATGACAACCATGGTATAATGATTGTGGTAGTGATAACTGGTGAATGATGATGATGATGACAGTGATAATGATGATGATGACAGTGATAATGATCATGGCGAACTATTATGGTGATAGTAGTGATAACAGTGGTGAATGATGATGATGATGACAACCATGGTATAATGATTGTGGTAGTGATAACTGGTGAATGATGATGATGATGACAGTGATAATGATGACAGTGATAATGATCATGGTGAACTATTATGGTGATAGTAGTGATAACAGTGGTGAATGATGATGATGATGACAACCATGGTATAATGATTGTGGTAGTGGTAACTGGTGAATGATGATGATGATGACAGTGATAATGATGATGATGATGACAGTGATAGTGATCATGGCGAACTATTATGGTGATAGTAGTGATAACAGTGGTGGATGATGATGATGTGGCTGATGATGATGATGATGACAACCATGTTGAATAATGATGATTGAGGTAGTGATAACAATGGTGAATGACGATGATGATAACCATTGATAATAGTGGCGAAAGATGATGGTCACATGAAATATCAACCAGTTTTACATCAAAATGTTTTCATCAGAATATCTGATCCATAAAAATTACCAGAGAATGATGCTAACAGTAATTTCACAAACTAGGCTTTAGAAAAAGGAAGAAAACCAACGACAAACGACCCGGATGAAAGCAGCCAATTGGAATTAGCATCTCGATCACGTGATCCTCGTGATCCACGTGACGCTAGTAGAGATGTTCATTCGAAGGGAAAGCTAAGTAGAATGACGTCATCAGACCGTGGACCGTTTAAACCGACACAGTTCCAGGAATATTTGAAACACAGTCAGATGATGGAACGCTATGAGCACGCCGCTGCAGGTTAGTCAAACAACATACATGAAATAAATAGTATGTAGGTAATATAATGAAATTTGTAACACCGTAAAAAAATGTTGACTTAACTTTACTGAGGTTTCGAGCTTTAACCCTCAAAGGCATGTCAAAATTCTAGAAACATCATGGTTGTGGCAAGCACTCACAATTATACCAAACTTAACGTAATGTGTGATAGTTGCAGGTAATCCAATGTTGATACCAGGCCACCTAGATGGTTCTTACGTCACCTCGCGAATAAAAGACCGTGATAGTACCAGTCCCTACAAATCACCTAGTCCCAGGCCACCTCGACCACGTAGTCCCCCCACCTCGCATCGAACGAGCCCTTATAAAACCGACCGTCCTTCCACGTCACAGTCTATCAGTCCACATCGATTATCAAGAACGTCATATAGCGATGTCCATGGCTATGGGTCGTCTCCCTCTAGAAGTAGCGTATTCAGCAGAGTAGATAAATCACCTCCACAACCAGTGGACAGACATAAAGAATTATACTCCAGGGAAACTAGTAGTAGTAGCAGCAGCAGTAGTAGGCCGGTCATGACAGACACATTACCCCAGACATCTCGCGCCGAGGACATTAGCCCGAAACATGGTTATCGTAGTCAAGATAGACTTAAAGAAGAAGCATTGCGACCCGGTATTATATCTAATAACTTAGCAGTACGAAGGGGGGATGTGACGGCTAGTATGTTGATGCAAGGTCATGCTCCCCCTGACGAGGAGTTACTACGACGTCATTATGTAATGTACCCGCAGTATAGCCGAGGTATAATCGACCATCGACAACAGCAACACGCTGAACAAGTGTATGGTGAGTACGCTATTCTTAGTTTGTACGTTTGTTTATTTGATTGTTTGTCTGTGTGTTTGGTTGTTTGAATTTTTGTTTATCAGTGGTATGTTTGTTTGTGTTTTTGTTTGTATGTTTTTTTTTTTTTTTTGCTTGCTTGCTTGTTTGTTCTTCCTCAGCAAAATCACATAATCACTGTCCTTTTGATATTGCAATTGTCATTTTCAAGTCCGTCTTTTTGTGAACTGAGTACATTTTTCAGAATTTTGTCTAAAAAAGATCTGTCTTGTTTTCAGCTATGATGTCTTCAGCCCAACAAAACGCAGCGCGAGCAGAGCAGTACTACAGCAAAAGGTACGTCTTCTTAGGGATATCATTTGAAGAAACATGTATAAAGACCCGAGCAAACGGTTTCAACATTTGCTTCAACATCCGTTCGATTTTGTTGAATGGCAATGTTTAAACGCTTTTAAACTTTTTCAAAATTGTTAAAACGTGTTTAATCGATGTTGAATTGGTGTTGAAAGAGTTTAAAAGCGTTTAAACATTGTCATTCAACAAAATCGAACGGATGTTCAAACAAATGTTGGAACCGTTTGACCGGGCCTTAACGTAACAGACCTTGATTAGCGGGACGCTATCAAATACTGGATTCATCCGAGGCCATTATGACAGAATATTTATATCGAGAATTCAATATTGGGCGAGATCGCTGGTCGAGGTTTGTTCAGTATACCGAACAAATAATTTTGTCAAAATATCTCGAGTCAAAAATTAAAATGTTGCAGTCCAATAAATTGCTGTCTAATATCGTAAAATATTGGTTCGACAGTTGACTAAAATACGGACATCAAATATTGGATTTATCGGAAAAACGATTAGTTTTCATGTTATCTAGCACCGATGTACTATTTGACAAAAGGCGTATTTACACAGGGGGGGGGGGCAGAGGGGGGGGGGGGCAGAGGGGGGGGGGGTATATTTTTGCCAACCAGGAATGGGGGCGATATTTGGAAAACATTCAGGTAATTTTGCCGACCCCCTATACACCAAATTAATGAAATCCCCCTAAGTAAGATATAAATACTCACTCTTTTTGTTCTTTGTTATACTCACAATGCTGTTTATGTTTGTTTGCAGACAATAACGATTGCTACTCCATTTCAAGATTAATCCTGTCTGCAAGGATTATATAAAACGTTCTAGTTCTTGATTATTAATATAGTGCTTGCATTAAACCCGTGAATAATACTAATTCAGTGCAAGAAATATACAACTACTTGCAAAAACGTTGTCATACGAAAAAAGAACATTTGTATTTAGTGGGTTAGGAATAAATTAAAAGTACAAAAGATGATCAATGAAGCTGAACTCTTTCTTATGTTCTTTTAATTTATTCCTAACACACTAAATACAAATGTTCTTTTTTCGTATGACAACGTTCTTGCAAGTAGGTGTACACCTATTTCAATTAACGTTGTCCATCTGGAATGGTTGATCTGAGACCGATAGGAATTGTGGGAGCTCATTAAATTACAAATACATCGTTTTAATCACACTTGAATGGTGCTGAATTATGGATAACAGTATTTCAGAAGTAAACATTAATATTCGAGCGTGATTATAATGGTGTATTTGCAGTTTAACGAGCTCCCACAATTCCTATCGGTCTCAGATCAACCATTCCAGATGGACAACGTTAATTGAAATAGGTGTATACAAACAATAGACATCTTTACCTTCCTTGTTTGTTGTCCCATTTCAGATCACGTGATGTTACCCTTGGGAATTGTTTCTTTCACATGTAAATGATAGAACACGTTCATCATAAAAGAACAATTCTAAAGGGATGACACGTGGTCTGAAATGGGCAATTTGCATACGGAGGTAAAGAGGTCTATTACAAGAATGTCACATGAAAAAAAGAACATTAGTAATTTAGTAAGAAAGGAATAACAAAAAAAATGAGAGTTCAGCTTGAGTGACATTCTTTTGTCTTTTAATTAATTCAGTTTTCCCCCACTAAATTACAAAAGTCAGGACATATCTATGAAATTCAAATAGACGATTTTGCGGTTTTCTTTAGAATTTGACTACAGCCCGTGGAATGTTTAAGTCTTTCAATTGTTTGATAATATCAAATAGTCAAATAATAAAGAATACATTACACGCTATCGAAGCCAAGGTTGATCAACAAGAACCGGAACTAAATTTAACAAAATAATATTAAGAGTGTTTCTCGTACAGATATACAGTCTGCACTCTAGCACTGTTTGTCCCACATCATATAAAACACAGCCAATCAGAATGCTTTAAAGCCGTTGTATATTCGGCGCTATTCAACTGTCTCTTCCCATGAGACATTGCGGGTTCCCTATTTTATAGGGTGAGGGATAAAATAGTTATACAATGTTTTCTCTTGACATATACCGTGAATATCCCACTCGTCACTTGTATTTTCTTTGCAAATACACTCGCCTAAAGGCTCCTGTGTGTGTACTAGAAAATACAAATGACTCGTGGGATATTCCACAGTACGCCACGCGAAACCATTGTGTAACTAGTATTTAATACTCATTACCACTGGTCATTAGTACTACAGTGGTAGCTCTATTAAGCGGTCACCCTCGGGACTTTCCAAAGTGGCCGCCTAAATAGAGGTTGGCCGCTGAAATAGAGGTAAAGGAATAGATTTGGCACTTATTGTTGTGACCGCCTAATTGAGGGTGACCGCTTAATGGGTGACCACTTAATAGAGGTACCACTGTATTTGTGTCATGGGTTTAGTGCAAGTACTCTAGCTAGTTAATACCTACTAAAATATGCTAAATGCATCTTGTATGATTCTATTTTGCTTCAAGAAATCATTTGTAAATATAAGACAAGAATCATTTAGGAATAGGCTCAATATAAATAGATACTTTTGAAAAGAAAATTAAAATGAACAATAATTGCGTTTCTTGTTTCTCGCTCCTAGTGTGTGCAGGCATTCGCTTTTATCACGGGCCGCCATATTGGTTGACACAATAGGTTTTGAATCCCTTGGGTCCCCTGGACCTCGCTTTCATGCGTTTCAGAACGTTACAAACAAAGGTTTTCGCTCTCATGGGAATAAACATGGCCGCTGTGTGATAAAGGCGAACTCGGGCATTCCAACGGCTAGTTGTGAAATACGTGTGTGCAGGCATTAGGGCCCGGGCAAACGGTTTCAACATTTGCTACAACATCCGTTCGATTTTGTTGAATGGCAATGTTTAAATGCTTTTAAACCGTTTCAACATCAATTCAACATCGTTTCAACACGATGTTGATATAGTTAAAAAGCGTTTAAACATTGCCATTCAACAAAATCGATTGCCCGGGCCTTAACTGTGGTTTTCGGATTTCTGTTAACTCGGACATTCCAACGTCTATAGTTGTGAAATACGTTTTTGGCTGCTGCTAATTACTCGGCCCTTTTTTTTTAATGTTTTTGATTGACGGCAGCCAAAAACGTATTTCACAACTATAGCCGTTGGAATGTCTGAGCTCGCAGAAAGTATTAAACTTAAGTAAAGGAGTCGAAGGAGGATCTGCGCGGTCTGTGAATAAATTAACTCATGCACAAATGATACAACTAAACAAGACATCAAATGACCGTATTAAGTTTAAAATAATTCTTCTAACATTTAAAGCACTCCATGGTCTTTCGCCTGTTTACATTCAAGATCTCATCACTATTCACAAACCTGCAAGAAATCTCCGCTCATCTTCTCACTTGTTACTATCCTCAAAGTCGTACAATCTCAAGTCATATGGTCTACGTTCTTTTTCAGTCGCTGCTCCTCTACTTTGGAACTCTCTACCTCCTTCAATAGCTGTTATTACAGTTATATGCAAATGATTTTGAACAATGGGTTGAAGTCGAGGCTTTCGGGCGAAAACAATAGGTTTGCCCGAAAGCCTCAATTTGAATCCATTGTTTGAAATCATTTGCATATAACTGTAATAACAGCTATTACTGTCATTTCAAGTGTATCTTTGTTCAAGTCTAAACTCAAAACTCATTTATTTAAATTAGCTTTTTCATTGTAATCATATTCATTTTTGTATTTTTGTATTTTGTATTTTTATTTTAAGCGCTTAGAACAGACTTGAATAAGCGCTATATAAGCTATATACATTATTATTATTATTATTATTATTATTATTATTATTATTATTATTATTATTATTATTATTATTATTATTATTATTATTATTATTATTATTATTATTATTATTATTATTATTATTATTATTATTATTATTATTATTATTATAATAAAGTACTTGTGTCGATATTGGTGGACGTACAGTGACGTATTTTGTTTTGATTTTGCCAAAGAAAACTAAAAAATATTTTGCGAAAATAGTTGGCAAACTAGCATTACAATGCCAACAGTTGTTAACACTACGCCCATCTATATGGTTCTGGTCATTTGGAATAAGTTTAATTTTTTTTTTGTAATGCAGCTAGTAAATCCCCGCGTAAAAGAACCTAGATTAGGTTAGGTCAGCCTGAACAGGTTCTTTATACACCTATATCAACAATCGTTGTCGCAAACAAAGCCACAGTCCACACTCTGAAGCCTGCAAAGGATGTCGGTATTTCTTCTCTTCTTATCGATTTATTCATAGTATATTTTGGTTGTACGTGTTTGTGTAATATGACCATACCAACTTGTTGTTGTGGTAGATATAAATAGAAATATTTCTTTAAAAACATGCATTGAATCACAAATTTAGTCCATGTAACCGATATCCATTGCAGGCTTTAGAGCGGTGGACTGTAGCTCCGGCTGCGACAACGATTTTTGAAATAGGTGTACACCTATTTCAAAAAACGTCAGAAGGAGATCTGAATCTGCAATCTGCAATCTGAGGCCGAAATGAATTCAGGAAAATTGCGTACTGCAAAAACCAGGCCTGGCCCTGTTTTTTTTTTGTGTGTGTGTGCTTAGCACCTTCAGATTGATATTTACCGTCACCATATCCGAAGCCAGAAAGTGCACACAATGAGAAAAAACTGCCGTACCCCACAATTCATTTCGGTCTCAGATTGCAGATTCAGATCTCCTTCTGACAACGTTTTTTGAAATAGGTGTATATAAATGTTGCTTAACTTGAAATCAGGCTATCTAGGTTCTATTAGCATTACTCACTTCATCATCACAACACCTTTCTTTCTATTTTATTTACATACAGTTCAATCGGCTTTTGCACACGGCTCTTTCTTACAAAAAAAATATGAAAATTTCAGCCTGACATGCAGGTTCTTAAATTTTAGGAGTTTTAGTATAGTACATGTACAAGCATAGTTTTACAATTATTTATCTACTCGAGATCGTGCGATCGTACGTGTTTGGACCCAAGGACAAAACAACTTCACTCAGCGATCGGTGATCTGTAAATCAATTCCTTTATTTATTGCTGCTTGATTGGATATCGTAAGATCTGAAAACCAACAATGTCAACATATTAAGAAATACAGAAACTACTTGGCATGTAAAACGATGGCAATGAGAATCAAAAGAAATGAGTGTTAAGGCCCTTGCAAACGGAGGAAAAGAGAAGGATTAAAAAAGCGCGCTCAAGCTAGAAATGTACAGCAAATATTAACACGAGAATTTGGTGCTATCTGCTGTAATAAGCAATTATTGGATGAGGTTGAGTATGATATCGTAAATTATCAAGACCGAGGTCTGTGTTATCTGCCGAAGCCTCCTGCCTGAGGCAGATAATACTGACTCGAGGTCTTGATAATTTACGATATCATGCGAAAACCGAATTCAATAATTGTTTTATTATACATTTTTTAAAGTAAAAGTACAATTATAATCAGGTAAAAGAGACAATAACAAGCAAATCTCGCTGCCATTTTCACATCAACTCCCTAAGAACGGAGAGAGCCTGGGAACTTGACAGTGATAACTACAGATAGCATACAATTATCACTGTCAAGTTCACATGCTATTCAGATTTAGCCGTGTGCTCTCAGCCAATCAGATTCAATGTAGTTAGTAAAATGTATAATAATCATAATTATCAGCAAGAAAACAAAAAAATCATTATTCCCTGGTGTTTCCTTTTCTAATTTCTTTTGTAATTATTTGTATGTGTGTGTGAACAAAAAAATATATAAATGTATAAATAAGAGCAATTGGCATTTTATTATATTGCATTGAAACCTGGTTAATCCGGCCACCGAAGGGACATGCACAGCCCAAAGTAGCCGTATTAACGGGATGGCCGTAAGGCGGGCTTCCAATGAATTTCGCAAAAAAAAAGTCGCAAAAAAAAAGTTAACAATGCATTCTGTTAGTATATGACGCTATGAAACCAATTCTTAATGCAATCTAGCTGTACCTTTTGTTGCATTTCGCCTTTTGCGTTTGACCTTAATGGTTAATCTGGACATAAACTCGTTGAAGATTTCCCTCAGTTCCTTGCGAGTGACGTACGAGACCACGGGCGAGAGAAGACTGGGGATGAACATTGCGTGACAGCTTGACAGAATGACATCACGTGGTACTTTATGGCGTGACATGGAGATTGTCAAGACAACCTGCCAGTATAAATACATGCATACGTCAGTTTTAGTTGTTTTAAAAAGCAAACAAAGTAGCAAATCCAAATATTATGGCGAATAATTTCTCGGCTTTCTTATTTACATACACCTACTTGCAGTAAGGTTGTCATACAAAATAGAACATTTGTCACAAAGAAAATAGAACATTTGTGATTTAGTGCGAAAGGAATTAATTAAAAGACAAAAGACAGAGTTCAGCTTAAGTGATCTTCTTTTGTCTTTTAATCAATTCCTATCGTACTAAATTCTAATGTTCTATTTTTTTTATAACAAATGTATATTTTTGTATGACAACCTTACTGCAAGTAGGTGTATATAGTCTATTTATATAAATCATAAAATCTTTTGGACTACACTGACTATCAATAGATCCACAATTTACTTGAGTGGCAGCATGAAACAATTGTGCAGTATTCCCACTGGAATATAGAATGTCTGAAAAACGTAGATTTCGTAAGATTTACTGTTTTTTTCTAGCGTACTCTTAGAAAACATCAATTCCAAGACAGACTTTAAGATTTCAGCAATGTATATTCGTGCTGTATATTGAGAAAAACGTATTTGGTTTGTCGGACGTAGCAACAGTAACTAAGATAGAACACCAAATCGAAATATGCCAACCAACTTGAATAATAGTTTTTGTCTAATTGGTAGGGGTGATCGGTGCTACTTTTAGGGTTGAACTGAAATATCCCTGTGCGCACAGGGATTGTTTTAGTGCTGTTGGGTTCTTGCTTGTTAATATCGTAACATGACTCTAGCTGTACCTATAAAGGTTATTTTTACTTGGCTTTGTTAGTTAAAATAAGCTTAGCTGCCAAGAACATCGCACATTCGTGGTGTTACACGGGGCAACTTGCCGTGTAACATGGTGCCAAAGACGATTTTTTGCGCAACATTTCACTGCGCAACACGTTGCAAGTTTTTGATCTGGCTTCAAAAACTTGCAACGCAAGATGACGAATTTTCAGCAAATCGGCGTGTGTAACATGGTCATCGGCGATTTGACGCGCAACAATGCTCATGTAAGCGAGGCGTACGTGTTTGTAAACAAACAAAATGGCGGCTCTACTTTTTTGTCCAAACAATTATGTTTCTTAACTTCTCTTTCGTTCTTCAAGCTCACAATCATCGGCCAACAAAAGTAAAAGTATGAAGTTTGCTCATCGTCGCAAGTCATGATCAGTCGCCATTTTGTTTATTTACATTTTGTCATCTCATGGACTGAGTACTAGAAGTGATTGTTGCGCGAAAAGTTGTCCCCGTGTAACATGTCAGAAACAATCGACACACAAATGACGCAACAGCGTTGTGCAAAAATTCGGCGTTGCAAGTTGCCCCGTGTAACACCACCTTTAGGAGATGGAATCAACAAGGCATTGACAGTTATCTTAATTGCCCAAACACCACCACAACCCCCCTCTAACCCCCAAACAAGGGCACCCCCTCTCTCCTCAAATAACATATGGTCCGTAATTTGTGATTTACTATATTTTCTACTCCGGTAGAATTTGAGTAAGGGTGTTCCGCTGGGATCCTAAAACGGTTACCCTGTTTATGACAGAAAAATTTTTCTTATACCCTGTTTATGACAAGTGATAAAAATGGGACCCTGTTTATGACAGTTTAGGACCATGTTTATGCCGCGAAAACGTGCTGAATTTTCCGAAAGACGAAAGACGGCGCTGCTCATCATATTACCTAATTAATACACCTGATTATGACAAAAAAAACCTAAGGAAATGGGGTAAAAACATACCCTGTTCATGACAGAAAACTCAAAAAATCATACCCTGTTTTTGACAGAAAGCTCGAAAAACCATACCCTGTTCAGCGGATCATCCCCGTATAGTAAATATGTAGGAGTACAACCCCCCACGGGATTTCACCACCTACCGTACCACTGCAACAACTTCTTATGGACATATATCACAAACATCAAAATCTATGCTATGAGTTTATTGAAAACAAGAATATTATATTGGGATTAGTTAACTAAATGAAAATACTAGAGGCTACTCACCACAAACGGAGCCCAGCAGAGCAAGTATAACAAGGCATACGCTATCTTGAAAGGCACTCCGGTAGGAAGATTCAGACAGAAAGCGGAAGGACGTTGTGTTCTTAAAAGTTTAATTGAAATTTGTGCTCTTTTGATGGCCGTGTAGAAGAGAGTCACCAAAGTAACTACATTGATCCCCAAAGTTTGATAAACAACTATAGCATAGTAATACATGGCAGGGCTTTGGAAGTCTGCCTCGCATCCAAAAGAGTAGAGTCGAGATGTTTTTAGCGCAAATCGTGGATGGCCAAAAGCTGTGATAGTTAAGGAGATGACTCCCATTACTATCGACGAAACGATGCACAAAAATGGAATTTTAGTTGTTCTGGTCTTTAAGTAAACGTAGAATCTAAGAGGTTTTATACATGAATAGATGATATGGATATTGATTGTTGTTGTTAGGACAGCGACAACGGTCATGTAGAGCACAGCAAATGAGCCAAGTATTGTGCACACAAGATCTCCATTCATTTCACTTTGCTTATAAAAGTAAATGAGAGTAGGGTAACATAGAAGTGATCCAGTCGCATCGACACAAGCAGTTGCTGCGTAAAGCAGATCTAAGTGACGTCTTGTGTCGGGTTTTTCCGATTCTTTCCGCCGTTTCAGCCTTAAAATCGTCATAGCAAGAGCTAGGTTAAAGATGACACTGATAAATAGAAGTACTATGACTATTAAGATAACAACCATCATGATTCATTTGTGTCAAAGCAACTATACTGCCGCGTTCTTAATCGACGCCAATGGGATTCTGTAGCGACGTCGCTCTATATTCTAGTATATATTATATAGTATAATTAAGGAACTGACTTCCGATTCAGCTCGCTTCAGTCATATGTTTGAACATGTCAGACTACTATTGATGAAAATGAAAACAGTACCGTGACGTCATGATCATTTCACAATCTTTTCAGATCTAGATTTTTTGAAAAGACGTTTCGTTTAGTAAAAAAATAGATATATAAAATAAGATGAAATAGAATAAAATAATATATTTAAATAAATGTAAATTAAATTAAAATGAATTAAATTAAACAAATTAATTAATATAAAGTAATGTTAAAAAACTTGAATACAGTACGAAAATACAAAATAAAATAAAGAATAGAATAAGAATAAAATAAAATAAAATTTTGGATTGTCGAGAGCAAGCTTGGGCTACCTGTGTATAGTGTCGCCGTCGGAGTCCTGATAACGAGCAAGAATAGAAAATGGCGGCAAATTCTATTTCCGAACAACAAAATTTTTGTTCTCAAGATAAACACCAACAACATTATTTAGAAGATGATGAAAGTATCAATGAAAGCTTTCAAACAGAAATGGACAAGACACAAGAATTACAAAGGTAGAAATTACAATATTTGAGACTATTTTTGAAGTTCTATCAAAACATTTTTAGAGTTAAAAATTTCGGCAATTTCCATCTTCAATATTCATGTTGTAATGTGATGGACAAGACCTCTTTGCGCTTAGAAGGTTATGAGACACGTTAGTACTTACACTGCAGTCCCATATCTTGTACCTGAAGAGTTTGATAGAGGGCCTGAATTAAGGGGGGTCCGAATCCCATTTCCCAGTTTATATTTGGACCAAATCCCAGTGAAAAATCACATAATCCTATCCGTTTTGCTCAAGTTTTCAATCCCATTTCCATTTTCTATTGTTCTTTTATTTGTAAATGCCAGTCCCAGTGCATCCAATCCCATTTTCCCAGTCAAAAATAAGGCCAATCCCAGCTCCCATTTTACCCCTTCAGGACCCTCTTAATTATGGAATTGTCTCAACTACTTTACAAATTCTCTGCTGTTTTTATACCTACTATTTATAGGTCTTTATAGGCCTTGAGAGGTTCTGTTTTCCTAGCTGTCCATAAGCTCACGATCCTCTACATGTACATATCCATTATCCACCCAATTTACATACCCATTATCCGACCATTAAAATTACCTATTCAAGAAGATTTTTCATATTTTTCAAAAAGTAATAACGATGGGAAGAAATGTTACCAACAGGATACCGTGGACCGGGCAGATCGTGAAATACCGCCGACCGCGCGCTAGCCAATAACGCACGCGAATTACTAGGATACCGGACCGAAAAAAAAATTTTGGTGATCCCAAATGTATTACTTTGTTGATTATTTCTGTCATGTGTATTGTCGTTAGTGATATCGTCTATTTTTGTTATCATTTACAGCGTTACTGATTTTCCAAATGCGGAGTGTGTCTCCTTTTGACCGAACATATAGACCGAACCGAAATATGTCGTACTCTTATTGTTCTTGACTGTCTAGCCTCGTGTTCATGTTGGAAAACAATAGAGTTTTCACATGTATGCGAGGCTGGGCAGTCAAGAAGAATTGTTATTCAAATTTGCCGCCATATTTCGATTCGGTGTATAAAACCTGCGTACTACCAATAAAGAATCGAAACTTTAGTGGCTGGATAGAAAACAACTACACATGGAAATAAAAGCGTAAAGGTTTTTTCTTCCATTTTAATACATATATATGATGGTGATATTTTATTGGCCTGGTAAAATAAATCATCTCGCGTAGATGAATGATATATTATCTGTAATTCCTAGAATATACATATATCGGGCCGGTGCATATCGGGAACGAATACGCGCTATAGTTGTAAAATATTTAAACGTAGTTAAGAGTATTAATAAACAATAAAATAGTATTTTAGACTAGCTGGCACCACTACGCGTTAATTTGACTCAAATTCACATTGCTTCGCGACTCGTTTATACACCTAATTCAAACTGAAAGGTTGACAGGGAACGGCGATTAATTGGCGATTGGTGATTGCGATTGCATGACCGAAAGGTACTATGGGTAATATACCAATTTCTTACTCAATTCTAAATTACCCAAACACCGCTCAGCGATGACCTTAGATGGGTGTCTCGAAGGTTTCGCTGAACGGTAGAGGCATTGTTTGGATAATTTAGAAACGAATAAGAAGAAATTCGTATTACCAATAGTTCCTTTCGGTCGTGCAATCACCAATCGCCAATCGCCGTTTGCCCCGGCAACATTTTTTGAATCAGTTGTATTCTCCAAAAGGCTAGGGCTACAAGACCCTCTGGTATCAAGGTTTTCAGTAAACAAAGAATCCAATAGGTTTCCAATACACAGTTCACTCAGCGATCGGTGATCTGTAATTCAATTCCTTTAGTTACTGCTGCTTCATTGGATATCGTAAGATCTGAAAACCAACAATGTCAACATATTAAGAAATACAGAAACTACTTGGCATGGCATGTAAAACGATGGTTATGAGAATCAAAAGAAATGAGTGTTAAAGCCCTTGCAATCGGAGGAAAAGAGAAGGATTTAAAAAGTGCGATAAAGCTAGAAATATACAGCAAATATTATAGTTATTAACACGAGAATTTGAATAAAATTAAAAGGTGCTATCTAATCATAATCATTTGCAAGAAAACAAAAAGGTTTATTATCCCCTGTGGAATTAGAAAACAAAGACCATAGTGTTTCCTTTTCTAATTTGTTTTGTTTTGCTTATGATTATGATTACGATTATGACGCAGTGTGAACCAGTCTTTACGGTCTTAAAACGGCCTATTTTCCAAGGACAAGACATTTTTACGATATGATTGCGTCATTTAACTACAAGTACCAGAATGCTTTTCAAACTTTCTTTTGTTCTGAAATCGATCTGTAAAATTTCCTCTCGAGAGTAATTAACATAGAACAAAAGCTGTAATTAGGTGATATGCAAATGCTTTTGAACAATGGATTCAAGATGAGGCTTTCAGACCATTTTTGTTTTGTATTTGCACATGTAAAGCCGAGACTTGAAATAAAAACATTTGTAAATAACTATAATAATATTAAAAATGTACATATTCGGATCGCTAATAAAATAATTATTTTATATGTGTGAACAAACAAATATATGAATAAGAGCTATTGGCACTATATTATATTACAGTGGAACCCCGTTAATCCGGTCATCGAAGAGACAGCCCAAAGTGGCCGTATTAACGGGATGGCCGTGGGTAAATCAGTTTTTCGCTCAGTTCACCTTTTTTTGCAGTAAAGTCCCGGCGCTCTTGTGTCTGCCGTATATCAAAGTTCACCCCCCTTGTCAAATTTCTAGATCCGCCCATGTAAATTTTATAAAAAATGTATTTGCATGCATTTCGTCGGGACCTAAAAAACTGGCCGCAATAACGGGGTGGCCGTATTAAGCGGGTGGCCGTAAGGCGGGGTTCCACTGTATTTCGCAAAAATAGTTAGCAATGCATTCTGTTAGTATATGACGCTATAAAACATTGTTATAATGCAATCTAGCTGTACCTTTTGTTGTATTTTTCACTTTGCATTTGACCTTAATGGTTAACCTGCACATAAACTCGTTGACGATTTCCCTTAGTTCCTTGCGAGTGACGAACGAGACCACGGGCGAGAGAAGACTGGGGATGAACATTGCGTGACAGCTTGACAGAATGACATCACGTGGTACTTGATGGCGTGACATCAAGATTGTCAAGACAACCTGCCAGTTTAAATACACATACGTCACCTTGGTTGTTTTAAAAAGCAAATAAAGTAGCATATCCAAATATTATGGCGAATAGTCTGTCTACTTACTTATTTACGATACATAGTAAATATATCTATTTATGTAAATCATAAAATCTTTTGGACTACACTGACTAGATCCATCTTGGACTAATTACACTAGATCCACAATTATATTTGCTTGAGCATGAAACAATTGTGCAGTATTCCCACTGGAATATACAGGGCAGTAATGGGGGGGGGGGGGGGGGGGGGGGGGCCTAGTGTCAGTTGTCAATTAGAATTTAATTAGCTCGTTTGTCAGTTGTCAGCTAAAAATTAGGCCATTTGTCAGTTGTCAGTAAAATTCTTGGTTTGTCAGTAAAATATTAGTTAACCATTCATTTCCAATTACAGTCATATTTCGCATTGCACCTGTTTTTAACCACAAAACACTATTTTTACTTCATACCTAGTTTAATAGATGTTTTTAAACCTTGCATATACATATGCATGCATATACGTCATGTTTAGGCAGAAAGTATATTATTTCATTTATTGATACACCTTATAACAAAATACGGTGCCGTTGCACTATTTACAAGGGCGTTTCTGGAGTTCGTGACTATTGGCCAGTAACAAAACGAGTAGAGGACTGGGTACTAGTTTGCCTAATTAATGTAATTAAGAAACAAACCTCATAATTAAAGAGAGCACATCAAGATATGTTAGATTCCTGAGTTTAGTTGCATTTGGTTGTATTCTGACCAAGATACAGCCTCATAAAAATGACTAAAAATAGAAGGAAATGTATGGTTTGGAAGGACACCTGTCCTTCCAATCCATACATTCCTTTGTAATTTTGGGCAGTTTTGAATGGCTGTAACTCACTCAATATCCAACCAAAAGCAACAAATCTCAGGAATCTTACATATCTTGATCTGCTCTTTTATATTATCAGGTTCATTTCTTAATTACATTAATTAGGAAAACTAGTACCCAGTCCTTAACTCGTTTTGTTACTGGCCAATTGTGAAACTGGCTACTGATCTTATTTTTAACCTACATTGTGTTTACACGATACCGGATCGACTTCACTCTGCCCAGGCTTCTCTCCGAGTTATATTTCGAAAACATCTCAGTACTACTCATTTCATCTCGAGAGCGATATAGCCTTAATTTGTATATTTTATATAAATCAGAAATTATAAGAAACGATCTGGTATTTGATGTATCGTAAGTCTTCATCATCATAACATCACCAGAGCTTTTACGACCCTCATTCTAAATTCTCGGTTTTCATGTGACGTCATCAAAACGCTAAAATCTAAACTTTAAATCGCAGAACGCTGGTCCTCTAGTATTTTGTAGATGTGTTTGAAACATATTATTCCTGAAAATTTGGTTGGTTTTTGTTCTTTCGTTCTCGAGATATTTGAATCGGAATTCCCGTCACGCAACATTGTCACGCATTTTTTCTAGAGCCGAAAGAAGATATAAATTAGCCACAAATGTCCCCTTTTTGGCTGGTACATAAACAACATTTTTCGAACATGAAGTTCGTGAACGAAGACATTATTTGCTTCAAAACTAATACATAGAACATATAAAAAGTATGAATAAATGAACTACTTACCTGTTGTTTGACCCCGGGTGTTTGACTCTATTCTTTCGAAGTCCTTCGAGTTGTATTTTAAATATAGCGGCTACAATACCGATTTAATTTTATACAGGCCTAGTCTCTCACGGACTATAAGCTTATTACGTCATACATTCGCCCGTCGAAGCTATAACTTCACTGGGTGTAGATATAGTTTCGACGGGCGAATGTATGACGTGATATGCTTAAAGTCCGTGAGAGACTAGGCCTGTATAAAATTAAATTTATTGAAGGCGCCATTTTTAAAATACAATTCGAGGACGATAAAAGGAATAAAGTCAAGCTACAGGTAAATAGTTCATTTACTCATACTTTAGTATATGTTTTATATTAGTTTTAAAGCAAATTATGTCTTCGTTCACGAACTTCATGTATCCTATCGCTCATGCGTAAACAGACCCTTATTAGCGCTCGAAGGGTCTGTTTACGCAGGCTAATGAAAACTGTGAGAATACAACTGGTTGATTGAACTACTGTAGAATATTAATCCGAGCAAGTCATTATACTTGTTACACGTGGCCAGTGAATTATTTACCAGATCCTGACAACCAACACGTTCAGCAGACATTTTCAAAGTCAACACAGGGAGCCCAAAAGCAAACAAGTGCCGTTTTGTGGTCTTTAAGGTAGTTCCGGACTCTTGCTACTGCGCAACCATTTCGCGCATCTCGTTTTTCATCATTTATTTGCGTTTTTTTTTAAAGTTTATCTAAATAATATTTTAATTTGAATCCTTATCTATAACTTAAGAAATTATTGTGTCATTTCATGCAACTTTGGAGGTAAAATGGGTCATTTTTCGAAACATGCTCAGATTTTCACTACCTGACAAGGTCGCTGTTTTGTCTCAAAACAAATTTACAACTTTGTAAAAATGAATACATAAAATATAATTTTGACGTCTTTAATCGTAAAACTAATACAAAATAGGTTTTAGGGTTTTTGGAGATGACAAGGATAATTTGACAAGTTTAAAGCAGATGTTTAAAGTACTAGAACCCAGTCCCGCGCGGACCGTTGCCGTGTTTTTTTTTTTTTTGACAAAAAAATGGATTCGGTCGCTTACAACTCGCCTATTAGTACGGGGACCCCAATTTTTTTCTTTTTATTCAAGCATTTACTACTCTTACGATTTAGAATAAAAAATAAAATATTCATACATAATTATTCATTTAGGGTGCGTAATTGGCGTAGAATTGTGCTTCTATGGTTCACTTATACCCATATTTTGAAATGATTCAATGATTTTTATGACAGCAAATGCTAGATAGCCCTTAGATCTATCGTTTGATATAATCTTATGCTTTTCCTAGTATAATACGTTCGCATTCTTTTGACTGCTTTGAATAGATACTTTTGAGCAAATCACCGCAAATTATTGCAAATACCTACTTTTACTATATCTTACTAACTCTATAACCAATACGGTGACCCAAATTTTTTTTCGCGTTTTTTGACTTGCCTAACAATGATCTATAAATGACAGGATTTATAAAAAAATTCATTGAAGAAATCCAAGTATCCGGAACTACCTTAAGTGGATTTCATGCGAATTTTTAAGACTTTATCTGTACATTTTAGATGAAAACCAACATAAGTCAGTTGTCAGTTACTATTTTGAATGTCAGTTGTCAGTACAAAATAGCCTCGCTTGTCAGTTGTCTGTGGCGTTTTTGGCCATTTATCAGTTGTCAGTTAACCCCATTACTACCCTCAATATAGAATGTCCGACAAACATCGTAGATTTGAGAAAGATTTATTGCATTTATTGTTTTTTCCTAACGTACTCTTAGAAAACATCAATTCCAAGACAGCCTTTTAAGTTTTAAGCAACTATGTATATTCGTGCTGTATATTGAGAAAAACGTATTAGCCTTTTTCATATCAAGCAAGGGACTGAAACCAAGTTTCTCAAAATTAATTTAATTCAAAAATAAACCCCTTCACACGAAAGAACAAATACAAATTGCAACGAAATTATGGTATTTTTTTTTTTTTTCGAAAATACAAAGAATGTATGGTTTGGAAGGACGTTTTGGAAGGACCCCATACATTTCTCTGTAATTTTGGCAGAGTTTGGATGCTCATAATTTGTTTTCTATTTAGCCATATGTTCTGAAACTTGGTCAATAAGCTTATATTTGGTTACTCTCCCATGAGATCGGGTTATTTTTTCTGGAACCATAATTAAATTAGTTTTTCACACTCGTACCCAGTCCCTTGCTCGTTATGGAAAAGGATAATTTGGCTTGTCGGACGTAGCAACAGTAACTAAGATAGAACACAATGGATAATGGATCTATGATCATACATATACACCAAATCGAAATATGCCAACCAACTTGAGGTCCCTCATGAAAAGCACCTTTGGGGTGCTGTAAAAACTGGACTGGACCCAAAACAGTCATGGACTGGACTGGACCAAGACTCTGTTTTGAGTCCGCGGACTCTGAACAATGTATCGATTTAGAGTCCGCGGACTCCAAACGAAGTATCGAGTTACAGTCCGCGGACTCACTTTAGAGTCCGCGGACACTGAACAATGTATCAATTTAGTGTCCGCGGACTCTGTTTAATATTAAAAACAGAGTCCGCGGACTCTTTAGATGTATTCACTTATACAATTGGAATGTATATTTAAGGGTTAATATATTTGGATATGCTTTCAATAATGTATTTATGTTCATTTTCTTATTCTTTATTGTTAAACATCTTATAACAATGTTATAACAATAACTCGTATAACAGCAACTCTCATTGTGGCTATTATTACTATTATTGACCAACTAGCGTATGAATTCTCTATAGCCCAGATTTATGGCGCCAAAAGCCTCTGATTTTTGACCAAGTGTTAATGGATTGGCCCAAACACCACCACAACTCCCCCCCTCCTCTAACCCCCAAACAAGCGCACTCCCTCTCTCCTCAAATAACATATGGTCCGTAATTTGTGGTTTACTATGTTTCAACATCGGGGGTTGAAGGTGAATTATTTGTGGTCAATTATTCATTATTCCTGCCCATTTTTCTCCATAATTCATTATGGAAATGTTACACGAAATGTTCGGGGTTAATTCATTATTCCTTTTTTCTCATGAAATGTTCGGGGTTAATTCTTTATTTCTTTGATGCAATAATTCATTATTAAAAGTAAAGTAAAGTAAAGTTTGGACCCGTTATTCATTATTCATTATTCACCTTCAACCCCCGATTCCGACTACCTACCACTGCAACAACTTCTTATGGTCATATACCGGGGTCATATATCACAAACACCAAAATCTATGCTATGAGTTTATCGATATCAAGAACATGCACTGGGATTAGTTAACTATAAATGGAAATACTAGAGACTAGCTACTCACCACAAACGGAGCCCAGCAGAGCAAGTATAACAAGGCATGCGCTATCTTGAAAGGTACTCCGGTAGGAAGAGTTAGACAACAGAAAGCGGAAGGACGTGTTCTTGAAAGTTTAATTGATGCTCTTTTGATGGTCGTGTAGAAGAGAGTCACCAAAGTAACTACATTGATCCCCAAAGATTGATAAACAACTACAGCGTAGTAATACATGGCAGGGCTTTGGAAGTCTGCCTCGCATCCAAAAGAGTAGAATCGAGATGTTTTTAGCGCCAATCGTGGATGGCCAAAAGCTGTGATAGTTAAGGAGATGACTCCCATTACTATCGACGAAACGATGCACAAAAATGGAATTTTAGATGATCTGGTCTTTAAGTAAACGTAGAATCTAAGAGGTTTTATACATGAATAGATGATATGGATATTGATTGTTGTTGTTAGGACAGCGACAACGGTCATGTAGAGCACAGCAAATGAGCCAAGTATTGTGCACACAAGATCTCCATTCATTTCACTTCGCTTATAAAAGTAAATGAGAGTAGGGTAACATAGAAGTGAACCAGTCGCATCGACACAAGCAGTTGCTGCGTAAAGCACATCTAAGTGACGTTTTATGTCTGGATTTTCCCATTTATTCCGCCGTTTCAATCTTAAAATCGTCACAGCAAGAGCCAAGTTAAAGATGAAATTGATGAATAAAAGTACTATTAAGATAATAACCAACATCGTTATTAATTTGTTTCAATCGAATACTGTCTTAATCGACGCCAAGTCAATGGGATTCTGTAGCGACGTCCGTTGCTGTAAACATATCGAAATCATTCCATACATTGACAGGATATTTGATATTGGTGACAATAACATCAGTGCAGTACTTGCACGCATGCTATCTAATGACCGGAAATAAGAGGGCTTATCGTGTAAAACGTGTTTCTAGTCTACCAAGACGTTTCATAGCCTGCGTAACAGACCCATATTAGCGCTCGAAACGTCTCCCGCGAAGAACGGAGACGTTTCAAGCGCTAATGGGTCTGTTTACGCAGGCTAGACGTTTCATTGAGGAATGTAGTGCTAAAAAGAACCACTAATGAAGCGAATTAAGACAGGGGACACTCCATTTGACAAGTGGTAGGATTGATCTGCGTACCTTTTAGGGTTAAAAATATTTCCTGGGGTCCTTTAGGGTTCTGGCTCAAAAATCAGTTACGAAACATGAATCCGTACCTGTAAGGATCATTTTAACTCTGTGTGGGACGGACTTCCTTATCACCTAATCCAAAAAACGTTGTCTGGTCCGCCGCACAGTCCTCGCGCCAAGACTGTGAAAGATATTGGTTTTATCTAATCAGTAATTAATTTATTTGCATGTTCACACTCTAGTGTGGTACTTTTTTTAACGAAATAGTGTTGTGCCTGCTTTTATTTTCTTGTTTTATCACTCTCATCAAAATATTCACTGTGTTTTCCTTCACGGTCTTGGCGCGAGGACTGTGCGGCGGACCCGACAACGTTTTTTGGATTAGGTGTATATATCGTAGGGCGGGGGTGGTCGTCGTATCTTTTAGGGGTCAAAATCAGGGGTTTAGAATCGTTTAAAAAGCTTTTCGGGCCAAAGCTGGTAACTTTTAGAGTATTTTTAAAGATAATAAGATATTAGATCATCTCCTAGGGGTAAAAATATCTTGTTGCCACGCCCACCTTTGTAAGATGTCAAATGATTGGTGCATTACATAATGTTTTACTTATATCCCTTGGTAATGGGAAGGCAAGTTTACTTATATTCACGAGAGAGCGGGAAATAGTCGAAAATTTGTGTATTTTCGAGCTCAACATAGCACCTTCGTACCGGAAGTGAGCCTATCGAAAGATAATGTATGGCATTTGTCACCGGTGATTTTGATATGTATTCTAGTATATTATACACCTATTTCAATAATCGTTGTCGCAATCAAAGCTACAGTCCACACTCTGTAGCCTGCAAAGGATGTTAGTATTTCTTCTCTTGTTGTCGATTTATTCATAACATATTTTGATTGTACGTGTTTGTGTTATATGAACATAACAAATTGTTGTAGTGGTAGATAATGAAACATATATTTCTTAAAAAGCGCGTAATAAATCACACATTCAGTTCATATTACCGACATCCTTTGCAGGCTTTAGAGTGTGGACTGTATAGCTTCGGCTGCGACAACGATTTTTGAAATAGGTGTAAATATAGATAAGGAACTGACTTCCGATTCAGCTCGCTTCAGTCATATGTTTGAACATGTCAGACTATATTGATGAAAATGTAAACAGTACCGTGACGTCATGATCATTTCACAATCTTTTCAGATCTAGAGTTTTTGAAAAGACTTTTCGTTTAGTAAAAAATAGATATATAAAATAAGATGAAATAGAATAAAATAATATATTTAAATTAATGTAAATTATATCAAAATGAATTAAATTAAACAAATTTATTAATATAAAATAATTTAAAAAAATAAAATAGTACCAAAATAAAAAATAATATACGATAAAGAATAGACTAAGAATAAATTAAATTAAATTTTGGATTGTCTTTGGCTTGGTCTTCCTGTGTATAGTGTCGCCGACGGAGTCCTGATAACGAGCAAGAATAGAAAATGGCGGCAAATTCTATTTCCGAACAACAAATATTTTCTTCTCAAGATAAACACCAACAACATTATTTAGAAGATGATAAAAGTATGAATGAAAACTTTCAAACAGAAATGGACAATACACAAGAATTACAAAGGTAGGAATTACAATATTTGGGACTATTTTTGAAGTTCTATCAAAACATTGTTCGAGTGAAAAATTCGACAATTTCCATCTTCAATATTCATGTTATGAGCTTATATCAAGGTTTACAGTGTAGACACTCGAACAATAAACACTTAGTTGTTTTGTTACTTTTTAACCCACATCCCATGAGCTAATAGTTTAGAAATAATATTTATTATAAACACTTGAATAGTGTATTTGAACTCACTGCTTCATTTTAAAGCAGTTTCAAAACAGGTTTTGAAGCAGTGGAAGGTTCAGAAAATATTAAATAACATGAAAACAGTCAATTGTTCACGGTTCGAGTATCCTCACTGTAATAGTATTTTGAAGAATTGTAGAATATAAGAAATATTAATTTAATAATAATAATAATGTATTTCTTGTATATCGCGAAATTCCAAGTACATCTTTAAAGACCATAGATCAGTTACCAGCATGCTTTGCGTTGTTTAGTTTGATTTGAGTGTTATAATTCATTCTTAGTCCGTTGCATTACGAGAAGACAAATAAAAAAAAACCATTAATGATTTAGTATTAGAGCCCACACACATACAATATATCAAAATGTTTTAAATTATATGCAATAGCTGTTAGATGAATTCAAATGATATTTTCTATTGTTTCAAGAAGCATACAAGTGAGGCTATTGCGTCAATACAATATACACTTAATGACTGGTCCCGAGGGAAACAGTAAGTTTTGTTTACCAAGAATCTCAATGTTTCCCGAGGGATCAGTCATTAAGTGTTTTGTTATATAGCTGATCATTTTAGACAAGTGAATTAAGAAAATTTGAATTTTTTCACGTGCGCTGGGCACTTGTATCCCGGTCGGGATACAGTTAGATTTAACTAGCATCGCGTGAGCATCTATCAACCAATGAGAATGCTCGTTATATAGTCAAAATGATTAGCTATATAACAATGCTTGTTGTTTCATTTGCATCGCATTTGCATGCATTCATAATATCAGCTATTTTCATGGTCCACGCTGCATGCTGGTAAGTGACCATGGGTCAAATGAGCTAAGACCATGACAATGGGTCCAATGTGCTAAGAAATTAAAGTGATATTTTTTTGGTGACTGATTTAATTAAAGATGAAATTCATGCAGTTTTATGCAAACTTATAGTAAGACAAAATAATGTATTAGATATAAATTACTGAAAATATTGTTATACATGTACTTGTATAAATCTGACATACATAAAAGGAAAATGTTTCATTTCTAATTTTAGATGTAAAACATGGTTACAAGAGCAACAGATTGATTGTAATACTCAACTAATAAAGTGTAAGTATTTGTTGTTACTACAATCTTGGACAGAAATATTGACAAAACTTGATTTTTGAGTAAAAACTGCACAAAAACTTAGTAGTTTGGTCTATAAAATCCTTCCCCCTCACCACTAAATCAATCTTGCATGATGTTGCTCAAGTATTGTTTAACACAACCATATTTTAACATTGACCAGGGAGGGAGATGGCTTGGCTTCCAAGGGACAGCCAAATTTGTTATGTCAAGAGAAAAATGTACTTTTTTAAATATGTATGAAAATTAGTCAAATAATATGTGAAAATACCTGTCAGTGGCATTTTTGAATGTTTATTGATACATGCATTACTTGCCTTCCAAACACAGGGGGAGGAGGACTCATGGGTAACAGTATCATGTATGTCCTTCTGGAATTTTTTTTTTTTTTTTAAAAACTAAAAGATACCGAAAGTCTTTTTTGAAGTGCATGACATAAATTATTTTTAGCCTGTAAGAGATAACATGCAAAATCATAAACCCAAAAAATCATGGAAATCAATGGAATTTTGCTAAATTTTGATGCCCTAACGATACCGAGGAATGTTAAAAACCCTAAAAGATACCAAATCTCTGATTTTTACCCCTAAAATATGGTGAGCATACTCAATATTTTACCCCGAGTGACAACAAACGAAAACTCTATTGTGTTCCAGCGTGAGCATGGGGCTATAGCCAGTCAAAAAAAAACAACAACAACAGGTTACCATATTCCGATTTTGTAATTAGATTATTTATGAGTGTGATGAATGTGTATGTGACAGAAATGAGATAAAGTGATTTGTGTTTTTTTTTTAACTTTTATTTGTGTCCCCAATTAGTGTGAAAACACTAAACAAATATGACAGGGTAATACACAGAATCGACATATGGTGGCCAATTTGAATAACTAACAATTCTTCTTGACTGTCAAGCCTTGTATACATGTGAAAACTCTATTGTTTTTCAATGTGAACACAAGGCTAGACAGTCATGCAAGAACAATAAGAGTACACCATATTTCGATTCAGTCTATAAAGATATAAAAGTACTGTTATAATTATTATTATTGTTATTATTATTATAAGAACTCAAAATGGGAGCATTGTCTCCTTACATCTTTGTAAATTACAAAACTATGATGTTGTGTATTAATGTTTTCTATAATTATTACTTCAGGTCGACTGGATCAAGAGCAAGCACTGCAGCCTTTCTCCACCGATGATGATATATCCATTCTCAATGAAAGGTTATACACTACTTTGACTTAGCTTGAGTGCATGCTATATTAATAATATTCCTCTCTATTCATGAAAAAACATTTAGGTGCCCCTCTACTTCAGGAGGCTTAAGACTCCACAAGTACGAGCCTTTCTGATCTCTATTTTATCATTCACTTATCTTTTGTATATAGAGCGTTTCAATGTTAAAAGTGGTTAACCATGTCTCAAATTCTTTTCATTCATACTACCAATCATGTTTCAATTCAGAATAACTCACGCATTTTAATGCAGAATAACGCATTTTAATGTCACATGACCATAAAATAACATTATTTTAATGTCACAAGACTGACCACTTGGATCGCTCCAAATGGTCATGTGACATTAAAATGATGTTATCATAATGGCTCCATTCCCCCTTCCTTAAGCTACTGATTTTACTCACATATAATCTATGCCCAAGTTGGTAATGGACCAGGAACAGTCAGCACCAAATCGAAACATCGTTTAGGATTGGTTCAAATTCTAAGTGTCTAATTATTTCCAAACAATTGCCCCAAATCTATCCAAACAAAAGCAGTACTGAATTAGGGGGCCAACAAAAATGCAGCTTTCGACTGTTGCTGTATTACTCCTGGACCACAGTGCAATAAGAGGCAAGCAATAACCTACTACACCAATTATGCTACCATAGGTTAGGAGAGGCTTGATACAGTACAAGAACCTACAATTTGAGAACCTGTCAGGCTGAAATTTTTTTTTGTAAAAAGCGAGCCATCTGCAAAAGCATTGACCTGTATGTAAATAAAATAGGAAGAAAGGTGTTGTAATGATGAAGTGAGTGAGTGATGCTAATAGAACCTAGATAGCAGAGTTTTACTGTATTCTAGATATATTTTCATTTCAATCCAACAGAATATCAAAGCTCCAAGAGGATCTATTAAAGTGTTCATCTACAAAATCCTATGTCAAAGTAATTCATGATAGGTAATGATTGCTATTTATAATATCACCTATAAATGTAATGATTATGATTATTAAAAAATGGTTATGATGATGATGATGATGATGATAATTATGAATCAAAATAATGATGATGGTGATGATTATGAATCAAAATAATGATGATGGTGATGATTATGAATCAAAATAATGATGATGGTGATGATTATGAATCAAAATAATGATGATGGTGATGGTTATGAATCAAAATAATGATGATGGTGATGATTATGAGAATAATGTCATGATGATAATTATGAAAATAATGGTCATGATGATGATGATAATTATGAAAATAAAGATGATGATTATAATATTATGAAAATAATGGTCAATATGATGATGATAATAATAAAAATTGATAATGGCAATGACGATGATGATGATGATAATAATGAAAATCATTATGATAATAATGATGAGATTTATGAAAATAGTGGTCATGATGATAACGTTGATAATAATATTTATGAAAATAATGATGATGATGATGATTGTTAAAAAAATGGTCATGATGATGATTATTATTATGAAAATAATGGTCACGATGATGACTTCGTTGATGATGATATTTATGAAAACAATGAGTCATGATATAATAATGATATTTATGAAAATAATGATGATAAAGATGATTGTTAAAAAAGGTCATGATGGTGATCATTATTATGAAAACAATGAGTCATGATATAATAATGATATTTATGAAAGTAATGATGATGAAGATGATTGTTGAAAAAATGGTCATGATGATGATTATTATTATGAAAATAATGGTCATGATGATGACGTTGTTGATGATGATTATTATTAAATGAAAATAATGATGTTATCTATGAAAATGAATGTTTTTATCAAACCAACTGTTTGTTATATTATTTCCATTAAATAGATTATTGGAGGGTGATACTCTCATCAAAACTCTGTTCATTCCTACCCTTCGCACCGCGCTAAGCGCGAATAATAACAAACGACAATAGGAGTGTAACTGTGCTTGGTGCCTGGTGGACCAGAATCAAACTTAAATCTATTAAATTTCTTAGCTTTCTCCGCTTTCTTCTTCTCCCTCTGCACATCAACGGTCTTAATGACCTTTTTAATGCGTTTTTCATCTGAATCATCCTCTGCAATAGGATCCTGCTTATATTCGCTCACAAAGTCCCACCCATGCAGATCCGCTAAAACAATGTGTTTCATTCGGGTAGCTATTAAAGTCTTACATTCTTCTAAGACTTGCCTGCATTCAAACATTTTGCCACGTTCCAAGGCTTGGATAGCCGAACTCACATGGGAGATAACTTTTTCTTCGTGACGGAACTGCTCTTCGTTTCCTTTAGACTTGAATGAATGGCCTAGAAAGGGCTGCTCTGCTCAAAATTTCTTCACAGCGTCGTTTATACTGTCGTCAGTCTGCCTCTTCAGGTCGTTTTTAAATTCTGATAGCTCGGTTGACAAAAAACCTTTAAGCTCCGAGAACGAACACACAGGAGCGGTCGAAGACATACCAGTCGCTGCGGCCGCGGAGGGCGTAGAAACAGTAGACATGTGGATTAGGCATGATGACCAGTACATACACTGTAGACGTGATTTTCGTACCAACACTGGCTTTCCAACAAGCGAGAGTAAAGAGCGTCACGGCTTTACTGCTTAAATACTGACACATGCATTGTTGTTGATGATTATTATTATTAAATGAAAATAATAATGATGACATCTATGAAAATGAATGTTTTTATCAAACCAACTGTTTGTTATATTATTTCCATTAAATAGATTATTGGAGGGTGATACTCTCATCAAAACTCTGTTTCCACACACTGTCATGGAGAGTCCAAGCCAAGACGAATTATCTAAAATGAAGTAAGAAGTCTTCCAGATCTTATTTCAAAATGTATTGTATTCTGTTTATTATATTTATTTATTTATATATTTATGAATGAATGAATTTGTTTTTATTATTCATATATTTATTCATTTATTTATGTATTTATTTATTTATTTATTTATTTATTTATTTATTTATTTATTTATTTATTTATTTATTTAGAGCAAATGCAGTTAAATAGTATTAAATAAATTCTGACAAATAGTCACTATTACTTACTATTATGCGCTGCTTCAAATAAGTTAACTCCAGTAAGTTGTGACTGTACACAGGAACCCCACCATCCGTTAGGATTCTCTGCTTATTGTGATTGGCCCTTGAAACTACAATAGTCAGACCGGAAACAGACGAAGTAAAAGCTCTGATTGGTCCAAAATATCGTCTTTTATGGAATATATGCGAGTCGCGAAGCTTATCGAGTCGCGAAGCAAATTAGAATACAACCTTGTCTATTCTCGCTTTTTTTTGTTTTCTTTTTTTGTTTTGTTGAATTGAGAAAGAAAATTGCGAGAGGGGACTATGGGGTAAAATACAAGTCAAAACAACATGTGTTATACATGTATTATACAAGTACTATACGTTTAGAACATGTATTTTATACATGTATTTTTAAGAAAGGTGTCAAAATACATGTATCTGATACATGTATCACGTATTTGATACAGGATTAAAACCAGTAATACATTACGTGATTGGTTTAAGTTTGTATTGCAACATCCAGAATACAGAGCGTGATTGGTTGATTATAGTTTCTTGATACATAACGCCATTGGTCAGTAGGTGACGCTAATCCCTTTTAGAAATACAAGCGGGGATTGGTTAAAACTGATAACTAAGATGTGTCACGCACGTCGACCGCACGTCTAACTATCAATGACAAACAGGGGTCAATGAGTTTTTCAAACGTTTCCCCCTAACAAAATAGGTGGATTTACTGAAGAAATATCAAAATTCTTTGAAGCTACCTCTTCACTTATTGCCGAAGTTAAACATTTTAGTTGCAGTTAAAGTGTAGATGGGTTACGTGCATCATTTTACAAAGAACGTCTGCAAGTTCACATATTAAAAATATACAACAATAACAACCTTCCACAATGAATGGTACGTATACAACGTTTCCCTCTGAATTGCCAAATGACAGCACAGGGAAAGCGGGAGGTGGAAAGCGGCCATCCAAAGTTAATCATTACTTTGGAGCAACTGCAATTTTGAAGAAAATTGAGGTATAGCTGTCATATTTTGCCTCAGCGATTTGTGAATTTAATATTGAGTACAATAACTCGTCGGAGAACTGGAATTGATGAACGAACTGTCTTGGTGATCTCATTAATTCGAGATTTGCGTCAGACTTTGCCCTATTTTAATAAGTTTTTTTTATTTTTATTATTTTTTAATAAAGTAAAAAAAAAAGTATTTATACGAGGAGTACGCCGTGCTTCAGCTTGACCCGGGGTTAACTGTCATATTTTGACAGCTGTCCGGCAAGCAAAGTAAATATTACAACCAGACAACGTTTACTTCTGTATTTTCTAAAAGTATCTTTGTTCTCGCAATTATGCGTACGAAATTTTTTTTTTTTTTTTTTTAATTGTTTTATTGAAAAACAGAATAGATTATTATATTATGTACATCAGCTTACATCTACTTAAATCAGCTATAAATATTTACAAAAAATCACTTATTTTTCCATCAAGTCAATGAAGTCTAGTTATTTACAAAATTTACATCTTTACAATCTTTCAATTATTTACTAATAATATCACAATGGTGACTTATTCTTACTTAGTTATACTAAGTAAGGTCAAACGCACTCCTCGTTTAAACTTGTATTTGGAATCCAAGCTCTATATATCAGATTCCAGATAACGTGGTGGATCACGTGACAATCTTTTCCTAGGTATCCTCGCCTTATTCCTGTACATGATGTCGAGTCGGTATCAAACGCCAGAGAAAGTGTCAAGTTCTATTGTTAAAAACAATAGGTTGCTTGTATTTGATACATGTATCAGGAACATGTATTCTGACCAAGGGCGCCAAAACGAAAAGTTCAGTGCATTGTGAAATGTTTGGACCTAGCCTAATATAAATTATGTTTTACTTATCTCAAATGTTGTCCAGAGAATGTGTAATTGTCCGCTTTAAGCACGATAATGTTCTGTATTCCACCACACCGACAATAATACCAACGGTCGTCTGAACGCTAAGATTGTGTGCCGCTGTACTAGCCGTTCAACGTAGTGCTGTCGCGAATATTCGTTATTCATTAGCCAAACACTAATTGGATTAAAATCGAATTCGCCTCTCCATTCACCCGATGTATTACGAAGCCCGCTTCGGCGTCCGATTTCCCAACCGACGGAGAAGGATCTGTCATCGCTGTGTAAACAAATTACCCTATGTACTGCCAAAATAATCCGATTAGGGGTGGACCATTAGAAGTTGGGGGAGGGGGGGTGGCAATTCCCAAAATAAAAAACGTGCAAGGCCAATGCGCCCAAAAAAAAAATCCTGCACAGAGCCAAGCTAAAAAAAAAAAAAACGTGCAGAACCTTGAGGGGTAGCGGATGCTAAAATTTGAAAATCCGAGCCTGAGATTCTAGAAATATATCAGCCCATGCATTTATTGTATTTAAAAATTCTAGACTCCGAGACATCAAAAACACAAAAATCCGAGACTCCCGGGGAGACTTTAAGACATCAAAAACACAAAAATTCGAGACTTTCAGACATCAAAAACACGAAAATCCCAGACTTTGAGGCATCAAAAACACGAAAATCCGAGACTTTGAGACATCAAAAACACAAAAATCCGAGACTTACGCTCTTTATCAGTATACAAAATATACCAAAACAAAATCGACCTCGGTGTGGTTTCACGACAAAAAGTGAACAAATCGCCCGAAAGTAAAAAAAATCGCTGCGAAGTATCTGCGTGTTGTACCTAGCCTGAGAAAACAGACGTTTTTTTGCGGGGGGACGAGGAGCGAAGCAACGTCTGTTTTCTCAGGCTAGTTGTACCGGACTAATAAATAAAACGGAAAAACGGACTTTTCAAGAGTTTAACCAAAACACAAACAGTTGTTTTCGCTTTGAATTTCAGAGAACAAAATTCTGTAAAAAAAAAAAAACGTGCAAGACCTCTCTGGTCGAAAAAAAAATCTTGCACAACCCGTGCGGCGAAAAAAAATAACCTACACAAAAATATTGCCACCCCCCATCCCCCAACTTCTATTGGTCCACCCCTTAGTTGAGCAGACGAGTCCACAAAGGGGCCGCGGGTTGTTTCCTACCCCTCTCTCTTTAAGTGAATGGAGAGGCGAATTCGATTTTAATCCAATTAGTGTTTGGCTAATGAATAACGAATATTCGCGACAGCACTACGTTGAACGGCTAGTACAGCGGCACACAATCTTAGCGTTCAGACGACCGTTGGTATTATTGTCGGTGTGGTGGAATACAGAACATTATCGTGCTTAAAGCGGACAATTACACATTCTCTGGACAACATTTGAGATAAGTAAAACATAATTTATATTAGGCTAGGTCCAAACATTTCACAATGCACTGAACTTTTCGTTTTCGCGCCATAGGGGACAGCCCCAATCTCGAGCCCATAGTCTGAATGGGTACCGGGAACAACTCGGTAACTAGCAAGGAACGCCTGCATGATTGAAATATTTCTTCCACGAATCGTCCTCGTTTCATGCCTTCGAATTGCATACATCGTAACAGCAGCAGAATAACACTTCTCCAAACGGAAATTTAGATATAATGGAGTCTTCAGACTGGCAACCTAGACTGTCTACTCTCAGAGAAGCTTCTAAGTACTCGTTCGACAATTCGTTGTTCTGTGATGTCGATTTCTCGGTTGTGGATGGCGATGGCGATGGAAACAAAGTCACTGTTTCAGCCAACAAGTATCCACTAGCCGTCCGTAGTCCTGTGTTTGCAGCCATGTTTTACGGTAAACTAGCCGAGACTAAGTCACCTATCGAAATACCAGACTGCACCAAAGAAGGACTACAAGAAATACTTCGCTATGCACATTCTGAAGAAGCCATCCTAACCGGAAGTAACGTTATGGAAGTTCTTTATCTTGCCAAGAAGTACGTGATGCCATTCTTGGAAGAGAAATGCAATAAATATATCCAGAATGAAGTCAGACCGGAAGATGTGCTCAGTATTTTGCCTCAAGTGCAGAAAATAGGCGACGGAAATCTTCAAAAGCACTTCTGGGAGATTGTTGACAAGAAAACTGATCAAGTTGTATCATCTGAGTCGTTTTTGGATGTATCTCGAGAATTGCTCTGCCAAGTACTCAAGAGAGATACCTTGAAAGTCAATGAGCTGCATCTTTTCCAAGCTGTGGATAAATGGGTTACAAAGAGGATTGAAGAAAAGGGATCAGTTTGCAATGGTGAAACCAAACGAGCCATTCTTGGAGAAGAGGTTATCCGACTGATTCGATTCCCTCTCATGAAAGAAAAAGAATTTGCCGAGATTGTTATTCCTTGTAAAATTTTAACCGTAGATGAATTGACAGAACTGATACCTATTTTTAATCATATTCCTACAACAACTGGATTGTTTGTTCAAAGTAAAAGGTCATATTCTGCCGGTGTGCTATGCATATCAGATGTAAGATTTGGTGTTTTTGTTTTCCTGGCGAAGTTTAAAAGCATGTGGAGCTATAGTGGAAAATCCAATGCTTTAGACTTCACTGTGAACAAAGCTGTTGATTTGGTTGGTGTACGATTGTTTGGTAGCGAAGGTGCAGCATATGACGTTGCCCTTAAAATCAGTAAGAGCAATCAATGTGACTGTGTTTCTATGGTATTTTCATCATATACTACAGAGAAACAGAAGATAGATGGCTTGTACTATGGGTTTACTGTTACCCTTGACGAACCTGTCAGACTAGACCCAGGTGTTTTGTATACCATACAGGCTGTAATACGTGGACCAGTATCGTGTTACGGGGAAAAAGAAAAGAATATTGTGTCTGCAGGTGATATTACAATAACTTACAAAGATACTTCCAAGCTTGGTAATGGTACTTGTTCTCAAATTGGACAGTTTCCATCACTTATTCTACAAAGTATGTAAGAATAAAAATAAGGACAGTTGGTGACAAAATATGGAGCAACATTTGTCACTTACTTTGAACTTTGGCATGCAGTGACTTCTGTTCAGTTTATAGAAACAGTTATACAAATTACAGCATAATGTTTTTCAGTCTTTTCTAATATAATTGCTTACTTGGAAGGTTTTCATAATTTCATTGTTTAATAACCGGATTATCGATGAAAAGCACCTTAGGGTGATGAGGTCTCCTCGTTAAATAAAGTTTTCATTCATTCATTCATTCATCGATCCGTTGTGGCCAAATAAACTCCACAAAGTATTAATCATAGCTAAGTTGGTAGAGCATTGCACCGGTACTGGAAAGGTCATTCTCTGTAGGTCATTGAATGAAATCCCGTTTAGGCCCGAAGATTTTTTTCGCGGGTTTCTATAGTGCAATTGCTTATATTGCTTACAGTGCGACTCCTCAAACCGGGGCAACCAAAACATGATTATCAAATCACGGTCGAGAATATGAACAATAGAATCTCTACAAATGTTTGATGTTGTTGCTTAAAATGCTAAACATTTTACTTATATGTGAACGGAATAGGTCAAAATTGAATAAGAAACATCTTAGCTTATCAGAACCTTGTACAAGGTTTTTGTTTGATCTCCAAAAATATATATATATTTTGAAATTTGATTGGTTGGCCCCGGTTTCAGTAGTCACACTGAAACCATTTCATCGTAGATCTACGGCTTTTGTGAATATTCAGTTGAGTACAGAAAATCGCACCTTAATAAATAATAAATATTTAGTACAAATTAGTTATTTACTGTTATATAAGTATGTTTTATTAATTTCGTATTTTCTGTTTGTTAAAGGCAATGCAAGCAACTATTATAATGTTATTAATTGCCCTATTTCATTATGACGTTACAATGTGTTTACAGTGGGGGATAGAATTGCCGAAAACAATGGCAATTTCAACTAAATCTTCCTTCTCTTTGAAAAAATCTATGTTTATACTTTCATATTTATGGCATTTTGTTGTCATTTCTTTCCTCTCCGTCTTGTAAATGCAGTTTTATTGTGTATTCTCGTATTGTTGTTATGAATCTGTCCCCCATTGGCATCCATGATCCTTAGCGTTAAGACAATAAAATGTTCTGATGTGACTTCATAGTGAAATAAGGCAATTAAAATGCAATAAATGTTTGCGTCATACTAGGTTTGCATTAAAAAAAAGTCCAACAAGCAACACTATAGCATGATATCAATTCAGTCGTAACCAAAATATACACTTATTACAACTGAAAACGGCGACTGAACGACCGAAAGGAATTGTGGTTACTTATACAGTGTATCCTAGTATTTTTTGGATTGCTAAGCACAGTTTCATCGATTTTAAGCTCTTCTTTACTATATGAGGCAAGCGTTTGGCTGTAATTTCGTTTTCTGTCAACAAAGATACATCAATAATTTATATCAAAGACCCACAGTTCTCTTTTCTCGTGCAATCGCAGCTCGTCATTCACAAGCAAGTATTTGACTTGGGTCATGATCGTTCAATCCTTTATATACAGCTCTTAAAAGAGTCTTCATAGGTTGACCTTTTCTTTTCCTTTTCACTTCAGTAAACGTTAATTTCTTAATGTATCTTATTATTTGATGAGCGTACTATTGCGAGAACCATATTAGATGTTGGTTATGAACAAATTCCTCCAAGGGCGTTGCCCCACTGTATTGTATAATATATTTGCTGGTTAGTTAGAATATAAGACATATCTGCATCTTGTGATGTAAAGTAGAATCATTAACTTGAGTTACCTTCCTCTTATGTCCTCCTCTTACTAAATTACGTAGATGATAGTTGTATGTGGCAGTAACAGTGTTTCTGGTAGTGACGGACCAAGTCTGGCATGAATACGTAAGTTTGCTTCTAAACATAGAGTCGAATATCTTCTTGTTACAAGCGAGACTGCAAGATTTTTGTAGAATAATTTGTCTTTAAAATAAGCGTTAATAGCCAAGAACTTTCTTGTCGTTTAATCTCACGGTTTTGAGTATATGCCTCATTGTATGTAAAAATTCTGTCCAAGGTATGTAAAAGTCTCGGTGTTTTTGAGATCGTTTCAGGATATGGTGTCTCATCATACTTATAAGACATAACCATAGTTCTTGTGTTGTCCAGCTACATCTGGACAAAGATCTTAGCTTTAGGAGAAAGTTTCATAGGTCTTGCTTTGTTTTTAATTCTATTTAATAATAATAATAATGTTGATTTTAACTATATTTACCCTAAAGGGGAAAATATTCATAATTATAATACCAGGAATAAATCAGATATTGCTTTGCCTTTTGCCAAAACTAACTGGGGTCAATCAAGATCGAATTATATGTTTTTAAAAGAATGGGATTTTTTACCGAACTCATGCATTAAGTCTTCAGCATCTTTTGCTATTTTTAAGAAAAACTATTTCACTAGCATTTAACATTACATTTATAGACTATTAGATATGTTATGTATTTTATTGTATTTTTGTATTTTTGTATATATAGTTTCTATTTTTTATTATAGTTTTTAGGGTTCTAATTTTAAATCATATATTTTATAGTTTCTTTTGTATAGTCTTATTCTTATAATTTGTAAATTTATGTGCTTATTTGAGGTCCCTCATGAAAAGCATCTTAGGGTGATGAGGTCTCCTCGTTAAATAAAGTTTACATTACAGCTGAGTTGGCCATTGTAGCTAAGTCGTCTGCATAGCCAAGCCATAATAAAGATAGCACTTAAGAGCTCTTCTCTTCTAAACGCTGTGATCGGTCAATTGCTCGTATTCTGTATATAAAGAATTGTGATATGTAGGTTTTCGTACTCAAAGATTCGTAGTACATGTATATAGTCAAGATATAAGTAGAAGCAGTATTGGCTTTCACAGCCACCTTGTCTTACGCCACTTGTTGTTCTAAACGCCTCCTCGTTTTCACAGCATATGTTTCTGTGGTAGATACATGGTAGTAGGTCTAGTAAGGTGGTTAGTTATTTTGGTTTACATTGCGGTTCTTTATGCTCCAGAACATCGATCCATTCTCGAGGTAGATTGCATTTCATGGTTTAACTGCATTTGCTCTTTTTATATATTTGTTTGTTTATTTATGTATTTGTTTATTAAATATTATTTAATATTTGTTTGGTTAATATTTAATATCAATATATTTACATACCTAAATACTTAATATATTATTTATTTATTTATTTATTTATTTATTTATTTATTTATTTATTTATTTATTTATTTTTTTATTTATTTATTTATTTATTTATTTATTTATTTATTTATTTATTTATTTATTTTTTTATTTATTCATTCATTCATTCATTTATTCATTCATTCATTCATTTATTTATTTATTTATTTATTTATTTATTTATTTATTTATTCATTCATTCATTTATTTATTTATTTATTTATTTATTTATTTATTTATTTATTTATTTATTTATTTATTTATTTATTTATTTATTTATTTATTTATTAAGAAAGAATAATAATTTAAAATAACCTTCAAACTATTATTGTGTTTTCAGTGATATAGCTAAATTGTGTGAGACAAACAATGACTTGTGCTCCACTATTCTGGAGCATCATCAGGTACTCAATAGAACAGTTTTATGTTATCTAGCACTGCTGTACTATTTGACAAAAGATGCATTTAATTTGCATATGGATAGCTTAAAACCAGAGTAAATTCAAATGTGTTTTGTATTAAAGATACACAAGAAAAATATTAAGTGCCCTTGGCGGGACTCGAATACACAGTTTCGGCTTTTTAGGGGCCATTTACATGGAGATAGGGTGACCCTTCTAGCAGGGCTAACTCTTTTGTTTGAGAATCCCCAGAGAAAAGAAAACATCAAGAGTTAGCCCTACACCTAGGGTAACCCTATCTCATGTAAACGGCCCCCTAGTCCAATGTGTTAACCACTACACCCAAAGGTCAAGCCACTGCATTTTCTATTATTAAGCAATACCATTTTTTCGTACTTTGCTTGGAATGTGTGTGTATTTTGACAACAAATCGATGCTTAGTCTGTTCCAATGCGCCGTTTGCCAACTAGTACAGCGGTGGTCGATAGCGTGAAACTGGTGGTGTATAACATACTTTTTATTAATAAGACTGGAGAGGGTATTATTGACACATTGTTAAACTGTGTTTAAAATTCTCTATTTCTTTTCAGGACCTTAAACAAGTCCAACAGAAACTTGATGAAGTGAGACAAAAGAATTTTGGTGAGATATTATAATGTGAATATTATATTATGTTATTATTGTCATTGCTATTAATGTTGTTATTGCTATTGCCATTGCTATTGTTATTTTCATTGTTATTGCCATTGCTATTGTTATTTTCCATATCATTCCTATTGTCATTGCTATTGTCATTGTTATTGTTATTTTCATTGCTATTGTTATTGCTATTGTCATTGCTATTGTTATTTTTATTGCCATTGTTATTGTCATCTTCATTGCTAATGTTATTTTCATTATTATTGGCATTCCTATTGTCATCACCATTACTATTGTCATTGCTATTGTCATTGCTATTGTCATTGCTATTGTCATTGCTATTGTTATTTTTATTTTTATTGCCATTTTATTGTCATCTTCATTGCTATTGTTGTTTTCATTATTATTGGCATTCCTATTGCCATCACCATTGCTATTGTCATCTTCATTGCTATTGTTATTGTCATTGCTAATGTTATTTTTATTGTTATTGGCATTGCTATTGTCATCGTCATTATTGTCATTGTCTTTGTTATTGACATCGTCATTGCTATTGTTATTGTCATTGTTACTGTCTTTGTTATTGTCATTGTCATTGCTATTATTATTGTCATTGTTATTGTCATCGTCATTGTTCTTGTCATTGTAATGTCATCGTTATTGTTATTGTCATCGTCATTACTATTGTCATCGTCATTTAATTATTTAAGTAATGATTTATAAATTGTAAATATTTTTGTTACCATAATTGTTACTTGATATTTTTCTATAAATTGTAAAATTAATATATATGAGAAAATAAACAAATATTGTATTGTATTGTATTGTATTGTCATCGTCATTGTTATTGTCATGGTCTTTGTTATTGTCATTGTCTTTGCTATTGTCATCGTCTTTGCTATTGTCATTGTTATTTTCATTGTTATTGTCATCAACATTGCTAATGTTAAATTGTCATCTCAATTATCTTTATATATATATTGTAGAAATAAAGGCAGTCAATCGGGAACTTATGAGTAAACTCAAGGTAAGATAATCAACTCTTGCTATTATGGATGCCCTTGCAACCTTCGATGCATGCATAGCTGGACCTTAGGGGAGAGGGACTGACAAGAATTAAGAAGCAAGGGTCTGCCACTTAGACCTCTTGTGTTCAATTTAAACACTGTTCCTGAGAAACCTTTAGGTGTTACGATAAGGCTGTAGGCTTTTTTAACCTGAGTTTCAGGACAGCAATGATAATAGACCTCTTTACCTCCGTATGCAAATCTTCCATTTGAGACCACGTGTCATTCTCTTGAGAATAAGTACTTATTGACTGAGTGGGAGGGCCGTACGGGAAAATATTTGGCTCCCGGCCATGATGTACGGACCGAGCGCAGCAAGGTCCGTAAAAATGAACAAGAGCCAAATATTTTCCCGTACGGCCCGACCTAACTCAGTCAATAAGTTTTTTATCATATGACCCACTTTTTTTAATTTAAAGGCCATTTTTATTGTGATGATCTTTTTGCCAAAGGATTTCTTGAGAGCGTCCGCCGAGCAAAATACGGGTCATATGATAATTGTTCTGTTATGATGAACGTGTTATATCATTAACATGTGAAAGAAATAATTCCAAAGGGTATCATCACGTGATCTGAGGCCTCGTCTACACGATTCCGATCCGGCTGAAACCGCATAGAAATATTTGCGTCCACACGAATCCGCGTATCCGGAGGATTCAAGTAAAAGTATGCGGTTTCGGTGACCGGATTCACTGGATTCGTGTGGACGATAGGCCGATTCACATCAAAAAGTATGCGGTTTCAAAAGTATCCGGATCCGTGTAGACGGAGTCTGAAATGGGTCAACAAACAAGGAAGGTAAAGAGGTCTATTGAATTAGTTAATATATACAGTCAGCGCCATTAACGTTGTCCACGTAAAGTAGAGATTTTAATCACTACAACAACAAGTGACACGTGATTATTTGTTTCTTTGTTTTCATCAGATAACTGATAACTGTATATTGAGTAACAGTGAACAATTAATAAGAATTTTGAAATTTTTATTCTCAATTAAGTGTCAATCATTTAGAGAAAAATTATATGGTTTCGGTCACATGACATTTCTTTTAGTTTTAATTTTTTGTTTTGTTTTTTTTGATGGACAATGTTCATGAAATTGACTGTATACTTGTTTCAATAAACGGTTGATGGTCTCACATCTAATCTGACAGCTGAGACATATACACTAAAAACCCGAACGATATCGGTCCTAAGACCGAACCCTGGGGAACTCCATAGAGTATATCCGATCCGACAAAGGGCTAAAGCTCGAAACGTCAGTAAAGTTAAGTCAACATTTTTTACCGTGTTACAAATTTCAGTATATTACCTATCGATACAGTTGATTTAACACCATCAATGAGCACTGACTGTTTGCAATCTCATAAATATGTTTGCACCACTCCAAGGCTTTTACATCAAAGCTAAATCGGTTACGATCCAGAATAATATTATGATCAACCATGTCGAATGCGCCTGATAGGTCAAAAAGTAATATACAAATTAGGTCCTACCCGTAGCTAGGATTTTTGTGGGAGGGTGCTGATTTACTAAAAGTGGACCAAATTTCCGAATTTCCTATATTTTGTTTGTCTTCTAAAACTTCCGAACCAAAAAAAAGGTCCTCGTACGTGTCTTCCTAGTTAATTTTTCACTTGACTGGTGCATTACTATCGGTGCCAGTTTCTTTGCTGAGGTTGTCTTCTTTTAAATGACATTGAACATATTTTGGCGAATAAATGTATATACTTGATTTTTGATGAATGATTTAAAGATAGGTCATAATTCAACTGCCAAGCTTGGAAATCCTTCAATAAACTGTGCTGAGACAAGCGATTTGAAGACCATTTTCGTAAGGAATCAAGTCCTTATTTTCCAATATTTTGACATTCCTGTAGTCTTAATTCTTCCACGAAGTTTTATGTACAGACACGTTTTCTTGAATTTTCAGTCTTTTACTTTTCTTCAGTGAAAGGTCTTAGGATTTATCTTCCTCTGGCACTTGTCCTTCAAGTTTAGTTTCTTCTTCGGTCAAAACTCTCTTTGTTTTCTTCGAAGTTTGCCTTTCTCCGTTGGTATTGTAAATTAATGATAGCTCTGCTATTAGCAGGTAGTATTTTGTTGTTTATTTCACTGTTTTGCCCATAAAAAAAACTTTTCATCCAAAACTTTTAAACAAAATCTGCGTTGATGTATTTTTTTTTCTATAATATTTTCAATCAAAATACATTGGACTTATAGATATTTATAAAAAATGTTAGTAAGAAATATATAATGAAATTTGTAAATAAATGTCTCTAAAATCAAAATATCGAGTTATACTGTTTTTTTTTGGATAATTACAATAACTATAAAATATTTCCATTGAATATTTGTGCCTTTAATAACTTCTTGAAGAGCATCATATTACTTTTATTTTAATTTTGTATATATATTTCTAATTTTTAATTTATTCATTCATTTATCTATTTATTCATTCATTTATTCATTTATTTATTTATTTATTTATTTATGTCTATTTCTATTTATTGATTGATTGATTGATTGATTGATTGATTGATTGATTGATTGATTGATTGATTGATTGATTGATTTCATGTTTAGACATTGAAAGAACGCAAGGATCCTCCAATGAATTTATCATCTGAAGACGACACTGTCAAAGAGTAAGAACATATGCATGCAATACACATTCTGTGTTTAACTTGGAGTCTTTTGTGTTTTTAGTGAATAGACTCTTTCACAGTTCTGTGCGCCATGTTGAAAGGTAGACGGGCTTTTAAGTCGGAGCAAGACGAAGGCGAGACAATTACTTCCGTGTCTCTATCAGTGCAAGCTCATTTCATTTCAAGATGGAATAGGGAACTGTGAACGGGACTATTCATGCAATAGAAACACAAAAGACTCCAAATTAAATAATAAAACGAGTCTACCAAAGAATACAGTAGGTTTCGAGTACACAACGGAGTAGACCAGTGGCGGATCCAGCTAGTGGGTGCAGGGGGTGCGCACCCCTCCCTGAGATGACCTTATACCCTCATTTAACCCTATTTTGTGTGTCTCCTTTGTGATAATTTTGTGGTGTGCACCCCCTTATCAAGTGACCTGCACCCCTCCCTAAATAAAATCCTGTATCCGCCCCTGTAGACAACTATAGATTACTAACAGATCAGAAATTCACTTTGTAATTGGAAGTAGAGATATGGAAATAGTCCAGTTTCAAATTACCCTATTTCACTATGACGTCACGCTTTGTTCCCATGGATAAGAATCACAAAGATTTAGGCTGATTTTTTCCCCTCCCTTTTCACGTACAATATCCAGTATGCTAAATATCAATCAATGTGCATTTATATTACTCTTGTAGGGCAGATAAAAGATACCATCATGCCAGATCAAAACTTAATCTTACTGCCAACATATTCCAGGTAAAAGCCAATAGTCCACGTAAAAAGACACGTAAATAATTGTACTGCAAGGTGTTAAAAAGTCGCTATCATTGCAAGCTCAACATTCATCTCGTTTCGATGAAAAGACCCGGCTACTTTTCAAGATGGCGCCGGGAACTGTGAAGGGGTTGATTAATAAAATACCCCAACCATACAATATTATGTGTTAACAAATATATCTGTCCGTAGTGTACACAACACGGGTGTCTATAGAAAAAACGGGTGCCGTTACAACCCGGTATCCATAATAATCGGGTGTTCATAATAACCGGGTGTCCGGTATATACCGGGTATTCATAAAAACCGGTTGTCCATTATATCCCAGTATTAATAATAACCGGGTGTCCGTTATGTCCCGGTATTAATAATAACGAAGCGTCCGTTTTATATGGTTGTCCGTTATAGCCAGCTGTGTGTAATAACCGAGCGTTTGTTATAACTAGGTGTCCGTTATAACGGGGTGTCTATAATAACCGGGTGTCCGTTATAACGGGGTGTCTGTAATAATCTGGTGTCCGTTATGACTGGGTGTCTGTAATAACCGGGTGTCTGTAATAACCGGGTGTCCGTTATAACTAGGTGTACGTTATAACGGGGTGTCTATAACTGGGTGTCCGTTATAACGGGGTGTCTGTAATAATCGGGTGTCCGTTATAACTGGGTGTCTGTAATAACCGGGTGTCTGTAATACCCCGGTGTCCATGACAACCGAAAAACAGTATTGATTGATATATTCCGATTGGGTAAATAACGGTACATTCCTATTGAGTATCTAACGGTACATTTCTTCCTCTATAGGCTCTCATTGTTGGCAGTGGTATAAACTGGGCAGCGGATGACCGTACAAGGGAGTTGGTCGTAAGTCTTGGTGAAATTGACTAATACACTGGTTGAATACGTACTAATTGTAATATCCGCTATAACATCATGCTTTGCGGGAGAAAATTCCTAATCTTAAATCTGGATGTGGATCAGTGAGATGAGATCTTTGATAGCGAATTTCAATCATAGAGTAACACAATAATGGCAAATAGACTACATAAGTGTATGTGTGAGCTCCGTCACGCACTCAAACTACTATGATTTGATCAGATTAGTTAATAGATAATCACTGAAGAACGCAGCATTCGTGGTTATATTGCAGGCTTTATTCTCAGTAATTGTGATTACACATTACAAGATAGCAAATAGACTAAATACGTATGTGCTCCGTCACGCACTCGAACAACTATTAGATTAGTTAATAGATAATCACTGAAGAACGCAGCATTCGTGGTTATATTGCAGGTTTATTCTCAGTAATTGTGATTACACATTACAAGATAGCAAATAGACTAAATACGTATATGTGTGAGCTCCGTCACGCACTGAAACTACTATTAGATTGGTTAATAGATAATCACTGAGGAACGCAGCATTCGTGGTTATATTGCAGGCTTTATTCTCAGTAATTGTGATTACACATTACAAGATAGCAAATAGACTAAATACGTATGTGCTCCGTCACGCACTCGAACAACTATTAGATTAGTTAATAGATAATCACTGAAGAACGCAGCATTCGTGGTTATATTGCAGGTTTATTCTCAGTAATTGTGATTACACATTACAAGATAGCAAATAGACTAAATACGTATATGTGTGAGCTCCGTCACGCACTGAAACTACTATTAGATTGGTTAATAGATAATCACTGAGGAACGCAGCATTCGTGGTTATATTGCAGGCTTTATTCTCAGTAATTGTGATAACACATTACAAGATAGCAAATAGACTAAATACGTATATGTGTGAGTTCCGTCACGCACTCGAACAACTATTAGATTAGTTAATAGATAATCACTGAAGAACGCAGCATTCGTGGTTATATTGCAAGCTTTATTCTCAGTAATTGTGATTACTCATTACAAGATAGCAAATAGACTAAATACGTATGTGCTCCGTCACGCACTCGAACAACTATTAGATTAGTTAATAGATAATCACTGAGACACGAACCATTCGTGGGATACTGCAGGCTTTATACTTTGTATAACTGTGATTACATATTACATGGTGGAGATTACAATAAAAATTACTCATAATCCATATATAAGGTTCAGCAAAAAAAACAGTGCATTTTGACATAATATTACTGTTTTTACCGCGGTTATTAAATGGTGTTCTGATGATGATCGTCGTGCTAAACTATTGTTATTGTTTAAATTGATTGCTTAACCGCAAAAATCATCAACATAAAGTCCTGTGTAAACGGGCCCAACACGTTGCGATACGATTTGTTGAACACAACAACAGCAAAATGCTGTATGATGATTCAACATCATCCCCAAGGCATTTTCATATGATCAAAAGCGGTATAATACTTTCAAAATGTTTAGTGTCCAAGTAAATCTATCTACAACGATGCTCGAGTGCGTACTTTATGCATATATCCCTATTCTCTGCTGGGAATTTGGGACATTTGGCAGCATCGTATCGTCGAACTGTCCTGTATCCTCTGCCGCAACACATGATTTGACAGCCGTTGGCCTTTGCAGAGTGTACATCACATTTCCTCCCTCGTGAACCTGGAATCCCTAGAATCGGATCTGGTCGGCAGAAGTTTGGTGATTGGTTGATGTAAACGAGGTCTGATCTGGAAGGCCGGGCTTTTCGATAAGTACTTAACAGCTTTGTCCTTTTTGAGTTTGATCTGACGCGTATGGCGCTGTGGAATTTTTTACGAAGCTCATTCGCGATAAATCCCAATGGTTGTATTGTGTCCCAACATGTCTTGATTTGGCAGGATGCTGTCGGCCCGTGACACCGACATGATCTGAGCATGTTATCTTTGATAGTCTATAACAATCATGAAAATGAAATGCATGTGATGGAAATATTCTAATGCAAAAAATCAATGTGATGTGCATTAACCCGGTGAATATGGTGTGATTGCCCCGGTGAATATGATGGAGTTAACTCGGTCAATATAATGGATTGTTATATACCAACTGTCAAAGTTCATTTTTCTCGCACTTTGATTGGGCGAGAGGGTATCACATGAACGTGAACAAATTTGGATGTTACCGCGGCAACGACTCTCAGCGAGCAACAATGTGTTATTTACCGGGAAATAACAAAACAGGAAGTCGATTAAGTCCATTGAGTAAAAAGCGGGAAAATCCCAGCCCAGCGCGCGCGTTTCAAAATCGTTGAACCAGAAAGACAACATGGAGGAAATTTGCAAGCAGAACAGAGGAAGATATTAAAAAGTTGCTGGACGAAAAAGAGTCTAAATCCACAAAGAACTCCACCAAACTAGCCGTGAAAATTCTAAGGGATTTTTGCTTAGAAAAAGGAGTTTCTGCCGACTTTGAAGAGCTAAGCAAACCTGAATTAAGTAATGATGTGTGTAAGAAGTAGGCAACTCTCTATTGTTCTGCGGCAATAGCAACCTCTCCACATAATAAGAATGTCTCAGTTTTCAGACTGAAAGTATATCAGCTTATAGGTAACACATTTTAAAAATAAAATGTGCAAAAACTCTGTTTTGGAACAAACTTTCTTTTGTACTAAAATATCTCGTCCAATCATAAGCGCTCAAAACAATAGCCAAAAGACGTTTACAATTCGATATGTTCCCCACATAGAACGTTTGATATATAAAGGCTCAGGAAATCTTAGATGAAAAGGGAATTAGATATCAAATAAAATATTAAAAAATCCGCTTAGTTTTGAAATTATGGCAGATTTTCATGTTTTAACCAATGAGATGGACGGATTAGACAATACACAATTAGCACCTTTCTGCATTCCATTGCCGTTTGCCTGCGTTCTTACACACATCATTGCCGGATTTCAAACCGTTAGGGGCTGGGGCGAATTGCCCTATACTTTGCCAAACAAGATTTTATTTACATAATCAGAGAAACATTGTCTAGCTTTACAATGTCTTGAAGTTTGGTGTTGATTGGTTTAATATTGCATGAGATACAGCTATTGACGTTTGTAAAGAAATGTATGGGAAATGTCAAAAACCGGACAACTTGACTAACTTGTCCGGTTTTCCATACATTTCTTCATAAATTTTCAAGTTTTTGAATTGCTGTATTTCACACAATATTAAACCAATCAACACCAAACTTCAGGATTTTGTAAAGCTTGACAAGGTTTCTCTGATTATGTAAATAAAATCTTGTTTGGCAAAGTATAAGGCGATTCGCCCAGCCCTCACGGTTTGAAATCCGGCAATTAAACCACTTGTTAAAACGCAAGTGCAAGCGAAATGGCACAGTTGATACATAACAGTTGGTACATAACAGTTGGTACATAACAAAACACTTATAGACTGAAACCTCGGGAAACAGTATGTTTTGTGGTCCCTCGGGACTGTTACCTTCGGTCCCAGCCAATAAGTTATAAATGGCTCCGGGCAATATGGTGGAAGTGCCCCGGCCAATATGATGTGAATTAACCCGGTCAATATGATGGGATTTCACTGGTCAATATAATTGCATTATCCCGGTGAATATGATGGAATTAACCCGGTCACTATGATAGAATTGCCCGATCAATGTGATGTTGTTACCCCGATTAACATGATTGATTTGCCCCAGTCAATATGATGGAAGTGCACTTCAACAATATTATGGTTGTAATTACCTGTCTGCCTGCTTCGTTGTTGTGTCTTTTAAACAAGTATTTAACAGTGTTTACTGGTTCGGGATCCATAAACGTTTTCGAAATGAACTCCCCATAGGAGTTGCCGTACCTACTACAGCGTATAGTATCATTGAGCGTGAAGGTGTAATTGGGCTTTCGATCAAGATCTCGAAGGTGGCCAGTTATGTTTTTAAACCTCCAAAGATAGCAAAGTCCTGGATATTTCGTTCATCACCCCGGCTGATGTGATAGCATACACAAAGGCGCTTTCACGGGTATCTACAAAAATACAGCAACAACGTGTAAGACCCCGCAAGAGTACTTTCAGTCCTTGTAAGGACCAGGAAATAAGTATAGCAAATTACACCGTTCGAGAAGAGTTAATGAAAAATACCGCGCGTATTTGATGAAAATGATTTGATTCCACGAGTGCGTAGCACGATTAATTAATTGCACGGTATTAAGAAAAAATTCACAATTCGTCAGCTAATCGGAATCGAGTATTTTTTATAGATGTGATATTAGGGACTTAATTACATAACATATACAAAACCAATTTACAATAAAAAGTTGTTCGTTGTTTGTTTGAATTGTCTGTCTATTCGTTTTTTCTTTGCTTGTTCGTTTGTTTGCTTGTTCGTTCGTTTACCTGTTTGTTTGTTTGTTTGTTTGTTCGTGTGTTTGTTCATCTGTTTGTTTGTTCGTCTGTTTGTTTTTCGTCTGTTTGTTTGTTTGTTCGTTCGTTCGTTTCTTTGTTTGTTTTACTGTTCATTTGTTTGCCTGTTCGTTCGTTTGTTATTTGTTTGTTTGTCTATTTGTTTGTTTGTTTGTTTGTCTGTCTGTCTGTTTGTTTGTTCGTCTGTTTGATTATATGCTTGTTCGTTTTTTTGTTCGTCTGTTTGTTCGTCTGTTTGTTTGTCTATCTGTTTGTTTGTTTCAGTGTTTTTTTTAGTGATATGACAAAGTACATGCAACTGGGTAACCTAAGAAGTATACTATCAAACCTGTTTTTAGTATTGCTTGATCTTGAAATACTTGCGACGCTTTAAGTCCAGCGCAGTTCCATCGTTGATTCTTCAATGCTTTTCGACATGCGCCTAATGCCCTTACAACACCAGCCTGAATGACGGCCATTACGTCTGGATGATGCTGACATACCTTCTGTTGGTGCGGTTTCAGCCACGTTTGTGAGCAAGTTCCGTTTGCATCGACGGTTCCAACACCGGTTTTTCCTGTAGCACTGCAATACAATTTAATAAAACAATGTTGACTTCGCGAAGTAATATTTCAAAAGCAAGAGCGATTGTTTCAATAGGCTTTCTCAAACTCATAAATAATTAATGAGCTTTTCAGCCAACCTAATTGTCTTATTCGATTACGTGCATGCATTTGGAAACCCAGTGAAAAATCTGAATAATACACTTGTTAGACAAGTCATTTATAACACTCATGCATTGTGCTTCATTGGGTTTCCAAACACTCGAAAACAATAAAGGTTTTCTAGTGTTTGGCCAAACTCGATGAAACACTCGTATTTCAAATATCTCTTCTAAACACAAGAAACCATTTGAAAGCACGACTAGTATATCGTACTAGTAGATATCGGAATTCAAATTTGTTTGATTTGAATTACATTAGCTAGCCCCCAAAAAACGCAAAGTGGTTATTGTTAAAGAAAGGAATGACGAAAGAAAGAGTTCAGCTTGAGTGATCTTCTTTTGTCTTTTAATTAACCCCTTTCTTATATCTAACTGTATACTACAAAGACCAAAATGCTTCGCCTTCTTTCTTTTGTGAAATAATTAGTGCCAATTGTTCAACAACAATTAATTCCCGTGGGGGAGGTGAACAGTTAGCCTGCGTAAACAGACCCTTATTAGCGCTCTACGTTTCGAGCGCTATAAATTAGGGTCTGTTTACGCAGGCTAACTGTTCGGGAATTGTTGTTGAACAATTGGCACTAGTTATTTCACAAAAGAAAGTAGGCGAAGCATTTTTGTTGAATCATGTCTCAATTCAACACACATCGTTGATATTGATGTATAAACATGTATTTGTTGTATAACATTTCACTTTTACTTCTAATTCACCCTTACTTTGTTACATTGTCTCGTTTACAATACATTTTTTACGATCGTTTATTCATTTATTCGTCTATACTATATATCACCCTATAAAATGAATGAATTAATTCAAATGAAGTAATAAATAAATATACAAACAAACAAGCAAAGTCTTTATGGGTGAATGAATAAATAAATGAATGAATGATTATATAATTAATAGGTAACTGACGATTCTTAAATTCTTTGCCATTTAACTAAATACACTATAGTTCTTAGTTCTTGTGACTATCATTACTATTATTAAGGGGCAAACTGGCGTATGAATTCTCTCTAGCTCAAACTAAGCGAAAAAGATGATATATATCTAGCATTTCGAATTAAAGGTTTCTTCAAATTTTTATTCACCTTTTGCCTAAAACAAAACCCGCAGTGAAACGCTGTAAACATATTTTTGCGATCCAAAGTTTATCATGAGCTCAAGCTGTTTTGTCATACATGAGTTCTTATCATGAGTTCCATGATAATGGGACAGTCCTATATTAAAGTCAGTGTCTATTAGTCGTGTTTATATAACTGATAACCTGTATGATGCAATTCTTGCAATTCTTCTCTTATCTATAACGAAAGTTGTTAACGTGGATTTGTGACATGTGCTTATTGATTCCTGCCAGGGAAAACCCGCACGTACGAAAAGTCGCTGTACTGTAATCATGTTTTCTATGTTATTTTACTTGGACGAACTCCGTAGAGGTAACACAGATATACTGTAATTGAGCATTGTTTGATATGGGAGGGGGACAGGTGAGGACTTGTCATTTTATTTATTAGCCTGCGTGGACGGCTCTTGGGGAATTGGGGACGAGGAGGGGAGGGGAGGGGGTGGAATGTTTTGCCGTGTGACCTCTACGGCAAAATACAAAACAAGCACCCAAATTATCAGCGAATTAAGAAATCAGTAGAAAAAAACCCCGTTATTTCTATTGTTGCTTACATATTTAGAGGTTGTCCAAGTAAACTGAAAACGGTAGAAATAGTCGTGCGAAAACAACTGGCCGGTATGAATCCATTAATCGTTGTCACAATTCCATTAACAAATGATCCGTTTGTTTCGCTTAGTTTGAGCTAGAGACAATTCATACACCAGTTGGCCCGTTAATAATAGTAATAATAGTCACAAGAACCAAGAACAATAGTGTATTTAGTTAAATGGCAAAGAATTTAAGAATTGTCAGTTATCTATTAATTATATAATCATTCATTCATTTATTCATTCATTCACCCATAAAGTTTTTGTTCGTTTGTTTGTATTATTTATTAATTCATTTGAATTCATTTATTCATTTTATAGGGTGATATATAGACGAATAAATGAATAAACGATCGTAAAAAATGTAATGTAAACGAGACAATGTAACAAAGTGAGTGTGAATTAGAAGTAAAAGAGAGTTGTTATACAACAAATACATGTTTTGAATTTTAAATTTACATTCAATTTATGCATTTTATAATTTATTTATTATTGAAATTATTTTATTCATACATTCATTTATATTTTTAAGTCCGGGTCCGGGTCCGACGAGTCCGGGTCCGGGTCCGGGTCCGGGTCCGGGTCCGGGTCCGGGTCCGGGTCCGAGTCCGCTTTTACAACATGCCATATCACACATGTGCGATATCAATGATATCTTCATGACTAGGATAGGCTTTTTATCTAGTTGATATCACTCGGTATACCACTATATGTTATATAATAAAATGTAATGCAACGCTAATGTAGCGCACATGTTTTATATAGCGCCTATCCAGGACTGCTCTAGGCGCTAAGAGAACACAAAAAAATTTTAAGGAATGATAATTACAATAATAGATAGATAATTAGATTAACTACAACTTTGCATTGGATAATAAATAAGTTTAACATGAAAAGGCAGACTTGACAACATGTGTTTTTAGAGCAGATTTAAACGATGACAAAGAAGATAGAGTACGTATAAACGAAAGGCAAGCATTCCAGAGTTCAGATTTTCATAGTTACAATTAATCATATGTACTATACGGACAACTATTTATTTATACTATTTATACTCTACTATTTAGGCACACTTTCGAACCACGCTGCTTACGATCATGAGAAATCGGCATTTAGTATGTATTTAACTGAGCCTGTAGCTTTGAAACTAATAGCTGTAAACCAGCTCGTCAGTAACGAAACTTGATATTCAGAGAGCATATTGTTGTGTAGCGTTAAATATTCCACTCGAAGCATACGTGACTTATAGAAGATAGTTGACTTGTATGAAAAGTCAGTAACTTTATGAATGAGTAGCATTATATGGTAATCTATATTGAAGGCTACTTGAAGTAGCTATATACGAGTGTACATGAGAAATGTGAAGGTTTAAACGAACTGCTATATAAAGGCTCACATTTCTGCCACGCAGTTTAGTATTATCATCTTACCTTGAGAGTGCCATCACAAGGAACAATAACACCAACGTCCCGTACAGCGAGCTCATTCTGCTAACGTGTTCGTGGTAAAACGTATTTGTGAATGAAGGTCCTGTGATCTGTCAGCTTATCGCACAGGCAGCCCAAGCTGTGAATTACGTCATTGAATATGCTTGTATATTAGAGAATAAAGACTCGAATTACAACAGTTTCAGTGTCTTCACTTTATTCTTCAGTATGTTCACATCATAATTTAAATATAATACAAACTTTGTGGCATGCTGTTCTATGAATGTTATATTGTCTATGTGTGTTGTTTTTTTTTTTTACGCGAAAAACGACTTAGGGGTTAAATTGAAGTTTTAGGCCTCGTCTACACGAATCCGATCCGGCTGAAACCGCATAGAAATATTTGCGTCCACACGAATCCGTGTATCCGGAGGATTCAAGTAAAAGTATGCGGTTTCGGTGACCGGATTCACTGGATTCGTGTGGACGATAGGCCGATTCGCATCAAAAAGTATGCGGTTTCAAAAGTATCCGGATCCGTGTAGACGGGATCTTTGTTTGACTCACACGCCACAAGGTCAGCCTCGAACTAGGCGCCCAAAACGATACTTTCCCCAATCGAATTCTATCGAAACTTCGAGTATGAACATGGGGATAATTCAATTTTAATAAAAGTCATGTCAAAATTTCGTGAGAATACCTTATGGCATGGCAGAGCAATCGTACGATATTTGCCAAATTTCGTCGAGAACTGAGGCTGGGAGAAAATAAAGTCGGCCACCGGATGTTCAACGGCTCTTTAAGCCTCGACATGGAGATGCAAAACCCACGCCCACGAAGGGACGGTACATTACGATGCCTCGTTTAAGAGCTGCAAATAGCAAACCTTCTACCGGTGACCAGGGGGAATGAAACGAAACGAAATGAAACGAAAGATAAGCTTGCTCGCGCGTTTATTGGCCAAATACACTGGTTTTATGTTGATAATTGTATATATAGAAAACAAATCTAATTTCTACTCATTATTGATATAAAACCATTATTCATTTCGGTCTTGATCCCTGTTTGTAAAGCTGGGACAACGTTTTTAAAATAGGTGTAAATTAATAAAATGGGGGAAATCTATGTCGAAACTAAACGCATATCTGCGTGAACTCGGGCCTCATTACGATTATGTAGATAAACTTGTTACAAAATTATAAAAGAAATAATTACAAGAAATAATATCACCAAAGTATTAAACTGTTTTTACAAACAAATTAGGTTGTCTCTGACTAAATTTGATGATTTTTAATTAGACGTTTCGGCTAAATCTTTAGCCTTCATCAGTAGAATTTGCGCACGCAAACTTGTATACATTCTACTGATGAAGGCTAATGATTTAGCCGAAACGTATAACTAAAACTCATCAAATTTAGTCAGAGACAACCTAATTCGTTTGTAAAATCATGAAACCTGACTACAACAATCATATTTTAAAATTTTATTATACTGCATGTTGTTTGTATGGTCTTCACTTCTAGTGCGCTGTATCGTACTCTCTAAGATTTCTTACAATACTGTTAAGTATCCAGTAGTATCAGCTTCTTTCTTTGTAACTGGTTGTGAGTTCATGCCATAGCATTATGAAAGGATGGATAAAAAGGGAATGGAACACTTCTCGTTCAATTCCATTGTAATAACAAGTTTGTTCACTTAACATAGCTCGCTCGTAAATTGCATGATCTTTAGTAAAACTCACAGTGACCCTTGCCGAAAACATTCGACATAAACTTAAGTGTAATTCTACTGCGAATCATGTGGCGTGAGCGCATAAAATATGAGAGTATTCACAATTACTTCAACCGAGAAATCATTCCTTCGACGAATCAGTATCCATGTGCTCGTATGGGCCAGTCTACGCATGCTCTGTAACCAAACGCATGCGCTGCGACGACGGCGTTTTGCGACCGAAGACGAAGAAAAAGAAAACAACACGAAAGCCCATTTTCAGACTCGGGTTTCCTTTGGAGAGCCCGAGTAAATATTACTCGTGTGTAATGATATATGACCCCAATAAAGAATAAAAGTAATGTCAGATGTCACGCCATCAACCTTGTTTGAACAGATACACCTATTTTATCTATTAACGATGATAATGGTCGATCTGAGACCGAAAGGTATTATGTTCAATAACAATGACATACTAGATATTTTTTTAAATTTTAAAGATGTGCAAGTTCTGTACAATCTTTAATCTCACCTATTAGCGCACGAAGTCGAAAATAGTGCTAAAGTAAAAATGTTTATTGTGAAAAAAACATTCATATACTCTTTGTCAATCAAATTGTAGATATTGAGAACAATACATAATGGATTTGGTTAGTACTGTGTTAGTCCGAGTTGTTGGCTTTAACCCAGTAACAGCTGGTTGTTATCACAGTGGTAGACCTGCTTGGATCAGCAATGTAAAAGGATTGCCATTGTTCATCATTGTTTATCATTTTTAAACAAGCCATTCAATTGAATACATCTGATTTGTGTTTAAGTAACATCTAATATTATAGTTTTGAAGAAGTGGTTTGGATCAGCATTGCAAAAAGATTGTCATTGCTCAAACCAGCCATACTATTGAATACATCTGATTTGTGTTAATGTAAGATCTAATGATATAATTTTGGAGAAGTGGTTTGGATCTACAGTGCAAAACGATTGTCATTGTTCAAACCATCCATACAATTGAATACATCTGACTTGTGCTTAAATTAAATAACATCTATTATTATAATTGTGAAAAAGTGTTTTGAATCTGCAGTGCATAAACATTGTCATTGTTCAACAATGAATATCGTTTTTTTTCAAAGCATTCATGATAGTATTGAGGTAATTAATAATTTACCTCTGACTTCCGTTTTTAATTTACTTTTCTAATTATCGTCTATTGACCAATGTAGACAATTGTGAAGAAGTATTTCAGGCAGGTCAATCGATTTATATTGGGTTATTCAGTTTTCTTCAGTCAATAAACAAACATCCTGGTTTTGACTCTAAACGTTTGGGTAAGTTACTTTATTATTTATTTAATGATATTTCTTTTTTGTATCTTTTAAATATATATTTTATTTTATGATATCAAGTTGAGTTACAATATAGAATTGTGTTTACTGATGTGACTTGTATTTTGACCATTATTTTATACTAGATGGAAACTAAGTGGATAGAATGCAATAATGAGTCAGGACAGACCATCTTTATATTCAACAAGATAACAGGAGTACACAAATGGCCGCCAGGATTTATCGATGTAAGTTGAAAAAATATTTGAATGTTATTTATTTGAACTTCGGGACACACGAGGCCCAATCTTATAGATCGAGGCGATTTAGAAGGCTATATATGTAGAATTATTCTCAAATCATCGAAAAATAAAGAAAATAATTTCTATAACTTTCATGGATTGTTTATTGTGCCTTTCTTGCTATCTAGTAGCGATTTTAAGCTGATTAGCCATTCAACATCCTAGCTCAGTGTGCAGCTCAACGGTCAAATCTCTCCCAGCTCCCCCTCCCCTTACACTACGAAAAAAAAATGGCCGGTAATTTGAAATTCTCGACGGATTTGTTCCTCAAGGGGATAAAATTTACGGGATATTTTTTGATAATCGTGAAGGGTAACTATCTGGCTTTCGTGTTCAGAGTATCGAGGCAAGGGAATGGGATTTAGTCTAAGAATTTGAGCGATTTTCAACTCAAGTATATGAAGGCTTGGGTTTAGCCGAATTTGTGTATAATTTATGTTTTAAGAAGCTCTTGGCCTATATATGATGATAATTCTTAATATTTTGGCATACATTGTTGAATATCCCTGAATGCAATTCTTTTGCTACGTGTTAGCTTTCGGGTGAGTATCACGTGACGAGCTAGAACGAAATTTTGGTTCCTTATTTTTGATTTAAAATGGGGTGTGTAAAGAGGTTTGGTATTACAACTAATTATACATTTTTTAGTTTCTTTTAAAGAGGACTTTAGAAATTGGTCTTTTTTGTTTGAGAAATCACTTTACAGAAGGAGTTATTTAAGTAAAGAGGTCACGTGACCTAATTTGCATATTAGTTTTTCTTTAATATCTTATTTTTTTTAAATAGATAGACATCGAGAAAAATCTAATCCATAAACCTGTTCTAAATACCTAAAAAAAGTGCTTTTAGTTCGATACGGATAAAGGGTGTGTACCCCCCACCCCCCATTCTCAAATAGCCGTTTTTAGTGCCGTAAAGTCACGAGACCAAGAAAATGTATTTTCGTGAATTTCAAATTGTTACACACCCAGATCCACAACTCCCCTAAACGAATGAAAATGATATATATCTTGAAAGCCCACGGTACTATTAAAGAAACTAAAAATGTAATAATTAGGATAATATTCAAGCCTTAATATACTTGAGGAGAGCGACTCGGTCCGTTGGCCCAGCCAAGGTCTCCTTCCTTCCCTTCTTAGTTGTGGGGGAAGAACATAGCTAAAAACCGTTCAATATGCAGTCTTAAATCGCTACCAAATAGCAAGAAAGGCACTATAAACAATCCATGAAGATACGAGATTATTTTCTTTATTTTTGGACGAGTTATAGATTTGAGAATAATTCTACATTTAAAGCCTTATAAATCGCCTCAATCTATGAGATTGGGCCTCCTGTGCTTCGGGAATGATTAGTTTTGTTGTCCCGAGACTCAACCTCGGTGATTGAAAGAAAATAACAAATAATGCTTTGCGATATGGACGTAAGAGTTTGTCGGGAATTCGAGTTTTTTTAAACAGCGAAGCATTATTCTTTTTATAATGTCAATAACATTGGTTATATGACATGATTTCAGGGTTCATCACAGTATAGTACCATGTATGGTGAACCAGTTGAATACAAAGAGTTCCACAGTATCGCTACACAGACAGATGATTATGGCTATAACAATGTCTGTACTTCTATATATATCAATACAGACCCACATCATGTTTCCAACATTTCAGAAACATTACTTCAACCACAGTTAGGTGATTTAGTTGATAGTGAACATGAGTTAGATAATAAGAAAAATCATGCAGATAATATCTTGGAAACTACAGATAAACAAGAGCAAATCTTAAATATCCATGAAATGAGCACAATATTGAGAGTTCCAGAGAAAATCATAATGGAGAATAAACCAAAGGGTGACTCTACTGGTGGTAATAATTCTAAAACAGGACAGTTCTATAATAGAGGAAGTTATCAGAAAAAGAAGGGGTTCTTGAAATGCTCTCATTGTTTAAAACAATTTAAATTCAAATCAACACTCACTGACCATCTTAGAAAACATACCGTTGAGAAACCTTTTAAATGTTCTTATTGTAAGACGACGTTCACTTGGCAAAATTCTTTAAAATATCATATTAGAACACATACTGGAGAGAAACCCTTTAAATGTTCTTATTGTCAGAAGACGTTTACACGGCAAGGAGGTTTAAACTTTCATCTTAAAACACATACAAGAGAGAAACCTGTTGAATGCAATCTTTGTAAGAAAAAGTTTACACGTCAAGATAATCTAAAATGTCATCTTAGAACACACACTGGAGAGAAACCTTTTGAATGTTCTTATTGTAAGAAGACGTTTACACAAACAGGATCTTTAAAACGTCATCTTACAACACATACTGGAGAGAAACCCTTTGAATGCAATCTTTGTAAGAAGAAGTTTAGACGTCAAGATAATCTAAAATGTCATCTTAGAACACATACTGGAGAGAAACCTTTTGAATGTTCTTATTGTAAGAAGACGTTTGCATTGCAAATTTATTTAAAATATCATATTAGAAAACACACGAGAGAAAACCTCTATGAATGTTCTCATTGTAAGAAGACGTTTACATGGAAGGGTCATTTCAATTATCATCTTAGAACACACACTGGAGAGAAACCCTTTAAATGTTCTTATTGTCACAAGAGCTTTGCACGCCAAGGATATTTAAAATATCATCTTAGAACACATACCAGAGAGAAACCCTTTGAATGTTCTTATTGTAAGAAGACGTTCGCATGGCAAAAATCTTTAAAATATCATCTTGGAACGCACACTGAAGAGAACCCCTTTGAATGTTCTTATTGTAAGAAGAAGTTTACACAGCAATTTACTTTACAACGTCATCTTAAAATACATACTGGAGAGAAACCCTATGTATGCTCTTATTGTAAGAAGACTTTTGCCCAGCAAATTGATTGCAAACGTCATCTTAGAATACACACTGGAGAGAAACCCTTTGAATGTTCCTATTGCAAGAAGACGTTCACATGGCAACAATCTTTAAAATATCATCTTAGAACACAAACGGGGAGAAACCCTTTGCATGCTCTTATTGTAAGAACACTTTTGCCCAGCAAATTGATTGCAAACGTCATCTTAGATCACACAACTGAGAGAAACCCTTTGAATGTTCCTATTGTAAGAAGACGTTTACACAAAAAAGAAGTTTAAAATATCATCTTAGAACACATACCGGGAAGAAACCCTTTGCATGTTCCTATTGTAAGAAGACGTTTACACAAAAAAGAAGTTTAAAATATCATCTCAGAACACATTCCGGAGAGAAACCCTTTGAATGTTCTTATTTGAGTGTTTTCACATAGCGCATCTAATTCATGCTAATTAGTAAAATAAAATACTAATGAGCTTCTCTGCCCTTACATTTATCGCTTTCATTACTCTATTTGTAAAGAAGAACTTTACACATCAAGGTCATTTACAATGTTATCTTAGAATTTTACGAAGTTAACATGGGATATTCATTGAATAATAATAATAATTTATTATTTATATAGCCCTATTTACAAGAATAGATCAATAGGACTTTATATAACTAATTTCAAAGAATAGATAAATAATAACTAATATAATAATATAGAGTGGTTTTCATTAACCCGTGAAACACACTTTAGCGTAATATGCTTTATTGCACTTTATTACACTTTAACTTTGTGTTTTATAATCATTTATTCAATAGCAATATTACACATTAATACACTTTATTACTCTTTCCCTAATACATTTTGTTTCACGGGTTAATAAAAACCACTCTAATACATATAAAATTATGTCACTACTTATTTACAATTCGTACTATTAAATAGATAAATATATGGAATATAAGATAAATCATAAAATAAAAAAAATTGTTGATCAATTAAAAGTTTGATTAAAGAAATAAGTCTTAATTCCCTTTCTAACTTGTTAATACATGTTGTTGTTCTTAGACTTAATAGAAGTTTAATACGCATGCCATCTTAGAATTCACATCAAAAATATATTGTGGCAATAGTATAAAGTAAAAACAATATTTTCAATAAACTTATATTGTACTTTTAGATATTGATAGGAAATATTAGTAAGAAAAATATGTATTGCATGAAATTTGCGAATAAATGTATCTAAAATAAAAAGATCGAGTTATTATATTTTTGTTGCATGACCACAATAATTAAAATATTTTAATTGAATATAGAGAAATTCTTGCCTTTTATGTAAAAGTAACTACTGGAAGAGTAGAAAAAAAAAAAGAAAAAAAAAAAAAAGAAAAAAAAAAAGAACCACTGAGAATTTAAACAAATCTCTGGCCGTGACCACCCTCAGTGACTGCCTCACTCTCATACAAGCGCATTTGAATATGTACATAGATGTTTGCGCTATATAAATGTCAACTTATTTTTTATTATTATTAGCAACATATAGATAATGCAATTTATTTATTTATATATTTATTCATTTATTAATTGATTTGTTTATTAATTAATTAGTTTATTTATTTAACTATTTTTTTATATTTGTTTATTTATTGATATTTCTATGCATTTATTGTTTTTCTTTCTTTCTTGATTAATTATTATGATTTTTTTATTTATTTATTTATTTTTATTTATTTGTTTACTTATGTATTTATTTATTTATTCATTCATTCATTCATTTACTTATGTTTCATTTACTTATTTATGTTTATTTATTTATTTATTTATTTATTTATTTATTTATTTATCTATTTATTTATTTATTTATTTATTTATTTAATTATTTATTTATTTATTTATTTATTTATTTATTTATTTATTTATTTATTTATTTATTTATTTATTTATTTATTTATTTATTTATTTATTTATTTATTTATTTATTTATTTATTTATTTATTTATTTATTTATTTATTTATTTAAAGCTGGGACAACGTTATTTCAAATAGTTGTAAATCTATAAAAGGACTAAGCGGGGAATCTATGTTGAAATTATTACTCCATTGAAATTATTACAATGTAGACAATTGTGAGGAAGTATTTCAGACAAGTCGATTTGATTCGGGTTATTCAGTTTTCTTTAGTCAATAAACGAACATCCTGATTTTGACTCTAAACGTTTGGGTAAGTCAAATTTCTTTATTGTTTATTTAATGATATTTCTTTTTTGTATCTTTTAAATATATTTTATTTTATGATATCAAGTCGAGTTACAGTATAGAATTGTGTTTACTGATGTGACTTGTATTTTGACCATTATTTTACACCAGATGGAAACCAAGTGGATAGAATGCAATAATGAGTCAGGACAGACCATCTTTATATTCAACAAGATAACAGGAGTACACAAATGGCCACCAGGATTTATCGATGTAAGTTGAAGAAATAATTGAATGTTATTTACTTGGACTTCGTGAATGAATAGTTTTGTTGTCCCGAAACTGTCAATTTCAGTGGTTGAGGGACAATAACACATAATGCTTTGGGAGGTGGACGTATGAATTTGTCGGGAACTCGAGTTTTTTATTTATACAACAAAACATTTTTTTTATAAGGCCAATAACATTGGTTATATGACATTATTTCAGGATTCAACAGAGTATAGTACCATGTATGGTGAACCAGTTGAATACAAAGAGTTCCACAGTATCGCTACACAGACGGATGATTATGGCTATAACAATGTCTGTACTTCTATATACATCAATACAGATCAACATCATGTTTCCAACATCTCAGAAACATTAATTCAACCACAGTTAGGTGATTCAGTTGATAGTGAACATGAGTTAGATAATAAGAATGATCCAGATAATATCTTGGAAACTACAGATAAACAAGAGCAAATCTTAAATATCCATGAAATGAGCACAATATTGAGAGTTCCAGAGAAAATCATAATGGAGAAGAAACCAAAGGTTGACTCTACTGGTGGTAATAATTCTAAAACAGGACAGTTCTATAATAGAGGAAGTTATCAGAAAAAGAAGGGGTTCTTGAAATGCTCTCATTGTTTAAAACAATTTAAATTCAAATCAACACTCACTGACCATCTTAGAAAACATACCGTTGAGAAACCTTTTAAATGTTCTTATTGTAAGACAACGTTCGCTTGGCAAAATTCTTTAAAATATCATATTAGAACACATACTGGAGAGAAACCCTTTAAATGTTCTTATTGTCAGAAGACGTTTACACGGCAAGGAGGTTTAAACTTTCATCTTAAAACACATACTAGAGAGAAACCTGTTGAATGTTCTTGTTGTAAGAAGACGTTTACACAAACAGAAGCTTTAAAACGTCCTCTTACAACACATACTGGAGAGGAACCCTTTGAATGCAATCTTTGTAAGAAGAAGTTTACACGTCAAGATAATCTAAAATGTCATCTTAGAACACATACTGGAGAGAAACCTTTCGAATGTTCTTATTGTAAGAAGACGTTTGCATTGCAAAATTATTTAAGATATCATATTAGAAAACACACGGGAGAAAACCCCTATGAATGTTCTTATTGTAAGAAGACGTTTACATGGAAGAGTTCTTTCAAACGTCATCTTAGAACACACACTGGAGAGAAACCTTTTGAATGTTCTAATTGTAAGAAGAAGTTTGCACTCCAAGCTCATTTAAATCGTCATATTAGAAAACACACGGGCGAGAGACCCTTTGAATGTTCCCATTGCAAGAAGAAGTTTACACTGCAATTTAGTTTACAACGTCATCTTAGAATACATACTGGAGAGAAACCCTTTGCATGCTCTTATTGTAAGAAGACTTTTGCCCAGCAAATTGATTGCAAACTTCATCTTAGAACACACACTGGAGAGAAACCCTTTGAATGTTCTTATTGTAAGAAGACGTTCGCATGGCAAAAATCTTTAGAATATCATCTTAGAACACATACCGGGGAGAAACCCTTTGCATGCTCTTATTGTAAGAAGAAGTTTACGCTGCAAGGAAGTTTACAATATCATCTTAGAACACACACTGAAGAGAAACCCTTTGAATGTTCTTATTGTAAGAAAACGTTCGTATGGCAAAAATCTTTAGAATATCATCTTAGAACACACACTGGAGAGAAACTCTTTGAATGTTCTTATTGTAAGAAGAAGTTCGCATGGCAAAATGCTTTAAAATGTCATCTTAGAACACATACTAGAGAGAAACCCTTTGAATGTTCTTATTGCAAGAAGAAGTTTGCACATCAAAGTGCTATTGAGAATACCAAAACAATTGACACTAATTATTTAACAAAATAAAGTGGGCAAAGCATTCTGGTACTAGTAGCATATGACGCTATAATGACATTGCAAATCTTTGTAGTTTCCAAGCCGAAATCATGCAGTATAATTTTTGTATAGCTTGGTTATTATCATTTAATTAACAAAATAAAGTAGGCAAAGCATTCTGGTACTAGTAGCATATCACGCTATAATGCTATATATATATATATATGCAAATCTTTGTTGTTTCCAAGGCGAAATCCCACCACCAGTGTTTTGATATAGGTTGGTTGTTTCTATTATTTGTACAACAGAAGGAAATTAAAGTAATGTCCGACAACAACTTAGCCGAGTATCCAATATTTACTCCATACAGTTTTTCAGCGCAAATCTTCTCCAACAGGCTTCTGTACTCTTGTTCTTCATTAGAATCGCATTAATTCACAAACTCATGTTGACACCCATAATTCCTTTCGGTCTCAGATCGATCATTTTAGATCTCTCATTATCAACGTTAATTAGAATAGGTGCATACAGGTGTTATGTTGTTATACACGCAGGCTATGTCTTCTTTGTCTATAGCTTCATACATTATACTTGGCATTTTAAAGATATTTTCCTCATTTATGATTAGACACTAAAAGAACGCAAGGATCCTCCAATGAATTTATCATCTGAAGATAACACGGTCAAAGAGTAAGAACATATCTATGAAATAAACAATCTACGTATAACTTGGAGTCTTTTGTGTTTCTAGTGAATAGACTCTTTCACTTGGTTCTCTGCGCCATGTTGAAAGGTAGACGGGCTTTTGAATCGAAGCAAGACGAACGTGGACACTGCAATGAAAAAAGCTTATCCAAGCTTTCGGGCCTAACAGCCCATCATCAGGGTTACAGTGCAAAAACGGTTGAAAAACACGAATACAAACAATACGCGCGCTTTAAAGCGCGCGCTATTCTACGATTGAATCTAATACGTTCTTATGTGAACGAAAAACTGATAACCTCATTACAAAAGAGCTAAATAGTTAGTTGGAAGTTTTCGTCCACTGTCTCTATTAAAAATTGATTTTTTTATTAGAAGCGATGTAACATGCTTCTGCCCACTTTCTCTGGTGCCACCTGCCTTCTGATTTTAAAACTGTAGCGTCAAACCATGTAATGCCATGGCATGGCCCGATGAGTGCGCATGGTCTGCCAACGCTGACAGTTCTGTTTTGGAACGTCGCACACAAGTTTGATGTTCTTTTAGCCGTGTTCCCATGGCACGCTTCGTCTTTCCTATGTATACAGTATCACACTCACCACACGGATAGAATATATTACTCCTGTCTTCTTTTCCTTAGGAACTCGATCTTTAACGCTAGACAGGAGTTTCCATAATGTGGTGTGCGGTCGTACCCATGTCCTTATATTAGAGCGGTTTTCGTATGACTGTCGGCCGGTGAAACGGACGTGCAGTGCCGTGACTGCGTCACTGCCGTGGTTTCTATAAAAACCTTCGAATTTTCTGCCGTATCCGTGCCGTGCGGTGACTGTGCCTTTTTCACAGTCATACGAAAACCGCTCTATGTGACTGTAACACACGCTTCACTCTCTCCGTAACACCATGTACAAAAGGCAAGGTTGCAAAGCCTTTGATGTTGTCGTTTGAATCAATGACAGGGTCTCTACTTGATGGTTTGTTGTTGTTTTTGATAAACCGACGTGGATAACCATTGGATAGAAGCGCCCTTTCAATTAATGTGCTGCCGTTCCTTGACTTTAGTATCATCTGTGGTGAGCAGATTTTCAGCTCTATGGTATAACGTTTTAATCACAGCTGCCTTGTGTTGCGGATCGTGATGACTGGTGAAGTGTAATTACTTATCAGTGTGGGTTTTCTTGCGGTAAATAGAGACTTTAATAGAGCCGTCATGGAGAATCGTGTTTAGTGTATCGAGGAATGGCAACCCATCAGGTGAGTACCGTTCTAAAGGGAACTTGATCTTATCGTTTTGTGCATTGAGATGTCGATGAAACGTGTCTATGTGATCTTTCTTAATGACGCATGCTGTATCGTCAACGTAGCGCATGTACACTCTAGGAGGAAAGACGAAGGTTTGTAGAGCTTTCTCTTCCACGACTTCCATCACCAGATTGGCGACAACAACAGAAACTGGCGACCCCATTGCTGTACCATGCACCTGCTTGTAAAATGTGTTCTTAAAAGAAAATTCAGTAGTGTTCAAGCAAAATGACAATAGTAAAGAAACGTCCTTAGATGTTAATAGTGTTCGTTCATTTAGAGAATCATCAAGGTCAAGTCTGGCCTTAGCAGCGTCTACAGCGATGTGTGTAGGTAGAGATGTAAATAATGCAACTATGTCAAACGATACAAGTTCCTCGTTATCAACATTTAACACTAACCTCTGTGCGACATCCGTCCAATCCCTAGTGTTACGAAGGCGATGTTGACGATTGTTGCCGACCACAGGAGCAAGAATTGACACGAGGTACTTCGACAGTTGGTACGTAGGCGATCCAACATAGCTGACAATGGGAGGTTTTATGGAATCTTTTTTTGACGTCACACACTGGCCTAGGCTCGAGTCTGGCCGTCAAACTGGCCGCCTTGCACTTGTTCGCATCGATGCCAACTTTATCATGTTTTGATGAAAAAAATTGCCTAAAACGTTGTTGTGATTCTCAAAAATCAGAAACAGTGGAAAAACAAAAGCACAATCTGTCACTTGAGGACATTTTATGCTACTTACGGAAAAAGAAAGAAAAATATCAACACACCATCTTCGTGAAATGAATTAGCAATGGAGAAAAAATCTTCACAAATCATAACAAAATGCCCTCGGATTTTCACCGGCCATCCAAAGCAGTTAGGTAATATACATAAGTCAAATTCAAGAAGTTAATTTTGTTTGTAAAGTGAAGTAAATGTTTTTAAATTTACACGAATGTGTCTTGTACGACTGAATTTCAATATGGCGAACGTGACAAAAAGGACTTGTAGGCTTCGTGACAGACTCAAAAATTGTGTAAAAACTCAGTTTTATAATTGAGATATCAATAAATTTATTTGGAAAATAAAGTAAAATACCTAAAACTTGCTATCTTGATGTTCAAAATTTCACTTAATACGAAAAAGACTAAATAATTCTGCACTTTTTACACTTTGCCGATAGTTTCATAAAAACTTTGACGGCCAGCATCGGCCAGCTTGTGTACACGCCACCAAAATACGTCACAAAAAAATCTCCCATTGGTCTCATAGGCGTTCGTTCGTTTCGAATCTTAGGGATACCATACAACTTTGGTGTTATACCATTTGTTACCATTATGTTCTTATATGTCTTATATGTCATTATTATTATTATTATTATTATTATTATTATTATTATTATTATTATTATTATTATTATTATTATTATTATTATTATTATTATTATTATTATTATTATTATTATTATCATTATTATTATTATCATTATTATTATTATCATTATCATTATTATTATTATTATTATTATTATTATTATTATTATCATTATCATTATCATTATCATTATCATTATTATTATTATTATTATTATTATTATAATTATTATCATCATCATCATCATCATCATCATCATTATTATTATTATTATTATTATTATTATTATTATTATTATTATTATTATTAAATACAATAGCTTTTAATTAAGCACTTTTGCAGACATAGACTTTTATTTAGTACCATAAGTTTGCAATACAGTTTATAACTTGATAATATGAAAGAAAGAAGAAGTGAAATTGTGTTTAGCAGTATAAGTAACAACTGAATTATTCGGTACAAGCTATCTATGATGACACTATAGGTTAACCGAACAGATTAATATGATGAGATAACATCATGAACACGGATCAAAGTGAATAGGTAATTGATTTATAATAAATCATATATGATAAAATAGACTCACTGGATTAAAGTAAGATTTAAAAGAAATAGGTAAATTATCTGAATAGAAATAGTGCATAAATATTGCAGTTTGGAATCTAACAAAATATTGATATGGCATCCCAACTCCCAAATCAGAGGAGCTAAGGAAGAGCCAAAATTAAAGTCTAGTTTTTTTTTTCACAACGATTTTGACATAAGCGGCAAAAGACCAGTTTGGTATTATCTAGCACCGCTGTACTATTTGACAAAAGGCGCATTTGCACAGGGGTAGCCTCATTTCAGAGTAATTTCAAATGTGTTTTCTATTAAGCGATAACATTTGTTGTGCTTTACATTGGATTTGTGAATGTTTTGATAATAAATTGAGGCTTAGGCTTTATAAATGTTGTTTTGTTACAGTGCTGCTAATTCCACCGGGGCCACCCCGAGTTTATTAGCCAATCACGTTTGAGCTTAAGAACCAGACATAGACAATCCGTCAAGTCAATTTGCGCCTATAATTTGATTGGCTGATAAGGAGACAAAGTAGATATCTTATGTTCTTAAGCTCAAACGTGATTGGCTAATAAACTCGAGGTGGCCCCGGTTGAATTAGCAGCACTGTAAATAGTAGAGTAGTGATAGATATTCAAGAGCTTTTCCAGCTGTCCAATATATCAGTTTTTGGAATGAATTGCAGTTTTTCCAACGCTTCCCAGCCTCCTTTCTGTGATAGAAGCACATAATCATTATCTGGAATCAAGATGTGCTCATACGCCCCCATAACCAACGACAATGCTATTCGCGCTTGCGCAGAGATTAACACGATCTCCATTTCTTTCCTTGTCAGCGTAAACACTGATTGGTAGCCTGCCATCACGTGACTGGATGCTTGGATGATGTCATATTTTTTCTTGCTCGCGTCTGTGAAAAGGTAACCAATAGCAACCCCCAAATCTACCAACCGATGGAAGTATTCCATGTCATTGAAATCAATAATACCGACAACATCCATTCCACCCTTAGCGTTTTTTCTGGTAATTACATTTTGGCAATTTAAGTCAGCATGAATAAGCTGGAATTCTTTTGAATCTAATTTATCGAGAACGTCAATTTGGTAGTGTTCAGCGATTTGGTTGACTAGGGTTTGTCGATTAGGGCATTTCACTGCATAGACGTGGAGTTTAATGGATTGAGGGATGTTTATGTTTTGCCATGCCCAGTTGGGTGGCTTCAAGGACGCACTCGCTACAAATTGGTTAGCCATGCTGTATTTCTAGGAATAAACAAAAAATGGAATGAGAAAAAAACGAATCAAAGAAAGAGATACAGTTTTGATACAGTTTTGAGATTAACATACCGAGCATTTTTTTAAATATTTTATTAAATTGAACTTTCATCATTCTCTCATACATATTTAACGATATTAAAACAATAGGTTTTGCTCATTAGCATTACATTAAGCACATATGGGATGCGACGTTTGAACTGGTCGTCAATTTATCCCGGGCGATGTATGATACCTTCCTGCGATACAATTTTATCACGTCAGCGGTAGTACAATGTAGTGTCTCATGAAGCTGTACACTTTACACTTTAACACTTTAGAGTGCAAACAATATAACCGTGAAACATTATTGCTCAATTTTGCTCAATTTTACTAAATTAGTCTATTGTACTATTTTGTACAAATTAGTAATTAGTAAATATAGTGTGCACGTGCAATCACTGAACCGCGATTAAAGTTAGCGCCAAATTGCGCATTAATTGCATTAATTGCGCATTGTTTGGAGCTAATTAAAGCATTAATTTTTAGAATGCAGCAGTTTGACCTAGTCTAAATATCGCGCGTGGAAATAGTTTCAAGATCCATTACAGAAGCGAATGGAGGTCATTCTAACGTTTATTGACGTTTAAAGCTGGTCAGAGTACGTATTTATAATGTGAACTACATGCAATAGAGTAAGTAACACTTATTCTTTAGTGTGCCTTGATTTTACAATAGCGCAAAGGAATGAAGACTCGAAAACAATTTCACTTGTGTATTGTGGTTATTTAGCTCTAGATGTGTCATGTGCCTTGATTTTACAATAGCGCAAAGGAATGAAGACTCGAAAACAATTTCACTTGTGTATTGTGGTTATTTAGCTCTAGATGTGTCATGTGCCTTGATTTTACAATAGCGCAAAGGAATGAAGACTCGAAAACAATTTCACTTGTGTATTGTGGTTATTTAGCTCTAGATGTGTCATGTGCCTTGATTTTACAATAGCGCAAAGGAATGAAGACTCGAAAACAATTTCACTTGTGTATTGTGGTTATTTAGCTCTAGATGTGTCATGTGCCTTGATTTTACAATAGCGCAAAGGAATGAAGACTCGAAAACAATTTCACTTGTGTATTGTGGTTATTTAGCTCTAGATGTGTCATGTGCCTTGATTTTACAATAGCGCAAAGGAATGAAGACTCGAAAACAATTTCACTTGTGTATTGTGGTTATTTAGCTCTAGATGTGTCATGTGCCTTGATTTTACAATAGCGCAAAGGAATGAAGACTCGAAAACAATTTCACTTGTGTATTGTGGTTATTTAGCTCTAGATGTGTCATGTGCCTTGATTTTACAATAGCGCAAAGGAATGAAGACTCGAAAACAATTTCACTTGTGTATTGTGGTTATTTAGCTCTAGATGTGTCATGTGCCTTGATTTTACAATAGCGCAAAGGAATGAAGACTCGAAAACAATTTCACTTGTGTATTGTGGTTATTTAGCTCTAGATGTGTCATGTGCCTTGATTTTACAATAGCGCAAAGGAATGAAGACTCGAAAACAATTTCACTTGTGTATTGTGGTTATTTAGCTCTAGATGTGTCATGTGCCTTGATTTTACAATAGCGCAAAGGAATGAAGACTCGAAAACAATTTCACTTGTGTATTGTGGTTATTTAGCTCTAGATGTGTCATGTGCCTTGATTTTACAATAGCGCAAAGGAATGAAGACTCGAAAACAATTTCACTTGTGTATTGTGGTTATTTAGCTCTAGATGTGTCATGTGCCTTGATTTTACAATAGCGCAAAGGAATGAAGACTCGAAAACAATTTCACTTGTGTATTGTGGTTATTTAGCTCTAGATGTGTCATGTGTCTTGATTTTGCAATAGCGCAAAGGAATGAAGACTCGAAAACAATTTCACTTGTGTATTGTGGTTATTTAGCTCTAGATGTGTCATGTGTCTTGATTTTGCAATAGCGCAAAGGAATGAAGACTCGAAAACAATTTCACTTGTGTATTGTGGTTATTTAGCTCTAGATGTGTCATGTGTCTTGATTTTGCAGCAGCGCCGGCGAAGGAAAATGGACTCGTAAACCATTTCACTTATGTATATTGTGGTTATTTTAGCTCTAGATGTGTCATGTGTCTTGATTTTGCAGCAGCGCCGGCCGGAAGGAAAATGAACTCGTAAACAATTTCACTTGTGTATTGTGGTTATTTTAGCTCTAGATGTGTCATGTGTCTTGATTTTGCCGCAGCGCAAACCAATAAAGACTCAAAAACGATTTTACTTGCATATTGTAGTTATTTTAGCTTTAGTTGTGTCTTGATTTTGCTGCAGCGCAAACGAATAGACTTAAAAACAGTTTTACTTGCATATTGTGCGCTAGGACACTTGGCTGATTGCACTTGCACACTAAATTTAGTCTATTCACGCTTCGACTATTTTTCACTAATTTCCACTAAATTTTGACTAATTCACGGTTATATTGTTTGCACTCTAACACTTTAACCAATAAAAAGTGAAGATTTTATTTGTAATTTGCACAGTACGGACAGTAATTTGCACTGTTCACTTTTCTGCACTGTGTAACACTTGAACTGCACTGCTAGTTCAAGTTCATCAAATTCGAGTAATTCAAAAAACTTATCGACTTAAAAATTATCGCCTTTTTTAACTTTAACTTTTTAAAAAAAAATCAATCCATAATCCTTTCAATATTCATAAACGATTTGAAGTAAATTTGGCTAAAACGTTTCCTTATTTCTGGATTAATGAATTATGACTAAGATTTAACATTAAAGAACGCTCTAGACTCTACAAAAATTTAGATTTACATGTACAACTAAAAACTTAAAGTGAACTTCCTAGTCTAATCAAGCAAAATCTAAACAATGACCTCAGCGAACATTGGTCTATAATTTTCATTTGTTCAGCGTTTTTGTTCAAGTATGTCTCGAAGACTCGCCACTCGGTAAATATTCATTGATAACCACTTCGCCTTTGGCAAATAATTGCTAATTATTAAGGGTTTTTAGAGCAGGGATATGGATTATTGACCCAAAAGTTTAAGAATTATGGATTATTTTTGCAGCATTTAGGACCAATTGAGGATTTAGGATTACTCGTTTGTAATTTATTTTAACCCTAACAGGGCCTCCCTAGTGGATAAAAACCCTACAAATTCTATTGACAGGAAAGCGCTTATCGACCTTATCCAATGGATAAACTTATTCAGCCTTCTTACGACCGGCCACCAGATGTGTTTTTTTTTTTTCATGTGACAACAACTGTTGTGTGACGCGAGTCGCGTGACTTATGTTGTGTGACGCGCGTTCAGTAATGAAACATGTTTCAGTTGTGTACATTACGAAATCCGTATGTTATCAAAGCGTGTAAGCCCTCGTGCTTCAAAATTTATATTAATAAATCTACGTTAGAGCGATCAACTAGTATTAGTCGTGTAACACAACATTCTTGTAATAAGGTATAGCTCAGAGTTCTTTGTGATTAAATAAAATCAACACTGATTTTTTATGCTGAAATACTTCGTCAAATTATTCAAGCTTCAACCTTCTACCCTAGAAACTAGAGAGTTTCTTGATCTAGTATTTGTATTTATCATTTGTACGTTTGTGTTTGTTATACTCAAAAGAAAATCATTCTCTTTGCACACAAACCGTCAGATTTACAAACGCTAAAGCAAGTATTAAAAACCTCTGCTACCCAGGTCAGCAGTGATATTTTCATTCATTCACAAAAAAACGAAAGCGCTATCACAGCGATCGTAGCGATCATATGGGAATCAGGCTTTAGAATATTAGAATGTGATGAAAATGGAAACTAGCGAGTAAACTAGTATAGGCTGCGTCGGTGTTTGATATAAACGATAGGTAATATAATGAAATTTGTAACACCGTCAAAAACTCTCTTTTACTCCGACGAAAGGCTAAAGCTCGAAATGTCAGTAAAGTTAAGTCAACATTTCTTACGGTGTTATAAATTTCATTATATTACCTATAGAATGTAATGAAGATTATTACCTTAAGTAGCTCTTGTAATCGAGCAATATTCGTGCCAAAATCCATCAGCAATTCTTTCTCCCATTCCATATCGCATAAAAGGTCTCCTTCGATGAACTTCAGCAACTGCACAATGCATGAATCAACGTCGTTACTCTTCTCATGTGAAACAACTTCGAAGAAGTCTACAGATTCATCTGCAGGTGAAACAGAACCAACGGTAGAAGAGCTTCTAGCTTTCTCAGCGCCATTGTCGTCACTTTTAAGCGAAGATTTGAAGCGACAGACAACATATTTTTTGCCATAGATCGATGTTTGGGGAACAGGGCACTGGATAAGACTGGTGTTTACGAGTGGAAGTAAATCCGACTGAATTTCTTGAGAATCGTTAAATCTTGAAACAAAAGAGTTAAACACTTTCAATACAAAGTATTCTTCTTCAGCATTGCAATCTCTTTGCAGTTTGCCCTTGAGTAAAAAATTCCTGTCGTCGTAGCTATCGAGCTCTTTTGTCGCTTGCTTATCTATCACCTCTAAACCGAAGAGCCTTTTAGCCAACTCAATGCTTTGAACTCTACTGACACAAGGTTGCTCCATACGATGATCGCTGTTCAATCCGCTCCCGACAGAAGTTGAATTCGACATGGCACGAATTTTTCACGTTTTTGTCAAGCTGTTTCTGTCGCTTCGCTCGTAGAATTGTATAGACAACAGACATAGTTTGAAACAACGTGTTTTAAGTGGACTGGTAACAGCTCGGAAATTCAGAATCCCCAAAGATTGACTTTTAGTCAATGATTGACCTTTTAGTCTATGCATATAGTTACACGTAGCCCACCCCTATACATGCAGTGCACCACAATTACATACATTACATTTCATATTCTCATTTACCTATTTTAATCTTATTACTATTTACACATATTTTATATATTTTCACACCTGCCTATTGGACTATAGCTCATGTATAGTGTTTAAACATGACGGATTAAAGCCCATGCCATTCTGAAATATATGGCACAAAATGACGATTGTTTATGATATTTAATGCTAGAAAGCTGTCTTTTTTAAAAGACAGGACTATTATATATATATATATATATATATATATATATATATATATATATATATATATATATATATATATATATATATATATATATATATATATATATATATATATATATATATATACAGCGATTTGCAAAAACTTTGACTCATTACTACATATATAAATATATATCAAAATAATAAGATATTATGGGATATGATAACTGATATTTTTGTCGAGTTGCTTATGACTTGGGCTATCTGAAAAAAATATCAGTTATCATATCCCATAATTTCTTATATTATTTTGATATATGTTTATATATGTACAAATGAGTCAAAGTTTTTGCAAATCGCTGTATATATATATATATATATATATATATACAGCCAATTATATATATATACATCCAATTGCATAAAGGTTGTAGTTTATGACATATACACATATAATAGCTAGATATACACATATCTAATGATATGCACTTTCTTAATAACTACTCACAACATCCAAAATGTTCCTTTTTGATAACTACGAGATTTAGGAAGGATAAAAAACATATTTTGGTAAAAACGAGGCTAAGGAAGGTAGAAAAAACGTAGGAAAAACCTTCCTTAACCTCATCCAGAAGCACTTCCCTTCATTAAAGTCTGTCTGAAGATCGCGAAAGCGTGAAACTCTGAGTAACTGCAAAAGTGATGTCTTGTCTTTCTAAATCAATCTACATTCTATAACGCTCTACATTTTAATGTATTGAGCACTCTGCTGTCAGAATAGACACATCCAGATCGCGAAAACTATATATATAGCAGTAGAATCTGCAGATAACATAGCTACTCTAGGCGGGTGAGTTAATTATTATATACATACAGTCAAAGCTCCATTAGCGGACGCTCCACTAAGCGGACAGTTCTAGTTACAGACAGCTTTTTAAAACCCCGTTTTTTCTTCCATACAAACACTGTATTCACACTTTCCATTAAGCGGACATTCTCTTAAGCGGACGCGGACACCTTAAGTGAATCCCAATTGAACTTTTCTATTGTTTTCAAGCTCCCTTAAGCGGACACTCGAACTAGAAAAACTTTATTTAATGTATTTGTCCTTGTTTACATCATCGACTTCTAAGTTTAACAGTACTGTATCAGTTTAACTAGCTTGCCAATGTAAAAGTTAAGCTTAAAAGGAGCTTTATTACACAATTTAACCTTCTTTTTTCAGTAAGCGCAAAACGAGACTATTTTACGTTATTTACACGTTTTAAGAACCCTTCCTATAAGGCGGACAGTTCTACTTACGGACACTTTTTTCGTTTCCCAAGGGTGTCCGCTTAATGGAGCTTCGACTGTATATGTGTGTGACTAGTTTTACATTTCTCTACTTTACATAGATAGAGCAAAAACAATAAAACCATGAAATAGAAACAAAATAGTTAGTAACTAATAGTTTTTATTTAGTGACTATTTAGTCAGTATCACTCAACCAGAAACATCAAATACAAAGGGAAACAATACCTCATTACAACTTTACTTGTCGTTGATAGTGACTAATAGTCACTAAATAAGAACTATTTACACAATAACAATTTGATTTTCTTTAATGGATATAGTGCTTTTGCTCTACTATACTAAATATATGCAACCGATAAGCAATGACATACTATAAATATGAATACATACTCAGTGAGTGTATGTCGGTGTTTAAGTCTAGACTTAAACAGTGTTTTTATAATATCTTCAGAAGAATTGGTATCTTATTCCAAATTTTGGCTCCAAAAGGGAAATAGGAAAGGTTTTTCGATGTAAAAATAATATTGTCGTGCTAATTATACATTTATATACATCAGGTGGTTATCACATTCATGGTTGTTATATTTACGTTTAATACACATGCCACACGCTAAAAAAATGACGATTCAAAATATTCAAAATTGAAAAAAATAAACGACGATTTTAAATGAAATATAGTCCATGAAAAATGCTCGAAAATTGAAAAAGATGACGATTTTTGATGGACTATATAGCTTACGCAAAATGCTCCACTGAAGATGACCAAACATAACGATGTTTTTATATTTGTTGTCAATTTTTGGGCATTTTTCAACGGCTACTGTCCATAAAAAATTGTCGCTTTTACCCATTTTGCATGGCTATATAGTTTGATTATTTTTTCAATTCTAGCAAGCTCCTTCCACTTCCACATTTCTGCTTTAAATCTCATTTTCCGCTCATGAGCATATTTTATATTCCATTGACATATTGAACCAAAATGAATATTGCCGTAAATTGTTTCTCTAGTTTTACAGAATTAAATGTACTTTATGGTTATTTTTCGATATATATCTGAAGGTAAGTAGTTTATATGTGTAGCTGTTAATCACTGAGCCTAATTAAAAGTTAATGGAAATTTCAACTATATATCACCCATGCAAAATGGGCAAAAGGGTGGATGGTAGCGCATGCAAACTAAATGCATAAAAATGATCGAAAATGGCTATATTTGATAACCCGTGTAATATGCCAGTGAAAATTTGCAAAAAACGGCGACTTTTTTAGACCTCCTTAATAAAAATTAATTTTCGAAATAAATATCAATCATCGAGGTGTCACAATTCACCTTTCATTTATCAATTATTTAAGCGTAAAGTATAATATATACCAGAAGATAACTTGAACATTAAGCATTACTCACATCAAGGTTTGGAATACAAGCAAGATGAATTACTCAAACATCACAGCCACGAATGTCTCCATCGACAACTACAACTGCAAGTACGGCGTACCTAACAGTGATCTCGAGAAAAATGCTAAGTTTGGCGCTCTTATGTTTGTTGCTGGATTTGGAATTATAGCCAACATCTTCATCATCGTACTCGCTGTTAAATACACTGTAAGAAAAAACCTGCATCATTTGATCATCAACATCGCCGTGTCTGATACTATTTATTCGTGTGTTGGCATGCTCATCGCTTTAAAATATCACATTCGTATTTTGTACCCTGGTGTTTTGGGAGTTATTTGGTGCAAACTGAGATATTATATTGCGGAGGTTTCTAATGTGGTATCGTTAATAACTCTTTTGATTATCAGCATTGAACGATTCAGAGCAACAAGACAAACATTACAGAGATCACGACCATACACACTGAAACAACGAGTGGCAGTACTCAGTGTATGCTGGCTAGTTCCAATGATTATTTATGCTGATGCGTTGTATTACTGGCACTTCAATAAAAAGTACAATGCTTGTTATATACGATACGATGACTGGAATTTCCTACCTATTGTCCATTTAGTTGTACTGCTGTTGAAGATTATTGTAGTAATTATGATTTCTACATTCAGTATCCTAACAATAAAACGACTGTCAAGACCTCAAGCAATCCAAGCACATCTTAACGAAGAACAACGAAGTATGCGAGCAAGACGAACACGGGCAGCTGTAGCCATAGTTCTTGCTTCTTTGCTCCTTTATGTATGTTGTTGGTTTCCTATTTATATTGTTTCTTCTATTGCGTTTTTCCAAAGCACATTTTTCCAGAGCGATGTTATTATAGATTTACAGTGTAATGACGTGCGGTTGTTGGTTTATATCATAGAGAAGCTTCTACCTCTTGTCAACTCTTGCTTCAGTCCTTTTATCTACCTCATATTTCTCTCTGACTTTCGAGAGGCTGCAAAAAGAATCATGTGTAAAAGAACATCCAACCAACTCGCCACAACAGGAGAAATACGATTAGTCCACATACAAAGCTGCCAAACAAACCAATAAACCCTGAAACACGAAGGCAGTACAGAATGAGAATATTTGAAAAGATATGAAGGATACATTTATTGCTTATAAATTATTTCGATGCAATATTGATAGTTAGTACTATAGGTAAATTCATTGGAGGACGAGGGAATTCCACGTTGAATTTCACGAGAGAAATCAATATCGCATGAATCGCGGAGTCCGCGGAGGTGTGTATATATATATATATATATATATATATATATATATATATATATATATATATATATATATATATATATATATATATATATATATATATATATATATATATATATATATATATATATATATATATATATATATATATATATATATATATATATATATATATATATATACAGTCATTTGCAAAAATTCTGACCGTACAAGTATATAAGTATATAAGTATATAGGTATATAGATATGTAGGTAATTCTGCCTTAAAATGCTCCAATATTTTTCAGAATTCATTCAATGACATGTAGTAAGCATCATTGAAGTATTATGGATGGTTCTGATAGTACCAAGAGCGCATAAAAGCACTCAAAGGCATAAATAAACATTACCCACAATGCACCCGATATACTTTGATGCGGTCAGAATTTTTGCAAACGACTGTATATATATATATATATATATATATATATACAGTCATTTGCAAAAATTCTGACCGTACAAGTATATAAGTATATAAGTATATAGCTATATAGATATGTAGGTAATTCTGCCTTAAAACGCTCCAATATTTTTTAGAATTCATTCAATGACATGTAGTAAGCATCATTGAAGTATTATGGGTGGTTCTGATAGTACCAAGAGCGCATAAAAGCACTCAAAGGCATAAATAAACATTACCCACAATGCACCCGATATACTTTGATGCGGTCAGAATTTTTGCAAATGACTGTATATATATATATACAGAAAATATTCCAGAAGGTATCAACAGGCGCCTATCGTCAATATCATCCGACAAAAAATCATTCGACACAGCCGCCCCTTAATATCAAAAAGCCTTAGATAAAGTGGTTACAACTACAAGCTGAATTTTGAGCCACCCGTCAACAACAGAGAAAAAAGGAGTCGACCCCACAAAAACATACTTTGGTATAACCCACCATATAGCAAAAGCGTTAGTACCAACATCGGCAAACTATTCTTAAACCTCGTCGTGAAATGCTTTCCAAAAGGAAACATTCTGAGTAAGATATTCAACCAAAACACCATCAAAGTAAGCTACAGCTGTATGAGCAACGTAAAAATGACCATAGACAACCAAAACAAAAAGAAGCTTAAAACACATCAAGAACAAAACCAATCACAAACTGCAAAACCAAGTTCATGCAACTGCCGCAACAAAGAAACATGCCCAATGAAGGGAGACTGCTTACAATCTGCCATTATCTACCAAGCAAAAGTCACAAGAAAAGATAACAACAAATGTAAAACGTATATCGGACTAACCGAAAATGAATTCAAAACGCGTTATCGCAACCATACTTCGTCATTTCGAAACCGGAAACTCAGAAACTCAACTGAACTAAGCAAGTTTATTTGGACCCTCAAGGACAATGACATCAACTTCGAGATCGCGTGGCAAACAATAGCACGCGCCAATCCCTATTGTAACTCAAGCAATAGGTGTAACTTGTGCCTAACAGAAAAATTCATTATCATCTGTCAACCGCACCGATGCACTTTAAACAAAAAAAAACGAACTCGTATCTGCATGCCGGCATAAACGAAAAGCACTTCAACGTGGAAGCTAATAATAATATATACAACCATGTAAACTAAACTAAGCGAATTTGTCAGTCAAATAAATCTCCTGATGAGTGAGGTTCGCCTCACGAAACAGGCCTGTAGAGATACATGATGTTTGATCATTCCTGACCAAACAGATATATATGGTGACTGACTGGTCAGTCATCACTTCAGAAAAAGCCTACAACAACATATCCAAGAAATGCAACTTATGCTTAGCAGAAAAACTCAACATTATTAAAGCCAACAAAACCAATCTACTCAACAAAAGATCAGAACTTATTTCTAAATGCCGTCAAAAAAATACTGAAAACAAATACTACCTGATAAAAAAAAAAAAAAAAAAAAATAGAAGGAGAAAAGACAGAAGTAAGCAAGTTATAAGCAAGGAAGGAAGAAAGGAAGGAGGAAAAACGTAAGGAAGGAATGAAGGAAGGAAGGAAGAGAGTATGGAATTAATTGAGAGGAATGAAGGAAGGAATAATAGTAGAAGAATTTAATACTAATATCAATTTACACTGTGTTTTTTATATTTACGTTATTCTTTCCAATTGCCAAATTGTTGGTTTTTCTTATTCTCTGAATTGGTCACATTTAACTCAGTGACTTCTTAATGTTTAAGTAAACTTTGAAACAAAGCTAGTCAAAGAGAGGGGACTTGAGTGTAGAATTGAACAGTTTTGAGCAGCATTATGAAACAATGTTGACCTTTGGAAGACCAACGGACACAACTGAATACTCAACCTGCCTTACTGGAGGGTCTGACGGTTGACGGTTAAAAATATACCTCTTTGACTGTTGACGGTTGATGATTGATATTAACATATGAATTAATCTTACACCATTCGCTGTTATGCGTTCAATACAATACAATACAAAACAATATCTTTATTTAAAGAGGGAGACGCAGTTTTCTAACCTACGACCCGCGTCAAGTTAATGTTGTCGTCGTATATTAATTGAAGTTGCACGATATTTTTGGAGATCCTAACCAAATCCGAGTATATCAAGGGAAATTGTTATATAGCTAATCATTTTGACTATATAACGAGCATTCTCATTGGTTGATAGATGCTCACGTGATACAAGTGCCCAGCGTTCTTTTAAAAATTCAAATTTTCTTTATTTACTTGTCTAAAATGATTAGCTATATAACAAAACACTTAATGAATGATCCCTCGGGAAGCCAGTTAGTTTTGTTTCTCATTGAGATTCTCAGGAAACAAACTCCCTTAATGAAATTAATTTTCGAAATAAATATCAATCATTGAGGTGACACAATTCACCTTTCATTTATCAATTATTTAAGCGTAAAGTATAATATATACCAGAAGATAACTTGAACATTAAGCATTACTCATATCAAGGTTTGGAATACAAGCAAGATGAACGACTCCAACATCACAAATGCTAAATTCAGCATTCTTATGTCTGTAGGTGGATTTGGTATTTTAACCAACATCTTCATCATCGTACTCGCTGTTAAATACACTGTAAGAAAAAAACTGCATCATTTGATCATCAACATTGCCGTGTCTGATACTATTTATTTGTGGGTTGGCATGCTCTCTGTTTTGGATAAACGCATTGAAATTTTGTATCCTTATGTTTTGGGAGTTATTAAGTGCAAACTCCAATGGTACATCACGTCAATTTCTTATACGGTGTCTTTAGTTACTCTTCTGGTTATCAGCATTGAACGATTCAGAGCAACAAGACAAACATTACAGAGATCACGACCATACACACTGAAACAACGAGTGACATTACTCAGTGTATGTTGGCTAGTTCCGATGATTATTTATACTTATTGGTTGTATTACTTGCAATTCAATAAAAAGCAGAATGAATGTTATGTACCAAGAAATAAATGGAAATACGTAGACAGTATTGAGTTAGCAACAATACTGTTTAAGATTATTGTAGTAATTATGATTTCTACATTCAGTATTCTAACAATAAGACGACTGTCAAGACCTCAATCAATACAAGCACATATTAACGAGGAACAGCGAAGTATGCGAACAAGACGAACACGGGCAGCTGTAGCCATGGTTCTGGCTTCTCTGTTTCTTTACGTATGTTGTTTGTTTCCTATTATTTTGTATTTTGCTATTTTGTATTTCCAACACAATTTCTTACAGAGCAATCCTATTATAAATTGGTCTCTTTGTATTGACTGGTGGTCGTTATTTTACATCATAGAAAATCTTCTACCTCTTGTTAACTCTTGCTTTAGTCCTTTTATCTACATCATATTTCTCTCTGACTTTCGAGAGGCTGCAAAAAGAATCATGTGTAGAAGAACAACCATCCAACTCGCCCCAAAAGAAGAAATACGATTAGGCCACATACAGCTGCCAGACAAACTAAGAAACCCTGAAACACGAATTAAGACTGTACACTGAATGAGAATATTTGAAAAGAAATGAGGGATATAATTTTTCTTTATATAATTATTTAGATTAAATTTTGATAATAAGTATGTACAAAACGAACTTAAAGTTGTTTAAATGTATTAGTTATTAAACTATAATACTTACTTATAAAATTTAGCTAATTATAAAACCAGCAAGAAGAAAATCCATACAATATTTATTAAAAAAATAATTTTAAAAATTACATTGTTAATATAAGGCAAACGATAGCTAAAACAAATTGGAGAGGTCTAGATATATATAAATATATATTGTGTATAATGTAATTAGCTAACTGCGCCGTTAAAATAAAATAAGAAATAAAAATGATGTGATTGGTTTAGGTCTATTTGTTTTTACTCAATTTGGGATAATGGATTAGTCTGCAGTAATTTGTCCAATTTTTTTAAACTCCAACATTTACGCCCATCGAGTAACAACGGTTTTCCATTCAAAATGTCCAAAAATGCCACAAATTGCCGGTTTTGATAATATAAAGCCCATGCAAAAAGCCTAAAATTTAGCTCAAGTCGACAATTGTCGTCATTTTTGTCATCGTTATTTTTGTCATTTTGGAGTGCCGTATGAAGCTTACATTATTTTCTGTATACATTTTCACTCCTATTTTAATTTTATTTGTATATATACATATTTTATATACAGCTCTTTCAGGCTAGGTTTACACGGGACCGGATGAATTTTTGACTGGTCAAAAGATCGACCTGGACATGCTGTTCACACGGAACCGATCATTACAATATTTTCGTTTTGACCGGTTAGTCGTCAAAATTATTGCACGTTTAGCGCGGTCCCGTGTGAACAGAGCCCCTAAGCAGATGTTTTTTTGACCGGTCAAAGATTTCTCCGGTACCGTGTGTAAACGTAGCCTCAGAAAACGTTGAATACTGAATAGTATATTCCAAGATCAAAGGGCATTGTGGGTCTCATCAATGTGAGATCTAGAATAAAAAGTAAATATACAGCGACCTGCTCCCTAAATGTAATATATTGTTTCGGATAGAAACTATTTATTTTAATTAAATAATATAGCATAACCTAAAGTTCATTTCGGTGTTGGAATGGACTAATCAGTATTCTACGTTTTTTTGAAATGGTTGTATATAACACCGCCATATACAGTTGACTCTCTCTGAACGACCACTCTAATAAGCGACCATCTCCCGCAAGCCGCCACTATTTCAATTTCCGGTTTCTTTTTTTCATATAAACTCTGTAATAAATCACTCTCGTAAGCGACCACTCTAATAAGCGACCATCTCCCGTAAGCCGCCACTATTTCAATTTCCCGTTTTGTTTCCAATATAAAATCTGTTATAAATCACTCTCGTAAGCGACCACTCTAATAAGCGACCATCTCCCGTAAGCCGCCACTATTTCAATTTCCCGTTTTGTTTCCCATATAAACTCTGTAATAAATCACTCTCGTAAGCGACCACTCTAATAAGCAACCATCTCCCGTAAGCCGCCACTATTTCAATTTCGCGTTTTGCTTCCCATATAAACTCTGTAATTAATCTCTCTCGTAAGCGACCACTCTAATAAGCGACCATCTCCCGTAAGCCACCACTATTTCAATTTTCCGTTTTGTTTTCCATATAAACTCTGTAATAAATCTCTCTCGTAAGCGACAACTCTCGTAAGCGACCGCGATCACCTTTAGGATTTAAGTATTGGACTTTTTCATTGTTATTCCTCTCTCGTAGACTGCTGACTTTTGGAGAAAAAATACCTAAAAAACATCTTTAGAGACATCATGGCGGAAAATTAGTCCAAACAAAGAGTTTGTCGTGTTTTGGGCTTCCTGTGTTAAGTTTCACGTAAGCGACTATCTCCAGTAAGCGACCACTCTCTTTTGGACCGAAGGTGGTCGTTTACGAGAGAGTCAACTGTACCTATTTATTAAATATCTCTTGTTTTTAATATTAGTTAATTTATATATTTATATATTTGTTTGTTTGTGTATTTGTTTATTTGCTTGTCTGTTTGTTCCGTCATTCATTCGTTGTTTCGTTCGTACGTTCGTTCGTTCGTTTTTTTATTCGTTTGTTTATGTTTGTTTGTTTGTACATGCTGATATTTGTTTCTAAAACAGTATTTATAACTCCCCTTGTATAGTCTTTTACTTCGTTGTCTATTTGTCATAATATTCTTCGTCATTTTTCATTCGTACTCTTCAATGTTCCTTTATGCCTGCACAAATGGTATTGGACAATAGCTCATGCATAATGTTTAAAAAAAAATGACGATTTTTGATTGATTTGTTTATGCTAGAAAGTTGTGTTAACATAACAGTCCAAATTCGCGAGATGGTAGCTCTCAGTAAAACCTTGTTTAGCGCGTCATTTCACACTAACGATAGACAAAGTATATATCATTTTAAATTCTATATAACAGAGAATAAGACTGTGTATTTTTTTTCTTGTGAACACTTGTTATGTAGGAAATACTAAAGATATTATTTTAGAGATATCCAAATGAAGCGCTAGTCCTTTTATTTACATCATATTTTCTCTGACTTTCGAGAGGCCGCAAAAACATCATTATTAGTCGTTGTCATATTTTTATCTAATATTGACGCTTTGTATTAACTTAACAAAAAGTAGCTGAGAACTCAAGAAAATATTAAAGTGAGTTAATAAATAAATTTAATTTAATTTTAAGATGTTTAACTATACTGAAACTGTAAGAACAGCATCATCATTATACAACACGAATTACTTTATTTACCTAGGGGGAGAGGGGTTGGACATCTTTGTTATAGTAATATATAAGGGTGATCCGAGGTCGACTTTGAAAATGATCTATAAAAGGTATATATAAATTGAAAGAACTGTTGTATCATTGTAGATTTCAACTGCTAAAAGCGGAACGAGTGTGCGATGTTCTTCGCAGCTAACCTTAATTATTTTTGAGTAACCAAGTCAAGTAAAAATGCCTCTTAAAGGTACAAATGTACAGTCCCCTTAAATAATTGACTTTCGAGCGAGAATCCTAAAAGATACACACGGTTAATATTTCCATCCGTAAAATCTCTATTACTTTGACAAAGTGAGCACACCTGGCTCAAATGCTCAAAATAAATGTTTTACAAACGCATTCTTCTTGTTCATTTGTCATTTTTATACATTTATCAGAAATGTAAAAATGCTGCACCAAACAAATAACCTCCCATTCAGCTGTAGATTACTAGAAAGATGTTTTATCAGCAACATTTAAACATATACATGTTTTGATATTGAAATGAAAGCCATTTCAACTTATGAATACATAGTTAAAGATTTGCTAACTACTTTTCTACGACGAAAAGCTCCAGCAGAGATTCACCTTTCAATGATAGCGTCTTTATATAATAAGCTAATTGACTAACTGTGAGCTTACAGATGTTTATACATTTCCGGTCTTTTAACTTAAAAGTTGCTTTATATACAGACTGTAAGTGTTGAAATAATTCCCAGAATTAGAAAGCTTACCAAATCTTTATGATGATGGTTATGATGGTAAATTGTTATTTTTACAAAAATAGATGGAACCTAGCGAGTAAACTAGTATAGGCTGCGTCGGTGTTTGATATAAATGATAGGTAATATAATGAAATTTGTAACACCGTAAAAAATGTTGACTTAACTTTACTGACTTAACTTTAGACTAAGGCCTCGTCTACAAGAATCCGATCCGGCTGAAACCGCATAGAAATATATTTGCATCCACACGAATCCTGTTGATCGTTTCCAATTCAAAAGTATGCGGTTTTGGTGACCGGATTCACTGGATTCGTGTGGACGATAGGCCGATTCGCATCAAAAAGTATGCGGTTTCAAACGTATCCGGATCCGTGTAGACGGGGTCTAAGACAGACACTGAGTTTAAATAAGAAGCGGGAAAAGTGATGAATCAATCAAAAGGCGATAGAGAATGTAGGAGGAGTTGAAGAACAATGGAAAAATTAATTGAAAGCGAATCGTTTATTCATGCCGAAAGGTAATATGAAAAAATAGGATTTGCGATTGGCGGTGGTATTAGGAAACATTTGGAGAACAAGTCAATACATTCTATAGTAAGTCATAAGTTTTGCAATTAACCACGTAGTGAATATCTGTCAAGTATATAGTTAGAGTATTTAATTATTTATATTAAAGGAGAGTTTGAACTGTTAGCATTACTACTGACATCAAGGCTTGGAATACAAGCAAGATGAACGACTCCAACATCACAGCCACGAACGTCTCCATCGACACCAACTACAACTGCAAGTATTTCGAACCTGACAGTGATCTCGAGAGAAATGTTAAATTTGGTGCCATTATGTTTGTAGGTGGAATTGGTATTTTAGCCAACATCTTCATCATCGTACTCGCTGTTAAATACACTGTAAAAAAACACCTGCATCATTTGATCATCAACATCGCCGTGTCTGATACTATTTTTTTGTGGTTTGGCATGCTCTCTGTTTTGGATAAACGCATTCAAACTTTGTATCCTTATGTTTTGGGAGTTATTAAGTGCAAACTCCAATGGTACATCACGTCAATTTCTTATACGGTGTCTTTAGTTACTCTTCTGGTTATCAGCATTGAACGATTCAGAGCAACAAGACAAACATTACAGAGATCACGACCATACACACTGAAACAACGAGTGACATTACTCAGTGTATGTTGGCTAGTTCCGATGATTATTTATACTTATTGGTTGTATTACTTGCAATTCAATAAAAAGCAGAATGAATGTTATGTACCAATAAATAAATGGAAATACTTAGACAGAATTGAGTTAGCAACAATACTGTTTAAGATTATTGTAGTAATTATGATTTCTACATTCAGTATTCTAACAATAAGACGACTGTCAAGACCTCAATCAATACAAGCACATATTAACGAGGAACAGCGAAGTATGCGAACAAGACGAACACGGGCAGCTGTAGCCATGGTTCTGGCTTCTCTGTTTCTTTACGTATGTTGTTTAATTTGTTTCCTATTATTTTGTATTTTGCTATTTTGTATTTCCAACACAATTTCTTACAGAGCAATCCTATTATAAATTGGTCTCTTTGTATTGACTGGTGGTCGTTATTTTACATCATAGAAAATCTTCTACCTCTTGTTAACTCTTGCTTTAGTCCTTTTATCTACATCATATTTCTCTCTGACTTTCGAGAGGCTGCAAAAAGAATCATGTGTAGAAGAACAACCATCCAACTCGCCCCAAAAGAAGAAATACGATTAGGCCACATACAGCTGCCAGACAAACTAAGAAACCCTGAAACACGAATTAAGACTGTACACTGAATGAGAATATTTGAAAAGAAATGAGGGATATAATTTTTCTTTATATAATTATTTAGATTAAATTTTGATAATAAGTATGTACAAAACGAACTTAAAGTTGTTTAAATGTATTAGTTATTAAACTATAATACTTACTTATAAAATTTAGCTAATTATAAAACCAGCAAGAAGAAAATCCATACAATATTTATTAAAAAAATAATTTTAAAAATTACATTGTTAATATAAGGCAAACGATAGCTAAAACAAATTGGAGAGGTCTAGATATATATAAATATATATTGTGTATAATGTAATTAGCTAACTGCGCCGTTAAAATAAAATAAGAAATAAAAATGATGTGATTGGTTTAGGTCTATTTGTTTTTACTCAATTTGGGATAATGGATTAGTCTGCAGTAATTTGTCCAATTTTTTTAAACTCCAACATTTACGCCCATCGAGTAACAACGGTTTTCCATTCAAAATGTCCAAAAATGCCACAAATTGCCGGTTTTGATAATATAAAGCCCATGCAAAAAGCCTAAAATTTAGCTCAAGTCGACAATTGTCGTCATTTTTGTCATCGTTATTTTTGTCATTTTGGAGTGCCGTATGAAGCTTACATTATTTTCTGTATACATTTTCACTCCTATTTTAATTTTATTTGTATATATACATATTTTATATACAGCTCTTTCAGGCTAGGTTTACACGGGACCGGATGAATTTTTGACTGGTCAAAAGATCGACCTGGACATGCTGTTCACACGGAACCGATCATTACAATATTTTCGTTTTGACCGGTTAGTCGTCAAAATTATTGCACGTTTAGCGCGGTCCCGTGTGAACAGAGCCCCTAAGCAGATGTTTTTTTGACCAGTCAAAGATTTCTCCGGTACCGTGTGTAAACGTAGCCTCAGAAAACGTTGAATACTGAATAGTATATTCCAAGATCAAAGGGCATTGTGGGTCTCATCAATGTGAGATCTAGAATAAAAAGTAAATATACAGCGAGCTGCTCCCTAAATGTAATATATTGTTTTGGATAGAAACTATTTATTTTAATTAAATAATATAGCATAACCTAAAGTTCATTTCGGTGTTGGAATGGACTAATCAGTATTCTACGTTTTTTTGAAATGGTTGTATATAACACCGCCATATACAGTTGACTCTCTCTGAACGACCACTCTAATAAGCGACCATCTCCCGCAAGCCGCCACTATTTCAATTTCCGGTTTCTTTTTTTCATATAAACTCTGTAATAAATCACTCTCGTAAGCGACCACTCTAATAAGCGACCATCTCCCGTAAGCCGCCACTATTTCAATTTCCCGTTTTGTTTCCAATATAAAATCTGTAATAAATCACTCTCGTAAGCGACCACTCTAATAAGCGACCATCTCCCGTAAGCCGCCACTATTTCAATTTCCCGTTTTGTTTCCCATATAAACTCTGTAATAAATCACTCTCGTAAGCGACCACTCTAATAAGCAACCATCTCCCGTAAGCCGCCACTATTTCAATTTCCCGTTTTGCTTCCCATATAAACTCTGTAATTAATCTCTCTCGTAAGCGACCACTCTAATAAGCGACCATCTCCCGTAAGCCACCACTATTTCAATTTTCCGTTTTGTTTTCCATATAAACTCTGTAATAAATCTCTCTCGTAAGCGACAACTCTCGTAAGCGACCGCGATCACCTTTAGGATTTAAGTATTGGACTTTTTCATTGTTATTCCTCTCTCGTAGACTGCTGACTTTTGGAGAAAAAATACCTAAAAAACATCTTTAGAGACATCATGGCGGAAAATTAGTCCAAACAAAGAGTTTGTCGTGTTTTGGGCTTCCTGTGTTAAGTTTCACGTAAGCGACTATCTCCAGTAAGCGACCACTCTCTTTTGGACCGAAGGTGGTCGTTTACGAGAGAGTCAACTGTACCTATTTATTAAATATCTCTTGTTTTTAATATTAGTTAATTTATATATTTATATATTTGTTTGTTTGTGTATTTGTTTATTTGCTTGTCTGTTTGTTCCGTCATTCATTCGTTGTTTCGTTCGTACGTTCGTTCGTTCGTTTTTTTATTCGTTTGTTTATGTTTGTTTGTTTGTACATGCTGATATTTGTTTCTAAAACAGTATTTATAACTCCCCTTGTATAGTCTTTTACTTCGTTGTCTATTTGTCATAATATTCTTCGTCATTTTTCATTCGTACTCTTCAATGTTCCTTTATGCCTGCACAAATGGTATTGGACAATAGCTCATGCATAATGTTTAAAAAAAAATGACGATTTTTGATTGATTTGTTTATGCTAGAAAGTTGTGTTAACATAATAGTCCAAATTCGCGAGATGGTAGCTCTCAGTAAAACCTTGTTTAGCGCGTCATTTCACACTAACGATAGACAAAGTATATATCATTTTAAATTCTATATAACAGAGAATAAGACTGTGTATTTTTTTTCTTGTGAACACTTGTTATGTAGGAAATACTAAAGATATTATTTTAGAGATATCCAAATGAAGCGCTAGTCCTTTTATTTACATCATATTTTCTCTGACTTTCGAGAGGCCGCAAAAACATCATTATTAGTCGTTGTCATATTTTTATCTAATATTGACGCTTTGTATTAACTTAACAAAAAGTAGCTGAGAACTCAAGAAAATATTAAAGTGAGTTAATAAATAAATTTAATTTAATTTTAAGATGTTTAACTATACTGAAACTGTAAGAACAGCATCATCATTATACAACACGAATTACTTTATTTACCTAGTGGGAGAGGGGTTGGACATCTTTGTTATAGTAATATATAAGGGTGATCCGAGGTCGACTTTGAAAATGATCTATAAAAGGTATATATAAATTGAAAGAACTGTTGTATCATTGTAGATTTCATCTGCTAAAAGCGGAACGAGTGTGCGATGTTCTTCGCAGCTAACCTTAATTATTTTTGAGTAACCAAGTCAAGTAAAAATGCCTCTTAAAGGTACAAATGTACAGTCCCCTTAAATAATTGACTTTCGAGCGAGAATCCTAAAAGATACACACGGTTAATATTTCCATCCGTAAAATCTCTATTACTTTGACAAAGTGAGCACACCTGGCTCAAATGCTCAAAATAAATGTTTTACAAACGCATTCTTCTTGTTCATTTGTCATTTTTATACATTTATCAGAAATGTAAAAATGCTGCACCAAACAAATAACCTCCCATTCAGCTGTAGATTACTAGAAAGATGTTTTATCAGCAACATTTAAACATATACATGTTTTGATATTGAAATGAAAGCCATTTCAACTTATGAATACATAGTTAAAGATTTGCTAACTACTTTTCTACGACGAAAAGCTCCAGCAGAGATTCACCTTTCAATGATAGCGTCTTTATATAATAAGCTAATTGACTAACTGTGAGCTTACAGATGTTTATACATTTCCGGTCTTTTAACTTAAAAGTTGCTTTATATACAGACTGTAAGTGTTGAAATAATTCCCAGAATTAGAAAGCTTACCAAATCTTTATGATGATGGTTATGATGGTAAATTGTTATTTTTACAAAAATAGATGGAACCTAGCGAGTAAACTAGTATAGGCTGCGTCGGTGTTTGATATAAATGATAGGTAATATAATGAAATTTGTAACACCGTAAAAAATGTTGACTTAACTTTACTGACTTAACTTTAGACTAAGGCCTCGTCTACAAGAATCCGATCCGGCTGAAACCGCATAGAAATATATTTGCATCCACACGAATCCTGTTGATCGTTTCCAATTCAAAAGTATGCGGTTTTGGTGACCGGATTCACTGGATTCGTGTGGACGATAGGCCGATTCGCATCAAAAAGTATGCGGTTTCAAACGTATCCGGATCCGTGTAGACGGGGTCTAAGACAGACACTGAGTTTAAATAAGAAGCGGGAAAAGTGATGAATCAATCAAAAGGCGATAGAGAATGTAGGAGGAGTTGAAGAACAATGGAAAAATTAATTGAAAGCGAATCGTTTATTCATGCCGAAAGGTAATATGAAAAAATAGGATTTGCGATTGGCGGTGGTATTAGTAAACATTTGGAGAACAAGTCAATACATTCTATAGTAAGTCATAAGTTTTGCAATTAACCACGTAGTGAATATCTGTCAAGTATATAGTTAGAGTATTTAATTATTTATATTAAAGGAGAGTTTGAACTGTTAGCATTACTACTGACATCAAGGCTTGGAATACAAGCAAGATGAACGACTCCAACATCACAGCCACGAACGTCTCCATCGACACCAACTACAACTGCAAGTATTTCGAACCTGACAGTGATCTCGAGAGAAATGTTAAATTTGGTGCCATTATATTTGTAGGTGGAATTGGTATTTTAGCCAACATCTTCATCATCGTACTCGCTGTTAAATACACTGTAAAAAAAAACCTGCATCATTTGATCATCAACATCGCCGTGTCTGATACTATTTTTTTGTGGTTTGGCATGCTCTCTGTTTTGGATAAACGCATTCAAACTTTGTATCCTTATGTTTTGGGAGTTATTAAGTGCAAACTCCAATGGTACATCACGTCAGTTTCTTATACGGTGTCTTTAGTTACTCTTCTGGTTATCAGCATTGAACGATTCAGAGCAACAAGACAAACATTACAGAGATCACGACCATACACACTGAAACAACGAGTGACATTACTCGGTGTATGTTGGCTAGTTCCGATGATTATTTATACTTATTGGTTGTATTACTGGCAATTCAATAAAAAGCAGAATGAATGTTATGTACCAATAAATAAATGGAAATACTTAGACAGAATTGAGTTAGCAACAATACTGTTTAAGATTATTGTAGTAATTATGATTTCTACATTCAGTATTCTAACAATAAAACGACTGTCAAGACCTCAATCAATCCAAGCACATCTTAACGAGGAACAGCGAAGTATGCGAACAAGACGAACACGGGCAGCTGTAGCCATGGTTCTGGCTTCTCTGTTTCTTTACGTTTGTTGTTGGTTTCCTACTATTTTGTATTTTGCTATTTTGTATTTCCAATTTAATTTCCTACAGAAAAATCCTATTATAAATTGGTCTCTTTGTATTGACTGGTGGTCGTTATTTTACATCATAGACAATCTTCTACCTCTTGTTAACTCTTGCTTTAGTCCTTTTATCTACATCATATTTCTCTCTGACTTTCGAGAGGCTGCAAAAAGAATCATGTGTAGAAGAACAACCATCCAACTCGCCCCAAAAGAAGAAATACGATTAGGCCACATACAAAGCTGCCAGACAAACTAAGAAACCCTGAAGCACGAATTAAGACTGTACACTGAATGAGAATATTTGAAAAGAAATGAGGGATAGAATTTTTCTTTATATAATTATTTAGATTAAATTTTGATAATAAGTATGTACAAAACGAACTTAAAGTTGTTTAAATGTATTAGTTATTAAACTATAATACTTACTTATAAAATTTAGCTAATTATAAAACCAGCAAGAAGAAAATCCATACAATATTTATTAAAAAAATAATTTTAAAAATTACATTGTTAATATAAGGCAAACGATAGCTAAAACAAATTGGAGAGGTCTAGATATATATATATATATATAGCTTTTTATATTTTTGTATAGCTTCTTATATATTAATATATATTATCTATTGATACATATATATCGCTGGATATTTTTACTCGATCCAGTCCTACTCCTGCGATATTTTTACTCGTCTACTAGTTGGATAATATCGCTGGATATTTTTACTCGATCCAGTCCTACTCCTGCGATATTTTTACTTGTCTATGACTAGTTGGATAATATCGCTGGATATTTTTACTCGATCCAGTCCTACTCCTGCGATATTTTTACTCGTCTACTAGTTGGATAATATCGCTGGATATTTTTACTCGATCCAGTCCTACTCCTGCGATATTTTTACTCGTCTACTAGTTGGTTAATATCTGTACCGTGGTGAGATTGTCCTGTGTGGTGAGATGGTCCTATGACGTAGGCATCATTCTATAGCCAATCAAGTCATTCGATAGAATGCACAGATTCTCACAAGGAAACTGGTAACGAAAGTCCGTGGCAGTTTTGACCTGAACAAAAATTACCGCTCGGGGGGAATGAAAAGAATGATATAAGCCAAGGTAAACTTGATGTAAAATACCAAAAATGAGCTATATATATATATATATATATATATATATATATATATATATATATATATATATATATATATATATATATATATATATATATATATATATATATATATATATAAAATTCATGAATAATTAATGAGCAATTGACAAAAGAATTCACGTCCGGAGGTTGTAAATCTCATACAGATTTCGTCCTGATTTGCATAAGTTTCAACTTGAATTTTCTCGGCCAGATTTACATTTATCTTGACAATTTTAGTAAAATATGAAAGAACTAACGTTGGACTTTCATAAGTTCTATACAATATTAGCGTCCGATCTGTATCCGATATACAACGGCTCGTCTTCGACTCGCCGTTGTATATCGGATACAGATCGGCCGCTCATATTGTATATATTACATATATATATATATATATATATATTGTGTATAATGTAATTAGCTAACTGCGCCGTTAAAATAAAATAAGAAATAAAAATGATGTGATTGGTTTAGGTCTATTTGTTTTTACTCAATTTGGGATAATTGATTAGTCTGCAGTATATTTTCCCAATTTTTTTAAACTCCAACATTTACGCCCATCGAGTAACAACGGTTTTCCATTCAAAATGTCCAAAAATGCCACAAATTGCCGGTTTTGATAATATAAAGCCCATGCAAAAAGCCTAAAATTTAGCTCAAGTCGACAATTCTCGTCATTTTTGTCATCGTCATTTTTGTCATTTTGGAATGCCGTATGAAGCTTACATTATTTTCTGTATACATTTTCACTCCTATTTTAATTGGATTTGTATATATACATATTTCATATACAGCTCTTTCAGGCTAGGTTTACACGGGACCGGATGAATTTTTGACTGGTCAAAAGATCGACCTGGACATGCTGTTCACACGGAACCGATCATTACAATATTTTCGTTTTGACCGGTTAGTCGTCAAAATTATTGCACGTTTAGCGCGGTCCCGTGTGAACAGAGCCCCTAAGCAGATGTTTTTTTGACCAGTCAAAGATTTCTCCGGTACCGTGTGTAAACGTAGCCTCAGAAAACGTTGAATACTGAATAGTATATTCCAAGATCAAAGGGCATTGTGGGTCTCATCAATGTGAGATCTAGAATAAAAAGTAAATATACAGCGAGCTGCTCCCTAAATGTAATATATTGTTTTGGATAGAAACTATTTATTTTAATTAAATAATATAGCATAACCTAAAGTTCATTTCGGTGTTGGAATGCACTAATCAGTATTCTACGTTTTTTTTTGAAATGGTTATATATAACACCGCCATATACAGTTGACTCTCTCTGAACGACCACTCTAATAAGCAACCATCTCCCGCAAGCCGCCACTATTTCAATTTCCCGGTTTTTTTTAATATAAACTCTGTAATAAATCACTCCCGTAAGCGACCACTCTAATAAGCGACCATCTCCCGTAAGCCACCACTATTTCAATTTTCCGTTTTGTTTTCCATATAAACTCTGTAATAAATCTAGCGACCACTCTCGTAAGCGACCGCGATCACCTTTAGGATTTAAGTATTGGACTTTTTCATTGTTATTCCTCTCTCGTAGACTGCTGGCTTTTGGAGAAAAAATACCTAAAAACATCTTTAGAGACATCATGGCGGAAAATTAGTCCAAACAAAGAGTTTGTCGTGTTTTGGGCTTCCTGTGTTAAGTTTCACGTAAGCGACTATCTCCAGTAAGCGACCACTCTCTTTTGGACCGAAGGTGGTCGTTTACGAGAGAGTCAACTGTACCTATTTATTAAATATCTCTTGTTTTTAATATTAGTTAATTTATATATTTATATATTTGTTTGTTTGTGTATTTGTTTATTTGCTTGTCTGTTTGTTCCGTCGTTCATTCGTTGTTTCGTTCGTACGTTCGTTCGTTCGTTCGTTTTTTTATTCGTTTGTTTATGTTTGTTTGTTTGTACATGCTGATATTTGTTTCTAAAACAGTATTTATAACTCCCCTTGTATAGTCTTTTACTTTGTTGTCTATTTGTCATAATATTCTTCGTCATTTTTCATTCGTACTCTTCAATGTTCCTTTATGCCTGCACAAATGGTATTGGACAATAGCTCATGCATAATGTTTAAAAAAAAAATGACGATTTTTGATTGATTTGTTTATGCTAGAAAGTTGTGTTAACATAATAGTCCAAATTCGCGAGATGGTAGCTCTCAGTAAAACCTTGTTTAGCGCGTCATTTCACACTAACGATAGACAAAGTATATATCATTTTAAATTCTATATAACAGAGAATAAGACTGTGTATTTTTTTTCTTGTGAACACTTGTTATGTAGGAAATACTAAAGATATTATTTTAGAGATATCCAAATGAAGCGCTAGTCCTTTTATTTACATCATATTTTCTCTGACTTTCGAGAGGCCGCAAAAACATCATTATTAGTCGTTGTCATATTTTTATCTAATATTGACGCTTTGTATTAACTTAACAAAAAGTAGCTGAGAACTCAAGAAAATATTAAAGTGAGTTAATAAATAAATTTAATTTAATTTCAAGATGTTTAACTATACTGAAATCTGTAAGAACAGCATCATCATTATACAACACGAATTACTTTATTTACCTAGGGGGAGAGGGGTTGGACATCTTTGTTATAGTAATATATAAGGGTGATCCGAGGTCGACTTTGAAAATGATCAATAAAAGGTATATATAAATTGAAAGAACTGTTGTATCATTGTAGATTTCAACTGCTAAAAGCGGAACGAGTGTGCGATGTTCTTCGCAGCTAACCTTAATTATTTTTGAGTAACCAAGTCAAGTAAAAATGCCTCTTAAAGGTACAAATGTACAGTCCCCTTAAATAATTGACTTTCGAGCGAGAATCCTAAAAGATACACACGGTTAATATTTCCATCCGTAAAATCTCTATTACTTTGACAAAGTGAGCACACCTGGCTCAAATGCTCAAAATAAATGTTTTACAAACGCATTCCTCTTGTTCATTTGTCATTTTTATACATTTATCAGAAATGTAAAAATGCACCAAACAAATAACCTCCCCTTCAGATTACTAGAAAGGTATTTTATCAGCAACATTTAAACATATACATGTATTGATATTGAAATGAAAGCCATTTCAACTTATGAATACATAGTTAAAGATTTGCTAACGACTTTTCTACGACGAAAAGCTCCAGCAGAGATTCGGCACCTTTCAATAAAAACGTCTTTATATAATAAGCTAATTGACTAACTGTGAGCTTACAGATGTTTATACATTTCCGCTCTTTTAACTTAAAAGTTGCTTTATATACAGACTGTAAATGTTGAAATAATTCCCAGAATTAGAAAGTTTACCAAATCTTTATGATGATGATTATGATGGTAAATTGTTATTTTTACAAAAATAGATGGAACCTAGCGAGTAAACTAGTATAGGCTGCGTCGGTGTTTGATATAAATGATAGGTAATATAATGAAATTTGTAACACCGTAAAAAATATTGACTTAACTTTACTGACTTTACTTTAGACTAAGGCCTCGTCTACACGAATCCGATCCGGCTGAAACCGCATAGAAATATATTTGCATCCACACGAATCCTGTTGATCGTTTCCAATTCAAAAGTATGCGGTTTTGGTGACCGGATTCACTGGATTTGTGTGGACGATAGGCCGATTCCCATCAAAACGTATGCGGTTTCAAACGTATCCGGATCCGTGTAGACGGGGTCTAAGACAGACACTGAATTTAAATAAGAAGCGGGAAAAGTGTTGAACCAATCAAAAGGCGATAGAAAATGTAGGAGGAGTTGAAGAACAATGGAAAAATTAATTGAAAGCGAATCGTTTATTCATGCCGAAAGGTATGAAAAAATAGGATTGGCGATTGGCGGTGGTATTAGGAAACATTTGGAGAACAAGTCAATAAATTATATAGTAAGTCATAAGTTTTGCAATTAACCACGTAGTGAATATCTGTCAAGTATATAGTTAGAGTATTTAATTATTTATATTAAAGGAGAGTTTGAACTGTTAGCTACTGACATCAAGGCTTGGAATACAAGCAAGATGAACGACTCCAACACAACGAATTATTACTGCAAGTATGACGAACCTGACAGTGACTTCGAGAAGAATTCTAAATTCAGCGTTCTTATGTTTGTTGGTGGATTTGGCATTTTAGCCAACATCTTCATCATCGTACTCGCTGTTAAATACACTGTAAGAAAAAACTTGCATCATTTGATAATCAATATGGCCGTGTCTGATATTCTTTATTTATGTTTTCGTTTGTTCTTTGATTTGGAAAATCATGATAAAATGTTGTATCCTGATGCTTTGGGAGTTATTTGGTGCAAACTGAGATATTACATGCCAGACGTTTCTTGTGCGGTATCTCTAATGACTCTTTTGGTTATCAGCATCGAACGATTCAGAGTAACAAGACAAACACTACAAAGATCACGACCATACACACTGAAACAACGAGTGACATTACTCGGTGTATGTTGGCTAGTTCCGATGATTATTTATACTTATTGGTTGTATTACTGGCAATTCAATAAAAAGCAGAATGAATGTTATCTACCAAGAAATGAATTGAAATACGTATACAATATTGAGTTAGCAATAATACTGTTGAGGATTACTGTAGTAATTATGATTTCTACATTCAGTATTCTAACAATAAAACGACTGTCAAGACCTCTAGCAATCCAAGCACATCTTAACGAGGAACAGCGACGTATGCGAACAAGACGAACACGGGCAGCTGTAGCCATGGTTCTTGCTTCTCTGTTTCTTTACGTTTGTTGTTGGTTTCCTACTATTTTGTATTTTGCTATTTTGTATTTCCAATTTAATTTCCTACAGAAAAATCCTATTATAATTTTTTCTTATTGTATTGACTGGTGGTCGTTACGTTACATCATAGACAATCTTCTACCTCTTGTTAACTCTTGCTTTAGTCCTTTTATCTACATCATATTTCTCTCTGACTTTCGAGAGGCTGCAAAAAGAATCATGTGTAGAAGAGCATCCAACCAACTCGCCCAATCAGAAGAAATACGATTAGGCCACATACAAAGCTGCCAAACAAACTAAGAAACCCCATAAGCATATTTGAAAAGGAATGAAGGATTCAATTATTCATTTTATCATTTTTTATATAAAATTGATAATTTGAGAACAAAATGGATATAGTATATATATTGCACAAAAACAATGTCAACCCTATTACATTGATAATAAATTCTTTCATTATTGTATAGTATAAAATTATTAAGATATATTATGGCATACAATCAATTAAGGTGGCAGGTTATTCACGATGACCAAAGGGTGTCAACAAGAACTGAATCAATCATTCAATCAATCAATCAATCAATCAATGTATTACTATAATAACGTGGGATGAGGTCGCCCTTACATCCGAAAAGGATATCAGCTCCAAACGCATTAGACGATTGGTATATTGTGGTTTATAGTAAAAACCGGCATGAAGAACCAGTTGATTAAAGACCCATGATCACTTTATTACCAGCATGCTTTGCGTTGCATATTTTGATCTGAGTGTTATCCATTCTCAGTCAGTCGCATTACAGCGGTTCTCAGTCACACGTGCACCGCTCGCATAAAAAGCACCGCTAAAAAACGTGAAGTTGGTGGACGTCAATCAAACTGTGTTTACAAGACGCATGGTGTTTTTACTTCAGTCGGGCTGCGAAACATGTCTGAATCCGACGAAGAGGTTGTTGTAGGAATTCAGACATGTTTTGCAACCCGACTGAAGTAAAAACACCTTGCGTCTTCGAGGGCCGTATGTTAGATAACCTTTATAGTGTTAATACGTATTTTTTCCCTCGTTAAATAAAGTATATTGTATTGTATTGTATTTTAAACACAGTTTGATTGACGTCCACCAACTTCACGTTTTATAGCGCAGCTTTTTATGCGTGTGGTGCACGTGTGACTGAGAACTGCTGTAATAAAACGACAAATTCTCTACTCTCTACAAAATAACCATAATGCCTTTTTGGAAGGTAGCTATATTAATTCAAATCAAATTAATTGCAATTTAAATCAAACAAATTTGAATTACAATAGTTACGTCTAAAACAAAACGCTAAATGATTTAATTAAAACGTGAACACCCATGGGAAACTGGGAAACACCCATTCATATTGTTTGAATGTGCGAGATTCATGGTCCACGAAATTTATTCTTACGCCCAGTGCATGCTGGGTCGTGACCATGGGTCTTTAAGAACCTTCAGCTTCAACATTTGTCAAAAAAAAAAAACAATTTATAAGAACATGATATACATCCTGACAAAGAAAATCACTAGTTCTTTCATGCGGTTTTTTTTCAAACCAGTTGATCTTGCTGTTGCTGCTTTCCGTTACAGCGATGCTCGACTAAAGTATAGTTGCAAGATTGACACTCCAGTCTACAACACCACACAAAACGACAATTACATTTCTTGGTTGCCAACTTTGCAGTGGTTTTGTACCCTTCGCCACAACAAAAAGTGCCACAGTAGTTGTCTTCCCCAGAATTCTCAGAGCACAATCTTCCTTGCAAACCCAGGATGCCCAAAGTCGGGTCTGCTCGGCAAAAATTCGGAGACTTGTCGGTATGTACGAGATCTGACGTCTTAATCTTAGATTTTTTCGAAGCAGTTTCCACGAGTACTGTTGTATTTTTGTCAAAGCGGACTTGTCTTGATTGTTTGAATTTCCTTAAAAGGTATGCAGCGACTTCTTTAAACTCTGGCAAATAGTGCCAATAGATTGTATAACAGTTCGACCGAATATAAGTTAAGAAGTAACAGCTGTACACTTTACCCATTTGTTTCATATTTGTCCAGATTGCCTGGAAAATAATCATGCTTAGATTAAGAAGTGTATCCTTTAAATATTGAAATCGGGTGTTTAGAAAGCTGATGTGCATATCTCCTTACCTTTCGTCCTGCTCTGTTATTGTGTCTAATCACCAAAGACCGCGAGTCAGACGATTTTGGATTTAATAACTTTTTTGATATTCTCTCCACATAGTTTAAACAGCAGTTTTTTTTTCTGTTTCTTGGATTCAGCATATCAGTTGGTGTAGGACTACACCATCCCAAATCTCTATTTTTGCATCCTTCTGCGAGCTTGTACAAGACAGCAGCTGATGTGAGGGCATTTACAAAGGCGCTTTCACGAGTATCTGAAAATGAAACGTATTTTATTTGTTAAATCATACTTTTCAGAGATTTTATAATTTGTTTGATCTTATGTTTTTAATTAGTACGTTGTTGCCTATTTTGTTAGTTCTGTCTAGACATTGGACCGAGCCTAGGCAGGTTCCACTGAAAAGCATTAAGCTTCAATCATGTTATCATTCTATAAGTTCAATCGAGTTTGCAGTTCGATATACATTAGAAATCAGCCATTTTGCATGACCATGCGCGAAATGCTGTACTGTTGCATCGCAATGCAGGCTCACCACAGGCTACCCACTCATTCACTTGTAACAAAATGTCGCTGAGCTATCGTGTTTTGTTATATTTATCTATTTTCGTATCATTTCCATCGCTATTTGTAAGTGTACGTAGCAAAAACAATTTGAAATGTGCAGTATGCAATAAAAAAATTTCAGTTGCAGAACGTAAAAATTCTAGGCAAAGCACAGGTATTCCAAGCTCACTATCTGTGGTCTTGACAAGGGAGAGAAAAGTTTCCACTTCTCGCCCTTTAAAACTGCTAAAAAAAACACACACACAAGAAAGTAAAACACAAGAAACAAGTAAGAACATTTATTTTTATTATTTATACAAATTTTGTATATTTATAAAATCCGCGTATATTCTCACATATAAGGCTTATAAAACCACAGATAGTGAGCTTGGGCTACCTGTGGGCAAAGCAGCACTTTCTAGAAAATTGAAAATTTCGCTACTTTACCCAATTTTTCCAACAAATCAAACATGATAGATCGAAAACACAGAAACAAAGGACAAAATCAAATGGAATATGTGTGGTATTCTCTCACACAAGTCAGCCGTGTAATCAACAATAATAATAACCATATTAGCATAATCGTTTGATGCTTCAGAAAAAGCCAACAAATTGTTCGATTGCTGGGATATCGAGAATCTACTTTCATGAAGGGTAAATAAACTTAATGTGTCTTACTTCAGGCTCGAGCATTTCGAAGTTCAAGAGTTTTGACCAATTAATAATGATCATGTAAACAATGTTTACATCTTTGATTGGCAAAAATATCGATCTTCCCCAATTTTTCCAATTAGAGATCCACTATAAAACATTACCAATGTATATCATCATTTCTGCTTAAAACACCGTGGTATTTTCACTACATTTAATAACATTGCAAGATGAAAAATGCCGAACAGCCTGAATTTATCAATTATGACATGAAGGCAATGTGAAAAGTTTCGCCACACATTGCAGTAGATTTTAACACAAATGTTGTGTTACAATACAAATAGCATCCCACTCATCTTGTTAAAAGACTTGGCATCAGATAGTCTTATTTCCTGAGTTACACCGACGTTAAAGTATGGCATTAACCACGTTACAGTCGCCATTTTCTCTTCTCCGCGAGTCAGCTTGAATGACTCTTTTAACATGTTTACTCGAAACTTTACTCCAATGATTTCACTTGAATTGCACATAGGACACCTGTTCGATATCAGCCTTAATATTTGAGCCTGATCAATTAATTGCACAAGATTAAGAAAAACGGATTTTTTGAATATATATTTATGTGAGCACCTCTAGTGAGAGAACGTGATACGAGCAAGTGCTATGACCAGGGCAACTCAAGCGTGACGCGCATGCGCAGTGAAATGGCCCCATTGTTGCATCTGTAGTCACGTGACTAACGTAACTGATACAGTACTAAGATCGTCTTAACAAGGGGATTTCCCCACAGCAAATGTTGATAGTTAAACCTGGTATCATCAAGTGTTTTGTTTGGGTTATGTCTAATTCGCATATCAGTCATAGTGTTTGTAGTAACGTTAGTTTTTGAAGCATATATTGTGTAATACCATGATCACCTCGGATTCTTTTGTCTTCCGAGGGGTTTACAAACCCGAATTTTCCTCATGCATACAACATGAGGGAAATTTAGAAGACAAAGAAATCCTTTGTCTTTTACTAAATTTCCTTCTATTTAATTTATGCAAGGGAAATTTAGTAAAAGACAAAGGATTTCTTTGTCCTCTAAATTTCCCTCATGTTGTATGCATGAGGAAAATGTAGGAGACTATCCCTCAATGGTCCCTCATTATAACAATCATCGAGACCATTCCTGGATCGCTTCGACCCAGTTGAAAAATCTTAACATAAAGGACCCTTTACTACACACAAGTCCATACTCTAACACTTGTGGGACTCATTAAGTAGCTATGCGCATGCGTTGACTACATTGAAGTATAGTATGTCATGCGTGTTTAAGCAAAATAAACTATAATGAATGCAGGGTGGTATAATTCGGCATTGTCTCATATAACAAAAGCAACTATTTCTAAAAGTATGCCGAAAATCAACAGCTTTGCAAAAATTTTTATAATTTATGCTTCTATGAAAACTAACATGTATTTCCTTATTTCCTCGGTGATCATGGTATTACAAAGTAATACCATGGCACTCGGGAAATTAGTGATTAAATTTCCCCGAATACCTCGGGAAAATTTGTGAAAGTCCCTCGGGCTGCGCCCTCGGGACTTCCACAAATTTTCCCTCGGTATTCGGGGAAATTTAATCACTAATTTCCCTCGAGCCATGGTATTACTTATAAGTATCGTCAGCGTACAGGCGCAAGGATGAAATATGTACCGCAAAGTTTAAGTCATTGATCAATATATTGAAGAAATAGAAAAGGAGGCAGCGTGCTCTGTTTAGTTATAGAGCACGCAGGGATTTTAACTAGACTCGAGAAGCTTCTCAGCGCTTCTCGAGTCTTCTTAAAATTCCAAGTGCTCTATTTAATGATTAGACCCTAAGCCCGAATGGGCTAACGAGGTCGAAGGCCAATTGGGCTATTTGACCAGTAGCTCATGAGGGCGAGAGGTCTAATCGTTTTAGTATCCACTAACCCGTAGGTCAAAATTAAAATGAGAAATAATGACAACAAAGTTAGTAAATAAACAAAATGTTTTTGTGCATTGGTCACGCGTGTTGGCACGTAATAATAGCTGGCAGCTTTGCAAAGTGTTCATTCAAAAAGACCCATTTAAAACAGAAGACGTATGATTTAAAGAATGATTTCAAAATTCAGAGTTATGGCAGTAATCATGAGATCAGTTACAAACAAGGGATTAAAAGAAACTCAAGATAAACAACTGAGCACAGTTATAGTCTGCAAATTGGATTCATTTAGCGCATGTAGTTGTTGTTTTCAATTGAAATTATTCTTCAGCTTAAAAAGGTAAACGACTGGAAAGCTTGCATTCTAAAGCTGTTCGTGTTGGGGTTAGAATTTGGCAGATATTTCTCTGGGTCGCTATAATAATACTATACAGGTTTGGATTAAGGTGGGAAGTTAAATCAATAAATTCATAACTCTTGATTAAAGTCGGAATTGAACTTGAAAAAGTTTCGCTTCGCACCTACAGCGAAGAAAAAATAGCAGCATTTTTTTTAATGTTTTTAATTTAATTTTTTTACCATTAAATATTTTCATAACGTATATTTACTGTTTTTCAATCTTCTAGGTCATGGAACTATCTAAAACATCTAAAACATCGCGATTCCGCAGCCATGAGTGTTTTTTTTTTTTTTTAAAAAAACGGCGCTTTTCTCATCATCGGCTGCGGGTACTATCACCTAGTAGTGCCCGCTGAGCTTTTCGTCCGTTCCGGAAAATTTTGTCGTTGAATAATAAAAACAATAGAGTAGTTAAAATATCGGGCATAATGCTGTGATAGTTGCCCTTGGAAACTGGATGTTCCTCAAAACTTCATAGTCGCCCTCGAACTGCGTTCTCGAGTGGCTATTTGTATTTATGAACATCCAGTTTCCGCGGGCAACTATCACAGCATAATGCCCTCGATTCAACTACTCTATTGTTTAAATTGTACCCGCTAGCGTAGCCAATGAGATTGCAGGATTTGTGATAGAACATACACGGTGGATAAAACTCGATAGAGCACTGCTGCCGAGTTTTACATTTCTTGTATAAAATAGTAGTTAAAATCAAACAAATTGACGCTCCGTGTACTGTTGAGTTTTAGTATCCACCATCTGAATGTTTAAGGTCTCGTTTTTTAGCTTTTATTATTTTCCGCGATTTGAAAATCATGGAAACGTTATGCATTCACAAGACAAGCACATCAACTCTGCAAAAAAACTCGTGAATAAGACCCGCGTTCACGAGAAATCAAGATTTTTCGTTAAAGTCATGATTTTTTCACGTTAAATCCGCGTTGTTTTAGGGGCTGTGTATATGAAGGCGAATTGTCCCTGCTAGCCGGGATAACTCTATTGTTTCGAGTCCTCCGGGGAATACAAAACAAAAGAGTTATCCCGGCTAGCATGGACAACTCGCTTCCATATAAACAGGCCCTTAGTGTCGATTTTTGGAACTATAATGCGTCACATAAATTAGCGTTTTGGGCAAGAATTGAGAATTAAACAGGTCATAACTAGCTTTACATCGATTATAGAGATACCAGAGAACCAAAATATGTTAAAGTTTGTTTCGGTGATCTTATAGGGAGCTAGTTACCAGTCCCTCACGGACAAAAAACAGGTTCACGAAATAAACATTTTAAAGGGTTTTCGTGCTATAACTCGGAAAAGAGCGTGGTGTCACCCCATTTTTATTTCATAGTTGTATTTCCCTTATCAGAATTTTTCATTCCGTGAAATAAAAATGATATGGTTTTTTGAGAGCAAAGTGTAGTATTTTTCACATTTTGAGTTTATTTTTGCATCAAAATTCTCGACATGTACGCACTTTTCGCAGTAAATGTTTTTTGCCAAAACGATTTTCTTGAGTAAAACATGGCAAATGATATGTTTGTTAGTGCCTTTCTTTTGCAAATACTTGTTAAAAAGTTTGTTATGGGGAAAAATAGAAGAAAATAGTGTTTTATGTTTTCAGTAAATTAATAGATATAAATATTTTCTTTATTTTATCATTTATTATTAATTTCAGTAATTTAAAAATACCCGCACATTTAATCCGCGGCACGCGATCAAAAGTCCAACTTGTCAGTCATCAACCATTTTTAGCAGAGCAGTACAGCAGCAGGATGTCCTCGCAAAAATCAGACATGTTCAAGGAACACAAAGGTTGAAATGCATGAATACTGAACTGGCTAAGAAACAGTAGACGATATGTGCAATTTAGCTCCAGTTAATTAGCTCCCTAAGGTGGACCATTTGACTTTTGAGGGGGGGGGGGGGGGGGGGGATGGATGATTTTGAAAATAAATTTCCTGCACGGCCCGAAGGGCCAAAAAGAATTTCCTGCAAGCCAAAATCGCCACTCCAATCTTTGCATTTTTATCAAATAAAATTCGTGCTCATGGAAGCAGGCAAAAAAAAATTTCCTGCACGGACCAAATCATCCACCCCCCCCCCCCCCTCAAAAGTCAAAAGGTCCACCCCTAACCAAAGTTAATCTTACAACAGGCACTACAACCCTGGGAGGGGAACGGTAGGGATACTCTTGTCTAATACTGTTATTATAATGGATGCAAGTTTAGGCTTTCAGGCCAAGTTTTTGCTTTTGCCCAAAACAACATTTGAATACAACTGTAATAACAGCTATCGGTAGGGGTGATCGGCGCTCGTTTTAAAGTTGAAAATGTATCGTGTGCGTACATTTAAGGGTTCTGATTTCAAAGTTGATTAAAATAACACGACTGCGTACATGTAAGTGTCAATTTCACATGGCATGCGCTTTGCTGTGTCTTCCTCTGAATACGTTAAAAACTACTCTTAAATTAACTTTATTAAACTCCTATAATGTTAACTCGTCATAGTTTTTGAATGTCCATCTGGTACATATTGTTGTTATTGTTGTTATTGCCCCTGTAATTTGTAGGGTTTTTTTCTCTTTTTTGTTGATCGCCAACTGTATTACCAATCAATTATCTATTTAATATACCAGTAGTTGCTCAGCTTGATTAGCTTTTTTTAAATTAGCTATTCTGAGAAACTTTTACCATTTATCTGAACATTCCTGAACATCCCCCCCCCCCTCCTGCAAACGCATATGATAGGGGAGGGGTGGGTGGATAGGAAATAGCTTAGACCCCCAAATCAAAAAACTGCTCCGCCGTCCCTGAATTCTTCTGGAATATGCCGTTTTAAAACAGGTCATTTTAAAAATCGACCGTCGAATGATTATTGTACAGTTTCTACTATGGCTTCGTTTGAGTTGATCTAAAATCTAAAAACAAATTTTATCCTTACACTACCCGGGAGAGCCGCAGAATCGTTAGTCAGGTCAAAACATATTATGAAATACGAAACTGATCAAGCAGAATCTGCTGTTGACCTCCTTAACCCGACGATAGATGTTTGTACATTCGCCAAAGCCCCGCCGAAGCAAGAAACTAAAGCAGAATTCAAGATATTCGTATCTACCTGTTTGTAGAATCCCCTGATGTTGAAGTATTTGGGATGTGTTTAGTCCAGAGCAATTCCAGCCATGGTTCGTCATTGCTTCTTTACACTCAGTCAAAGCCATCGCGATTCCTTTGTTTATTGCATCCAAGACAGGACCTTCTTGAAAATCACTAATGTGAAGGAGCATCCTGTTAAAATATCATTAAATAAATAAATAAATAAAGGCCGATCGATCACATTTTCGTGTTTCGAGCCAGTTCAGAGAACTGTTCTGACACTTTTGTATTACTTCACCTCTCAGCCCTGTATTGAAACCAACAATGCTGCAACGAAAATAAATGCACAAAATCCAATTACAACTCTGAGTGAAATACAGAGCTTTTTTACGAGCGACGTTGCTGTCTGTCTTACTGATGAAATGTAAAGTGGTGCTTATTATATAGCGCATTTCACAAATTTCTCAATACGCTTAACAATTATCGTACGGACCGCTGGCGGCCAATCTTGAGTAAATTAGTAGTTAGTATGTATTAGTATATATAAGCCGGTATTAGTTGGTGGTCAGGGCCACTGGGTTTGTTACGTCCCCAATAGTTCTTTAACGTCCCTCCAACGCAGGTTAGTGAGTGTAGTGTGGAAAGACGTGTAATTCATGTGTGTTATAGCAAGAGCTAGTATGTAAAATGTTCACGACCGGTTTGTTACGTCCTCGCCCGCGCCCACGCCCGTGTTTTACAACAATAGCAATTAGTTAACGGCGTACTCAAGTGGATTTCACACTTTGAACTTTAAATACCTTACCGAAATTCTCGCAAAGTTTTCGATTGTGCCAAAGCCACAAGGAACAATATCACCAACGTCCCGTATAACGACCTCATTCTGCTAACGTGTTGGTCGTAAAAGATACGTGTTTGGCCCTTCTGTGATCTCTCGACCTCTCGCTCGCACTGTTCAAAACTGACTTTACATCATCATTACAAAGGCGTGTTTTTCTTTCGTGTGATTGGGTAAGGGAGTCCCACGTGACGTCAAATTTCCCGGCAGTCGTAGGGAACTTTAGGATTTTTTCTCTTATTGAATTTCTTTTAAGCATATTTATTTATATTAATTTGACTTCCTGTTTGGTTCCCACAATGTTCACAGAAAATTTTGCCACAAACTATTGTAAGAGACCGCGCAATAACTAATGAAATAAATGCAGCCATAAATGTAATCATATTTAACTATGAATATAATAATTCTTTGTACGGTCATACTGCTGAAGATCTAACAATTTGTAAGCCGCCTTCAATGGTAGTTATTACTACTTGGGCTACCTGTGGTAGCACAAGTCTAGGTTAACGTTTTCTATGTGTTGATGGTGGCCAAGGGATAACGCGTGATTTGAGCTGAAATAAAAAAATAAATAAAAAACAAAAAAAAAGTGCGTTAGTCGTGAAAATAACAAAATTCAGTCCATGATTCGTGAGATCTATGTTGATCGTGACGCGTTAAATATATGTGATTCGTGAATGATTAGCTTCATTTAGTGTCAAGATTTTTGCCCAGGTTAATAGTAATTTATTATAGCTAGTCACGACTACGACGAATAAGGGGTGGACCATTAGAAGTTGGGGGAGTGGGGGGGGGGGGGGGGGGGGCAATTCTCAAAATAAAAAAACGTGCACGGCCAATGCGCCACAAAAAAAAATCACGCTCAGAGCCAAGCTCCCAAAAAAAAAAAACTTGCAGAATCTGGAGGGGTAGCGAATGGTAAAATTTTAAAATCGGAGCCTGAGATTCAAAATATATATGAGCTCATATATTTACTGTATTTAAAAAGTCGAGACTACGAGATATCAAAAACACAAAAATGCGAGACTTTGAAAAATCAAAAACACGAAAATCCCGTAACAAAATTCTGTAAAAAAAAAAACCGTCTTGCACAACCCGGGCGGCAAAAAAAAAATAAAAAACCTGCACAAAAATATAGCCACCCCACCCCCGCACTATTTGATTCAAATAGCGCCTGCAACTTGGACATTTTTTTTTTCGCGAGCAGTAAGTTGCCATGGAAATCGCTAGTGTGACATGGTATCGTGCAACTTGCAACAATTTTTTTTTGCGAGACAAGTTGCACGAAACAAACGCTAGTGTGACATGGCCTTTGAGTTTTACAATAACAACAATTAGTGAACAGCGTACGTAAGTGGATTTCACACTTTGAAACTAGTACCTTAGGGGGGGGGGGGGGGTGGGAGGGGGTTGGTAGATTTGAAAAAAAAATTCCTGCAGCTCCAAAGACGTGGAAAAAAATTTCTTGCAAGATAAGTTCCAAGAAAAAAAATTCTTGCTTCGACTTTGAGTTAAAAAAAAAAATGATGCAACACACTATCTCGAAAAAAAATTCTTACCCAGTGAAACATCTCGTTTTGTTGGACTGATTGTCTTAGAAGATGCTGATTAGCCACATGTTTATAATTAACCTTGGGCAAATAGTGATCATTTTTGGGATAACTTCGAGTAAGGTGATTATAAGGTGATCTTTCAATTGTCCGTTTTAATAAAAATACACTAATGCTTTTATGTGGAAACTGCTTTGAAAAAAATTTGAAATCCACTGTTAGATAGTACCTAATTCATTTATTACATTATTACTGATACACCTACTTGCAAGAACGTTGTCATACGAAGAAAGAACATTTGTATTTAGTGGATTAGAAATAAATTAAAAGTACAAAAGATGAACACTGAAGCTGAAATTTATTAACACACTAAATACAAAAGTTCTTTTTTTGTATGACAACGTTCTTGCAAGTAGGTGTATATTATATTAAGTACCGCACGAAGTAACGAACTTTCATTTTGACTTATTGTAATGAGCCAGATAATAGAGGTTATATAAGGCATGATTTGATACAAGGAACTCAATATGAGAAAATACGTAAAGGTCCCTACCACTGCGGGAAGTTTGACGTCACGTGGGACTCCCTTAACCAATCGCACGAAAGGAAAAAAAAGCCTTTATAATGATGTTGTGAAGTCAGTTTTGAACAGTCCGAGCGAAAGATCGACAGATCACAGAAGGAGCATTATACACAAATACGTATCTTTTACCACCAACCCGTTGGCAGAATGAGGTCGTTATACGGGACGATGGTGATATTGTTCCTTGTGGCTTTGGCACAAGCGAATACTTTGCGAGAATTTCGGTATTAAGATATTTAAAGTTTGCTGTTGTTGTAAAACACGGGAGCGGAGGACGTAACAAACCTAGCTGGCCGTTCCAGTCTTACATACTAGCTCTTGCTAACACACATAAATAATAACACAGACATCACATACATTATCACATACACATACATCACATCTCTAGCTAGTTATAAAAAAAAACATCGTTTAATTTATTTCACTCAGATTTCTAATTGAATTTTTCTTTTCTTTGCAGCATTGGTGATTTCAATATACGGCTGAGAGGTAAAGCACTTCAAAAGTGTCAGAATAATTTGTTAAGTTCTCTGAAACAAAACCAAAGAGAGAAATGTGAGCGCTATCAACGAACATTGGACGCAGTGAATAAAGGAATCGCGATGGCTTTGGCTGAGTGTAAAAAAATGTATTGACAAACCATGCCTGGAATTGCTCAGGACTAAACACATCACAAATACTTGAACATCAGGGGATTCTTCAAACAGGTAGATAGGGATGTCTTGAACTCTAGTTTAGTTCCTTTCCTTTCCTTGCTTCTGCGTTTGTACAAACATCTATCGTCGGTTTAAGGAGGTCAATAGCATATTCTGCTTGATCAGTTTCAAATTTCACAATTATTTTGACCTGATTAATGATTCTGCTCTCCCGGGTAGGGACAGGATAAAATTATTGATATCACTTTTAGACCACCTCAAACGAAGCAATATATAGTAGAAACTGTACAATAATCTTTCGACGATCGATTTTGAAAGTGACCCGTAAACGGTGCGCACAAATTTAAAGAACTATTAAAGCTTGATTTTTTATCTATTAGCTTTTTCCTTCATATACGAAGGCAGGGACACCACAACAGCTTACGGGAGGAGGGGGAGGGGGGGGGGGATACTCCTTGTGTCTAAGTTGTAGGGATTATCGGTGGAGGTTTTGAACGGACCCCTATAAGGTAGGCACACATCACAATAACTGTTAAAGCCTTGTTGTTTTCAACCCCTAACAGGTACGGCTGTTTGATATTCTTGCCAGCCAAGCTTGTCGGTCACCTATTTTGATTTCGTTTGGATAGTTATTTTAAAAATACGACGTTTCTTTTCCAGATACTCGTGAAAGCGCCTTTGTTAATGCCCTCACATCAGCTGCTGTCTTGTACAAGCTCGCAGAAGGATGCGTTAATGGGAAATGGGGAAACTGTAGACCTTCAATAAAAGATAAGCTGAATCCTAAAAACAGAAACAAAGACTGCTGTTTACACTATGTGGAGAGAATATCAAAAAAGTTGTTAAATCCAAAATCGTCTGATTTGCGGTCTTTGGTGATTAGGCAAAACAACAGAGCAGGACGAACGGTAAGAAGGGTGGAACATCAGCTTTCTAAACACCCGCTTTAAATCTTCAAATGATGCAATTCTTAATCTATGCATGATTGTTTTTCAGGCATTCTGGACAAATATGAAAAGAACGTGTATATACCAAACTCGTCCGGTCTTATTGGAACGCTGCTGGCACATTTTGCCAAATTTTAAAGAAGTGGCTGAATACCTTTTAAGGAAAAAACAATCAAGAAAAGTCTGCTTTGACAAAAATACAACAATACTCGTGGAAACTGCTTTGAAAAAATCTAAAATAAAGACGTCAGATCTCGTACATACCGACAAGTCTCCGAACTTTTGCCGACCGGACCCGACTCTGGGCATCCTGGGTACTCAAGGAAGATTGTGCTCTGAGAATTCTGGGGAAGACAACTACTGTGGCACTTTTTGTTGTGGCGAAGGGTACAAAACCACTGCAAGGTTGGCAACCAAGATATGTAATTGTCGTTTTGTGTGGTGTTGTAGAGTTGAGTGTCAATCTTGCAACTATACTTTAGTCGAGCATCGCTGTAACGGAGAGCAGCAACAGTAAGATCAACTGGTTTGAAAAAAAAAAACCGCATGAAAGAACTAGTGATCATTTTCTATGTCACACTGAAGTAATTTTAAATACAGTGTATGTAATGTTGTTCTATATTGGGTGATCCATTGGTAAATGTTCAGTCTGAATATTGTTAAAGATTCATGGTCACTTACCAGCATGCACTGCGCGCTAAAGTAAATTTCTTGGACCATCAAAATCGCACATTCAAAAAATATGATTGGGTATTTAAGCTATTATTAGATCATTAAGAGTTTTGTTATATGCCTTCTGCTTTTGGTGCATGGGTGGGTCATAATGGTTATTGTGTATAGCATAGAACCTGTTTTTTAGTAATACGACTGACTGCGAATTGATTATAACACTCATGTGAAACCGTCTAATGTCTGATGCATTTTGAGCTGATATCCTTTTTGTAATAGAAATACATTGAAGACTGAAGTTGATATAAATTCAAGGAACTTATTTTAGGTTATTTTAATGAGAAATTATCAACTTATTTGTCTCCATAATAATATATATATATACACAGCTATTTCAAAAAACGTAAAATACTGAATGGTGCATTGTAAGACAAAATTGCATTCTGGGGTATTTACTAGTGAAATAAATATAATTAGTTCTTTTATTCATGCATGCATTCCATCCAAAACATGCATGCATTCCATCCAAAACAATATACTAGCTAGTTATGGGGAGCACATATTGCCCACAATCCCCTTTGGTCTTGAAATGCACTATTCAGTATTCAACAGTTTTTGAAATTTTATAAAAATAATCAATTTAAACCTTTTTAATAGTTTTTTTTTAGTATTCTTTGTTAAGTTAAGAAATACTATAGCTTAGTATTTTTGCTGCATTCGTAGTAATTTTTGCATTGTATATTTCTATTATTAGTTAAATTTTTGATGTGGGAGTAGGATATTGAATTGGTTCTGTTTTCTTCCCTTCCTTTCCTTTTTTGTAATTATATATCATTGTGACAAATAAACATGTCATTTGTATGAAATTTGATGAAATTTTTTTTGGTCCGATTGAAAAAATGTCAGAATAATGTCAAAAATTCATCATATGTTTGTGAATAAGTAAATACGGTACGACGAGTCGCACAGTAAGAACTGACAAGATCATCTCAATTTGAAAGAAAAATATTTGTTAATTGATTTGTAAAATCATTGTTACAGTTTTCAAATTGATACTTTCAGCAAAACGTTGAAATTACCTGGGTTTTTAATTTTGAGTTTTTCATGTTCAATAGACCTTCTGCGAAACTTAGTAGCCGCGCCTTCATAGCGCACGGAAATGAGGCTTATTATGTAAAAAGAGCAACAACAAAAACAACAACTTCACTGACAGCGTTTTATAGACGTTTTTCCACCTTTTTCTTTTATAAAATACTAGAATAACTAAATTACCGCTTTCTACGTTATTCTTTACAACAGTTAGCCTTTTTTCAATTTTTAGTAGCATTTCATTTCGTTTTTTACTTTTACACTGCTCGACTTCACGCCAGTCTGCGATGGTATTATGGAGGAGAAAAGCAATTCAAAGTCAAGTCAATTGATATTTTTAACTAATTGAAAAAATTTAGCCCATTTTTTAGTTAATTATCTATCATTTTGTTGGATATTTTTGTTCAAATCGAACTCGCTACGGCATCAAGATATGTTGACATTTTTGCCATCAATCAAGTTACGAATCGTTTGCTAGCACTTTAAACCTTTAATTTTAATTGTTTATGCTTTTTAGTTTTACAATTCTTTGACAACGTAATATTGTTTTCCAGATGAAAGAAACAAATAAAACATTCCGTGTACGTACCTTTTTCGACAGGGCTTCATAATTTGCTCATACGTACGTACTATGGTTG